>CM062294.1:548581640-549107084 GCA_031216915.1 Pictodentalium vernedei
GTGTACGTCGAACTTGGGACGAGTGAACTTTGGTTTTGGGATGGGTGGACCTCAGTTTGGGATGCGTGGACCTCAGTTTGGGATGCGTGGACCTCAGTTTGGGACGTACCAAACCCAAAAATTATATTACGGAATTTGCGTCCAAGTTTGGACAAGTTTTACTATTACTATGGTCTGTTGAGAATTAGCGACGCGTAATATCTCAATATATAAAATGGACAGCAATGCCGACACTATTGTTATGTCAGAATATGTCCTGTTAGGGTACCCATCATTGGTGAAAAAAGTGTGTGTGCGTGTGTGTGTGTGGGGGGGGGGGGGGGCAGGGCACATGCCCCCAGCTGCGCTGCCCCTGTTCATCCATGCACTTACGCTTTTAAAGGCAAGAACAGCCGGTATGCATGGTTGTGTTCCCACATCTTACCTTTAGTTACTTTTGCGTTGTGGAAGAGTTAAAACCTTCAAAACCACGAATTAAAGAGCATTTGGGGGGGGGGGGGGGGGGGGCTTTAGGTGGGATTCTGGGAAATGTATGGCGATTCTGGGAAATTTATGGGGGATTCTGGGGTATTTCGGTGTTTAGGGCGACCTGTTTGGGCTAAATGTAGCTCCCGGTTTGGGTCAAATGTCCACATGAGCCTGCAATTCGAAGTTCAGACAACCAAGACACCACCCTTTTCAGGAGAGGTAGTACCCTTGGCAAGATCCTCTCCCACTGGTCCTCACCAGAAAGGGCACGGAGGCCCTGAAAAGAGTGACAACAAGAGAAAGAAGAAGAGTCCATCGACCAAGCGCAGGGATGCCCAGTGCTTGGAGACCTTCCCGAATAGGAAGAAAGAGTTTAGTGAGGGGGTGGAGGTTCTGGATGCAGCCACCAGTTCCCCTCCTAGTCCCACTGGTACACCCAACCAACTGCCAGCTCCTGAGACGGCACAGTTGGATGAGGAACGTCCAGTGGAGGTTGAGGAGGAACTGGAAGGTGCTTTTTCACCACCTCCCTCCCCTCTTCCTTCACTACCGCAAAGCCTGGGAGAGGTAGACACGACCGAACAGCCACCTCAATCCTCAGCCACCATCTACATCGACATGGAAAGTATAGATAGAACCATAGCGGAAGCCACCAGAATGGTAGCAGAGAGCCGAGAACACAGGAAAAAATCCCAGCAATATCCAACGCAGCATTAGCATCACTTCAAAACATGAACCAACCAACATTGTCATCGCCATCCACATCTCCATGCCAACCGCCTCCTAAGAAAAAGAGCTGTAAGAAGCCTAAGTGGGGATAAGCCTCCTCCTTCCTCCTCTGCCACGCCTTGACATACAACAAAAACATACAGTTAACGAGGGTCGAAAGGGGCTTGCCCCAAACCGTCCCTGCGCGCCTTCGCCGCTCGAAACCATTCAATTCTGTCATTTTCGGTCAAATTGCAGAGGATGGTTCGGCCAGAGGTCGGTTTGGGTGTTTTCCATATAATTTTACTAATAACCGTGTTAGCTAAACTTACATTTTTATCTAAACTACTGACAAGAATGAAGAAAAAAGCAACATTTTCATTGTTTATTTTTCCATTTTCGCATACGATATTATCACACAAATTTGGTTGCACTCGAAATTCCAACTTCCGTACAAAAATGGGACATCGAGTTTCGGATACCCAAGTTATTGCATACAAAGATTACACTACTCGCTATGCTAACGCTTCTAAATAAGTAATATAATCATTTGTTTACCTATCATTCGACGGTCGATTTGCCATCGCTTGAACCCCCAAAATTGTCGGCCATAATCTTTTGACGTAATATAAACGTAAAAAATTAGGACTACCTAACGGAAACAAAACAGGTACTGCAATGCGGGAAAACGAGTGAAAACTTTATTTTTCAATATTACACAAGACCGCACTTCGGAAGAAATGATGTGCATCTGAGCCATTATGTAAGTTGCAATTAAACGTACGTCAATAAAGGAAAAAGAAACATATTTTTTCTATTTTCCTAACGCCATCTCAAAATTTGAACAAATGAAAATTGAAAAAATTGTGATCAAAGGGAAGTAACTCCCAAAAACAAATTGAAATTTGAAAGCTAAAGTTAAAGTTTTGATTACAAATACTTGATAATTTCAATTTATTTGTCTGTGGGTAACACACTGACTGTTGTTTTTTAGGTTTTTTTCTTTTCTTTTTTCTGGTCTTCTCATGCACGAGAACTGCAATACAAATATTTCTATTTCAATGCCTTCTGGAATCCTGGAAGACAGTCAATATTTTCTTAACCCTTTACCTGACGAATCGCCCGCGTAATATGCAAATTGAGCAGTTAAACAAATTAAATTTTTCAAAATATTTCAACAAAACCATATCATGTGACCCCTCATTGGAACAAGCTCTCAATGATATGGTTTTGTTGAAATTTTTTGAAAAACTTTAAAAAATTATGTTCAAAATAATAAATTTTGATATCGTCTGTGTTGGGTAAAGGGTTAATGGTATCCCGTATGGAAATATCCTGTAGGATTTTGTATGATTCCTATAGGAAAATATAGGTTTCCCATAGAAATGATGAGTCAAGAAAATTATGGGAGTCCTTTTTTTATAGGAATCCTATATGCATTCCTGTTGGGTTTTTAGTTTAATTGTTAAACTATTGGGAGATGTTGTATTCCTATAGGAACTCAGCTCCCCTTTTACAGTTCACTCTCTTCAGATTTAACTACTTGTTTAAGAGTTCTGTATGATTATTATAGGAAATTCATGGCAATTATAGAAAAGCATTTTTTTTATTTATAAATTATAGTTGAAATTAAGTAAAAGTCTATTTCCTTTAATAAGCAGATTTTTTTTATTTCAGGCAAATGAAAACAGTTTCATATACATGTAGCCCTGTCCATTATAAGAGTTTACCTCAGCAAACTCTTCCAATCGACAGCGCAAGATGTATATACCTATAGGATCCCATTCGATTAGAAGAGTTTGCCTCAGCAAACTCTTCTAATCGACAGGGCTACATGTATATTCCTATAGGATCCTTTAGGAATATATTGTGTTTCCTATATGCATTCCTATAGGATCATCCTAATTTGCATACAAATTACCTATACGTTTCCAACAGGAAACCTATGTGAATTTTCTATAGGAACCCAACAGGAATCCTATTTTGATTCCTATAGGAGTGCTTCATATGGGACTTTGCCATCTTTGTTTTCCAGGATCTTGAGGACTGGGTGTGTCTCTAGGGATGTCTTCTCTTCTCACCTTTATCTTTACACCAACTTGAATACAAATATTTCGAGTTTCATGTTTTCAGGTAAACTGATAGACAGTCACTTCAACAAGGCCATCTACAGTACGTGGAGAGTGTATTATCACTAAATCACCCACAGAGTGGAGGTTCCATCCAAGCAATAATTGCAAATTTGTTGCAAAGCATAACAAGCACAAGCAAAGTTTCAGCCAATGGACCTCTGGGTTAAACCCGGAGGTCCATTGGCTGAAACATTGCTTGTGTTTTTAGAAGATATGTACAAAACTTAAAACTTATAGTTTGGGTGATAACACCACTCCACGGGTGATTTAGTTACAATCCACTCCCCATGTACTGCATGATTTTCAGACTGCTGAAGACCTTAGTTTTGGCTCTAGGGTATTTTCTCTTCACTCCCTTGTCCACACGATAACTCCAGTACAAATATTTGTATCTCAAAACTTTTTTAGCATAATGATAAACAGTCACAAGTACTTGATGCTCTATGTTTTTCAGGCTCAGGAGGTCTTGGGTATGGCTCTATGGTTTCTATTTACATCCTCTTATTTTTTTTCTAGTAACAGTAAATGGTATAGCAGTAACTATTTTATATTTAACCCTTTACCCAACGTAATGGCCAAAGCCGGCCAGCGCTATTAAAAAAAATTGTTCAATAATTTTTATTATTTTTTCATTTTTTGTCTCAAAAACATAGGTTATGACCCCTCATTGGAACGAGCTCAACGAGCTTGTTTCAAAGAGGGGTCATAACCTATGTTTTTGAGACAAAAAATGAAAAAAAATAGTTATTCAAGTATTTTGTTTGCAAGTGTCTTCTGCTCTTCATGTTAGGTAAAGGGTTAAACGAACTAGAGAATAATGCAAATAATCAACTTATTGAGAAAAGGAGAGCTGTCACCTCAGATATTATCTGCTGTTTTAATCTGATGCAACAAATTCATCACTTGCCGCCACTTGGAGGTCCTTGGAGGTCTTCGTCCACCGATAAAACTATCCTATACAAGGTGATCCGGGATGTTGAAAGTGTCATTAAACCCCAATAAATAAATAAATAAATAAATAACAAATTCATCCTCAAACCTTTTGCTTTGCAAGTTAATTCTATATACTATTCAGTTCTGTCTTGCATACAAGGATAGCGTCAGTTCTAAAAGGTACGGGAGGCCTTTTCCAGTGTACCTTCGGCAGTTATGAATTATTAAAATTGAGTATATGCTATGTTTTTAACCTCTCATGACCTCAATATGGATCACAAAGATTTAATTTAATAAATGGCTATAACTTAAGAACCGTTTAAGCACTCACACTGACGAACTGAACACAGACAGACATCATTGAGAGCATATAATTTTCCCAGTGTCAGTGGGCTTTCATAAGGGCCATTTAAGCCTTTACCTAACAAATCGCATCCACCTGCGTAATATGCAAATTCAGCAGTTTAAAAAATATTATTTTTCAAAAAATTTCAACAAAACCATATCATGTGATCCCTCATTGGAACGAGCTCATCGAGCTCGTTCCAACGAAGGGTCACATGATATGGTTTTGTTGAAATTTTTTGAAAAATTTGAAAAAATGATATTTAAAATAATAAATTTTGATATCGCCTGCATTGGGTAAAGGGCTAAAGCCTTTTTTAAAAAAATCTTTTCATCCATAGTTCTGAATTATTTCACTCAAATATTTCACAGAGGTACTACATTCCATCAGGTCCTCTGACCATCAATAAACAATATTTGCTATCATCATCCAATATCGCTGACAGGCCTGAAAATAAGCAGTCTGACATTTGAGGAATGAGGTTCCCAGAGGGTTAATTTGATGAGGCTATCCCATACAATGGGCCAATTTATCCCATGGGTACCTCTTTCTGTTTAGTTTTGAGGCCCTGATTCAGACTGAGGTTCAGGGTAGCATCACTAAATTCACCCTCAGGGGACCTCATTTTGCAGATGACAGTCTGCTTATTTACTGGCTTGAGATTCGCTGACACCATCTTATTCTTTGATATTATGAGAAACTGGGTTTGTAAACTTTCATAGGACCAATTTTTGGCAGCATATTAACGTCACACAATAATTTATGTTGGGTTATTGTAACAAGATAGCGAAGTTGTTATACCAAGATAAGGCCTCATAAAGTAGATTTTCTGTTTCTCAGGCCATTTTTTGTAATCTTACGTGGGCAGGCAGTTTTTTATTTTTTGTAATTATGTCTTTGCCATTAAAAGTTCATGTTCTTGGTTGTTTTATGTCTTAGGCCTCATAACCTGCAGTCCAGAACAGCATGGGTGATGGTGTATTTCGTCTCTTGAGTGCAAGAAGGCTTTTCAATGCTAAAGCATTGCAAAGCCTTCTTGCACTCAAGGGACAAATTTATCAATTTTATTAACTTGGGTAAAAGATCAGACATAGACCATTTAATTTTTATTTTTTGAACTTTGCAATGGTTATAAAAAGAGAGCATGCGGTAGCCAAACGGAGCATGCAGGAGGGCCTGAGAAACAGATTTTTAACTTTTTTTGTAGGCCTAACTATGTTGTTATAACATGTAAGCTAAGTTGTAGTAACAAGATATTTAAGCTGTTATAACAAGATATTTATGTATTTATTTATTTATTGGTGTTTACGATCACATACTTATGCACAATGGCTTATCATGACCATGACAGTTTTAATGGTGGAGAAAGCCGGAGTACCTGGAGAGAACCACTGAGCAACGACGAGCAGCTGCTAGCTCCCCAACATCGTAACTCTGCACTGCAGCACAGGCAGGGTTAGATTGGTTGAAGACATGCGCACCATCGACGTGCAGTGCACCTTAGTACACAGCGTCATTGTGCCCCCGTGTGAACAATCAGGTTCAAGTGCCTTGCCCAAGGACACAATGCGGGAGTCTGAATTGATCACTCAGATGGTTACCCATCCGAGGAGTAACTGGGCTCAACGTTGCTTAACTTCGGTGATCTGATGAGAACCAGCTACCGCAATGCCACCGTGCCCCCTGTTATAAGAAGATAGCTAAGTTGTTGTAATGAGATGGTTAAGTAATATGTTATGCTGAGATAATGCCTCATTTGGCAGTCAAAGGATAGAATCTTAAGGGGACTTAACTCCTTGCATGCTGCTGGCAGATATTCCTGCCTGGACAAGTAATCTCTGTCACTAAAATAAGTCAAAACTGGGCACATTTAACCAAACTGTCCCCTACAAACTGTATCAACTTTCCAACCAGTGATGTCTCACGTCAACTGTTAATGAATTTTTCATCAAATCTAGTCATGGCTGCTACATAGCAGCCATGACTATATCTGATGAAAAATATGTTGAAAATACCTAGCGTTTAAGAGGTAATGGGGGATACCAGTTAATGAAGGGTACAACATTAGGGGAAGGGGTCAGTAGCTTATCATGTTGAGCTGAGCTATATACACTACACATATTCCATAACATGCTATGGTATGTACAGTGATGTATATATGTACATGGCTTTGGGTATATAGTATGGGTATGTGATAGAATATTTGTTTATTGGGTTAAACAACACTTTAACAGCCAGGGTTGTAATATGTTGGAAAAGAGCTAAGTTATGTGATGTGTAGTATGCATTGTACGGTATGGGCTTCTGTGCCCATTTGTGCCCTTTTAGCCTTGGGAAGTTCCCAAGGCTAAAAGGGCACAAATGGGCACAGAAGCCCACACCATACAATTAAATTATTAGCTTAGAAGACTTTGATTAAAGGAAACCACAGGTGGTGGTGCTCCGTGGGTGATTGGGGGGGATGAAGAAGAGGATGGCAGGGTGGGGGGGGGGGGGGGGTTATGTCAAATGAACAATTATTTTATGATTTTTTAACATAACATAAATTGACAACTAGATCTGGATATAACCTGGTGTTAATGGTGGTCCATGAGCTGAAAATTCGCAAGTTTTTTCTTTTGTTTTATCCCCACACAAACTTTTCCCTTAAATCCATCCCATTTTCCTGAAAAAATTATTCTGTTGGGAACAGATCTTGGCTATCTAAAATCTTAACTGATTGAGAGCTAAAAGCCACTATCACGGCTCTATTGAAAAGTGCTGGAAGCCATTTTAGTGGCTTTACAATGTATTCATTTAGCTAGTATGCCCAGCAGCAGACAACACAAAAATGTACAAATACAAGTGTTCTGTTACAATTTAATGGACAGTGCCCAAACAATTGTTTATGAGGGGCGTGTGATGGCTCAGTGGTAAACTGTTGGGCTTCTATGCTAGAGATCCAGAGTTTGATCCCCGTCTGGGATGACTCGCGTTGTGTCCTTGGGCAAGGCACTTTATCCCAGTTGCCTACATGGAGGCACGATGACGCCGTGTACTAAGGCGTACTCCATGTCAATGGTGCACATGTCTTCAAATGCTGTAACCCTACTTGAACGGAGCTTGAACACTTAGAATGTTGAGGAGCTTGCAGTTGCTCATCGATGTTCGGTGGTTCTCTCCGGGTACTTTGGCTTCCTCCACCCTTAAAACTATCAGGTCATGATTAGCCATTGTGCATAAGTATGTGACCTTAAACACCAATAAATAAATAAATAAATAAATTGTTTATGAACAAAATCTTGCTATTACAGTGCTCCCTTTGCTGGAAGCATGGTATACTTAAAAAAAATACTCATGTTTCAAATCAGCCTTGACAAAATAATTTAGCACTCGTCTACCAATTAAACTGTACATCTTTAAGGTATTATGTCATTTCCCTATAATTTGGTTGTCCCAGAGTGTACTCCAGTAGCATAGAAGATCCTTCATAGTTGCAAGATTTTAGCCCTTATCATTCCAAGGTCTCAGATTGTAACTTTCTTTATGGCTCCAATGAACTCGTCTGGGCTGATATGGGCCTTTGTGGACTTCAGGAACTTGGTAACTTATATTAGAAGAAACTGGTGGCTTGGAGACTTGGGCATTGAAGACAGTGGTGGTTTGTGGACAATTGGGGACTTAGAGACTGAAGACAGTGGTTTGGGGACTGAGATTTATTAACCTGCTAAACATTTTCCTGATTTATTTCATAAAATCCTGCCATGGCTGCTATACAGCAGCCATGACTGAATTTGATGAAACATATTCTAACTAATTAAGCCAAGATTTATTTATTTATTGGTGTTCAAGGTCACATATTTCTGCACAATGGCTAATTGTGACTGCAACATGGACATAAAGTCAAGTCCAGCCAATCATTTAAACCCTTGTTGCCCATTTTTCTGCCAAATTTACAGGACTTCCACCTCAAGCAATGGTGACTGGGACCTAGTTTACCAGTAAAACAGAACTTGTTTACTACAGTAAGCAAGCATTGTGCTTCATTTCCCAGTGTCCCATGGAGAACTGGGGACTGATGTGGACCTTTAGTGACTTGTGGACAGAAGATAGTGATGTGTATGAGGTCTCAGGGATAAAGGACAGTGGTGATTTGGAGTCTGCTAGGGGCGACCTTTTGGGGATTGAAGAAAGTAGTGGTTTGGAGACTATTGGAGACTGAAAACAGTGGTTGGTTTGGGGACTGACGTGTACCTTTGGGAAAGACATTGGTGGTTAGGGTTTGCATATGCAAAATAATGTTAGGATGTTATTGACAATACAAATTATTTTGCCAGGAAAAGTTTAAAAAAAAACTCTCACGTTCCCCATCAATTTTCTATCACATTCACATACTATATACACAAAGACATGTACATGCATACATCAACATGCACACCACAATACACTATAGCATGATAAGCAATATACTGAACCATTCCCTAATATCATGTACCTTACCCAGTCCTTTCCCTGTCCTGTGACATCTCCACAAGGCTGCCCCATCACATGAGGAATTCACACAAAATAATATACATGCGTATATCAGTTGAAACACTGATTGCTAGCAATTACATAAAGACTTAGCTATCTTGTTATAACAACTTAGCTATCTTTTTAATAATTTAACATAAATTATTGCAAGATACTGATATGCTGCTGTACAAAAAATTTTGAAGTGGGTCACTGGTATATCTCAAGCATGATGGCAGACCTATGGACAAGGGACCAACACCTTATTAGGTAAAATTCCTTGGAAGTTCCAAGTATGGAGTCACCCAGGGATCATTGAGTGCATTTTTCAGAATTGCTGAAATTCACATTTTATGACCTCCTAATGCACTTTTGAAGTTCATAGATGTGTTTCTGCACTCAATATTTTTAAAACTGGACCACGCTTATACCTTAAGCATGATATGACCTATGATCTGGGACAAATACCATGTGAGTCGAAACTTGTTGGAGCTTCAAAATATGGGTAAAAGTCACTATGGTCACCTAGGGGTCACTGAGTGCATTTTTCAGACTTGCTAGAAATCACATTTTATAACAGCATACCTCCCCCCCACCTCCCACCCAATGCATTGCCGATGTTTATACATATATTTTTACATTCTTCAAAAACATTCAGTGCCAACAATTTTGAAAGTAGGCCATGTTTATATCGCAAGCATAGTATGACCCAACACCAAACAAGTCAAAACTTGCTGGAGGTAAAAACGATAGGCCCAAGATCACAGAGGTCATTCATAGGACATTGGGTAGTGGGTACCATTTCAGAATTGCTGGAAATCACATTTTATGACTACCTGATACATTCCTGATATACCAGAAAATAAGTGGTCAGACAAGGACAATGTCAGGTACAAAAAGGCCAATGTCAGACTGAGGTTTAAAATCATCAGTCAAAATGTCTGATGTCAAAATTATCAATGAAGTTCAGTGATCATGCATGATGGAAATCAGGTACATAACTAGCAAGCCTAAAATTAATGATTATTGTAATTTCTGGTTCTTGCAAGTTGGGAAGTGTGAAGAAAATGGCTGTACAGCTTATTAGTATTAACAGCATGTGAAGGAATACGATTTGATAAAACCCTACATGAATCTGAATTATGTCTAAAGGGTAATTCAGTTCCAATTCAGAATGAAACCAATCATACCTTGTTTGGCAGGGCTCATTAAGCCCTGCCAAACAAGGAAAGGTTGGATGATTTTTCTGAGCAGACTGAAGATGAAGGTACATTAAAACACAAAACACATTATTTCGAATACTCAAACTCCATTTTGTAATATGTCAGATATCATTCTTAAATAACAGACATGATTCATTTGGTGTCTGACATTTTGTCTGGAAGCACAATGAAAATTATTTTCAGGCTTGATTCCTGAAGTTTATACATGTATTTATACAGTCAAAAAAGTGAGTGGAGGCCAAAAATTTTGAAAAAGGGTCATGGTCATATCTCAAAATGTACCTACTGTTTTTATGTGTACCCATACTATGTATGGTACACATAATGCCATCATCCGGGGTGGCCATCCGTCGTTCGTCCATCCTTTGTCCGTCCGGCGCCCGTATCCATTTCTTTGTCATTCGATAACTTGAAAAATATTGCTTGGATTGTCAAGTTACTTTATATTTGTGTTCAGGTTACTGATGTGCCGAGCTGTATAGTTTTTGGTGTAAATCTGATAATTTGATCCTGAGATATTAACCCTTTATCCTTCAAATTGAAAATTCCTTCAATCCCTTTGGCATTTGATAACTTGAAAAATATTGCTTGGATTGTCTAGTTACTTTATATTTGTGTTCAGGTTACTGATTTGCCGAGCTATGTAGTTTTTGGTGTAAATCTGATAATTTGATCCTGAGATATTAACCCTTTATCCTTCAAATTGAAAATTCCTCCAATCCCTTTGGCATGAGATAACTTAAAAAATATCAATCCGATTGTCATGTTACTTCATATATATGTTCAGGTTACTGATGTGCTGTGCTCTATAGTTTTTTATGTAAATCTGATAATTTGATCCGGAGATATTAACCCTTTATCCATCAAATTAGACACTCCTCCAATCCATTTCTATATGTACCCATACCATGTATGGTGTACATAATGTCAGCATCCGTGGTGGCCCTCCATCATCCAGCTTTCTATTAGTTGCGCGTATGGGTACACATCTGACGATTTCATCGGCCTATTTTTCTCATATAATATTTATGAAACTCGTCCGAATTTTCCGTTTGGGCTCGCCAGAGGCTCGCCAAAACGGAAAATTCTTAGACTCGTTTCATAAATATTATATGAGAAAAACACTCATTCCATATCCTCTGTGTATGAACTTCAAGAGTGCACTTGGGAATCATAAAATGTGATTTCCAGAAATTCTGAAAAAGCTGAATCACTTATGGAGTGAAGTTTCCACTCAGACAAAAATTCCTTGTCGGGGAAAAAACATTAGAATGGCGAGCAAAGTTTCAGCTAAGGGACCTCCAGGTAGAACCTGGAGGTCTCTTGGCTAATACTGTGCTTGTCCTTTTCATGCATTACCACAGGAATTGACTGTTATTGTCTGGGTGAAAACTTCAGTCCACAAGTGATTTAGTAACAATCCACTATTCACATACCGTATGGACCTGAGGTCAACACCAAATGAGTCAAAACATGCTGGAAGTTCAAAATATGGGTCAAGATCACTGGTGTCTGACAGGGGGGTCATTGAGTGCATTTTTAAGAATTGCTGGAAGTCAAATACATTGGATAAAGGATTAATGCATTTCAACACTGCAAGAACAATTTTGAAAGTGGGTAACACTTATATCTCAAACCATCACCAAATGAGTCAAATCATGCATGTTGGAAGTTGAAAATATGGGTCAAGGGCACTGGAGTCACCCAGGAGACATTGATTGCTTTTTTAGAATATCTGGAAATCACATTTTATGATTCCCAAGTGCACTCTTGAACAAGCCAGAAAATAAGCAGACTGTCATCTGCAAAATGAGGTCCCCAGAGGGTGAATTTAGTGATGCTACCCTGCATAACTAAATTTACCCTCTGTGAACCTCAATCTGAATCAGGGTCTCAAAACTAAACAGAAAGAGGTACCCAGAGGATAAATTGGCCCATTGTATGGGATAGCATCATCAAATTCACCCTCTGCAGACCTCATTCTGCAAATGTCAGTCTGCTTATTTTCAGGCCTGCTTTTCAAGTTCATACATGTATCTGTGAACTGCACAAAGTGGGCAAAACTACAATTTTTGAAAATGAATCACACTAAAAACTCAAGTACGTTATGACCTCCGACCTGGGTCAGCACTAAATGATTTGAAACTTGCTGGATGTTCAAAATTTGGATTAAGGACATGTGGTCACCTGAGGGCCATTGAGTGCATTTTTTAGAATGGCTGAAAGTCACATATTATGAATCCCTCCATAATATGTTTTCGTACATGTATTTCTACACTCAAAGTGTTCAAGCCCAAAATTTTGAAAGTGAGTCATGCTTATATCTTAAACATGATATTACCTATAGACCTGAGACCAACACCAAATGAAATGAAACTCCCTGGAGATTGAAAATATGGGTGAAGGTCACCATGAGATCACATTTTAAGACCTGCTGGAAATTACCTTTATAACCCTTCCCCAATGTATTCCCAAACTTCATTCGTGTGTTTCTACTTTCAAAAAGGGTCACAGACCTCAAAATTTTGAAAGTAGGACATGTTTATATTTCAAGCTTGGTGTGACCCATGGACCAACACCAAATGAAGGTTCAAATATAGGTCAAGGCCACTTAGGTCAACCAGAAGTCACTGATTACATTTCTCAGAATTGCTGGAAATTGCATTTTATAATAGAGATGGACAGTACTGGAATTTTTAGTTTGGTATCGGTTTCGGTATTTTTAAGGAGGTATACCTCGGTATCAGTTCAGTATTCGGTATCTGACTTGACTGAGATTTGCTGATAGTACTAAAGTGGAAATCACATCAGGAAAATACAGAATAAATTGTTCTTTTATCATTCTACCACAGCACCACAAATGCTTATGAACTCCACACTGGCATTCTTTTACGAAAACAAATCGTGTCTACAGTAATTTTGTGACCTTTTCTAAACACACCTTAACCTTTAACGCCCTTTTCAGGCACATGCAATCTCAGACCATGTGCCCTGACCATTCCATCTTGAAGAGGTCTTGTTGACAATACTCAAAGCACCTGGGCAGTGATTTCTAGACAAGTCTTGGCTGCCTATTAAGGCAGCCAAGACTTGGCTAGAAATCACTGCTAAGCAGTTGGACATGTACATGTTGTAGTTTAATGAGAATACAGGACAACTGCCCCTGAGAGTTAACAAAACTGAAAAGAAAATCAGCCACGTCTTTCATGTAAATGAACATTTCAGCTGCTATCAAGCCTCAACAGGGTCTAAAAAATAATTATATTCATAGGCGTACAGACCAAATTTTTCAGAGGGGGGCTGGAAGATTTTGTCCGAAAAGTGATGCTGCTGGCATTATCGATGCACGTGGAGCCGAGATGGGAGAAGGTCCCAAAAGTGGGGAACAGCGGAATTTTTTTTTAAATTCTGATGCCTGCATGGATGGAATACAAATATACATGACCCCTCTCTCTCTCTGTCTCTCTCTCTGTCTCTCTGTCTTTCATTCCTTGCTTGGATTTTTAAAGCTGATTTGCCAAATCCAGGAGGGCAGCTGCCCCCCCCCCCCTCCCCCCCCCCCCCCCCCCCGGCTTGTACACCCATGATAATATTGGTATCAGTTCGGTTTTTCAGTATATTGCCCATATCTATTTTTTTACCTTAATGTTTTTCTACACTCAATAATGTGTGTGGAGCCAAAACTTTTGAAAGTGGGTCATGCTTATATCTCAAACATGCTATGATCTATGGGGTCAACACCAAATGAGTCAAAACTAGCTGAAGGTTCAAAATATAGGTCAAGGTCATTGTAGTATTTTGGATTAGTTACACCCACGCAGGCAGGGTATAAAATATTGTCTTGGGACGAATACAAGATTTGAAATATGAGGGGTATCAGTCAGTACAGTGTTTCAGTATTTTTTCTACATCATTTCTGTTTTCTCTATAGAATGCTTCAAATACAGTACATAATAATTATGTATTTCTGATTTCCACAATATCCATTCCCAATTTCTTTATTATAGAATGTTGTGCACAAAAAATATCTGGTGTCTTCAAGAATTATTTCTGATTCTTGTATGAGAATCTTCAAATGCTGTACACAAAAAAATAATTTCAAATTTCTTTTAAGGTATTTAACACCAGAAAGTAAGTCTCCATTAATTCTCTTTCTATATAGTTTAGTTCTGATGCCTCCACCATTTCACAAAGACTCAAATTGACTGATCACAGTAAATTTTGTTTCTCTAATTCAATCGGTATTTGTGAAATGGATAGAGATAAACTTTCAGGCATTTTTTTATTGCAATTTTATGATTTCAACAATTTTTGGGGTCATAAATACGGTGAAGCCCACTTAATTGGATATCTCTTAACTGAATAACCCTGTTAATTGAATACAATTTCCCAACACAGAACTATTTACCATACCTCCAGTACAAATTTGACCTGAATATAGGTTATAGAGTAAACACCTGTTAATTGAATAAAAATCTTGCAACCTGTCGAGAAATTACCCTTACTTTCCACAGATTTTCTTTGTTTATATACCTATTTGACCTCAGTACATCCAATACAGGCATTTAATCTATTATATCTTATTTGACAGAGGTCATGCAGCTCTGTCAAACAAGATATAATAGAATAAATGCTAAGTTTATCTTTAGAATACAGGAAAGTGACACAATCCCTGTTAATTGAAAACTCCTGTTAACTGAATAATTTTCGTTGGCAAAGTGTCTATTCATTTAACAGGGTTCCACTGTACTCATGTTCTGCCAAATGGAAGATGGAAAGGGCAATCAAAGGCAAATGTCTCTGACACATCTCTCTTCAGGTCTGGTCATTATTTGCAGTTTAACCCTTTACCTAACGAATCGCCCATATCCGCCCACGTAATATGCAAATTGGGCAGTTAAAAAAATTAAAATTTTCAAAATATTTCAACAAAACCATATCATGTGACCCATTGAGCTCATTCCAATGAGGGGTTACATGATATGGTTTTGTTGAAATTTTTTGAAAAATTTAAAAAAATTATATTTAAAATAATAAACTTTGATATCATCTGCATTGTGTAAAGAGTTAGTTGGCCAATTAAGTTAACATGGATTTTTAGCACTTAGGACTTATAAATCACCTGTCTACACTTTCTAAATCTGTAGAGAAAGAATTTATAGACAAAATCATGTACCAGCTCATCACTTAATTTTTGTTTCAACAAGTTAGAGGATAGGTCAGTGATGTGCTACAGAGGAGGTGGGGGGGGGGGGGGTTCTAAAATTTTCAATGCCCCCCCCCCCCCCCTAATATTGGCCCAATGCAATTTTCACACAACATAGAGCCCCAAATGATCTCCAATGTAGGGGCTACACAAGCTACAAATGCATGTGTAGCCCCAATAGACCATTGGATACCATTGGGGAGGAGGGTGGGGTAGGCGTTGCTCTTTAAAATGTCCCCCCCCCCCCCCCCCCAAAAAAAAAAAAATAAAATGAAAAAAATATTGGCCCAATGCAAATTTCAGACAACACAGAGCCCTAAAATGGTCTCCAGTATAGGGGCTACACATGCTACAGTTTTGCTTTTAGAGCACTGTTGCAAAATTTTCTGAGGGGTGTGCACCCCCCTGGCATTACCCCTTCTTCCTATGGAAGGGCAATGATCGAAGTGTCCAGGTTAGGACAAGGGGAGGCCCCTGAAACCCCACATAACAGTCTTTCAAATATCATCACTGTCTCCCCAAAACAGATAAGGGCACCCCCAATTAAAGATTCCTGGCTATGCGCCTGGGATGGGTTAGGAAAGACTGAAGAATGTTACGTACTGTATGCAATGCATGTAATACAATAAATCTGTATTTCAACATGAGCCAAAATGAGATGCCTCGAATTTGAGCCTTGGGTCAAACAAAGGCAGAAAGAAATTATACTGAGTCCAATATCCAAATCGGTAAAAACTGATTATAATTTTGATGATATTTCGTGGTTTTATATTTAAACTTGCACATTGGTCTCACTGCAGTCAGTATTTGTGTTTGGGAGCATCAGTGCTTATAGCATTGGACTCTAAACCAAATGGTTGATGGTTTGATCCTGACTAGTGATAACTATATTGTGTCCTTCAGCAAGACACTTAACCCTCTACCCAATGTAGACGATATCAAAATTTATTATTTTAAATATCATTTTTAAAAATTAAAAAAAAAAATTTCACAAAATCATATCATGTCACCCCTCATTGGAATGAGCTCGTTCCAAAGAGGGGTCACAAGATATGGTTTTGTTGAAAGTTTTTGAAAAATATTTTTTCAGTTGCTGAATTTGCATATTACGCAGGCAGATGTCGTCGATTCAATGGGTAAAGGGTTAATCCTGATTGCCTAGGTGGGGGCACAGTGGCACTGTGTACTGAAGCATACTGCTCGCCGATGGTGCACTTGTCTTCAACCAACACTAACTCTGCTTGTGTGAAGTTAGTATGTTGGGGAGTCTGACAGTTGTTTGCCACTGTGCTGTGGTTCTCTCCAGGTACTCCGGCTTCCTCCACCTGTAAAACTGTCCGATACAAGGTGATGCTGGATATCCAAAGTGTTGTTAACCCTTTACCCAATGAATCGCCTGCATCCGTCCGCATAATATGCATATTCAGTAGCTGAAAAAATATTATTTTTCGAAAAATTTCAACAAAACCATATCATGTGACCCCTCTTTGGAATGAGCTCATTGAGCTTGTTCCAAAGAGGGGTCACATGATATGATTTTGTTGAAATTTATATTTTAAATTTAAAAAATGATATTTAAAATAATAAATTTTGAAATCGTCTGCATTGGGTAAAGGGTTAAACACCAGTAAATAAGTAAATAAAGAAATAGTAAGTTGGAAAGTTTGACAGGTGGTTGGGTTGCTAAAATCTGACAGGTGCTCGGGTTGCTAAAGTCTGACAGGTGCCCGGGTTGCTCGTGGGTTCTCTGTGGGTACACTGGCTGCCTCCACCAGTAAAACTGTCAGACAAAATGTGAGTCACATTGTGTGAAAGTATAAAGTCATGTTTAGCCAATAATTGTTTCCTCTGTGTTGCCAACTTAAGAAACACTCACACCTTTGGCATTGGTAGGTGCATAGGTGACCACAGGGGCATGTGAAGAGGCAAATTCCCCGCCCCCTCACCTTCCAGCATGATCCCACTCAACACAAATTGGCATATGAAATATAATAAATTTGCCCACAAAGGGGCATGATGATGTAGCATTCAAGCTCCCATTCAGAAAAAAAAATCTGGGTGGGAACTGGGCAGCAGCCCTCCCCCATAGAAATGTTTAGAAATGAGAGTTTTTCACCTTTGGCACTAATTTGTGCACCTTCATCACTCGATCCCCTTCTTGAAATCCATCAGTGCCATCCTGTTCTAATATACAAGGAATACAGAACTTGTTTACCACATTAATCACACAGTGCTCCAGTTCCTGGAGATACCTCAGAGAACTATCATTTGATATGAGTTTTTGAAAAATGTTACTCCTCATTAAGGGGGCATGGCTTCGCAGTAACCGGTTCTCGTCAGGTCACTGAAGTTAAGCATCATCGAGCGTGGTTAGTAGTTGGATGGGTGACCATTTCAGCGACTGATTCACACTCCCGCATTGTGTCCTTGGGCAAGGCACTAAACCCCAATTGCCTTCATGGGGGCACGATGACGCCGTGTACTAAGGCGTACTGCACGTTGATGGTTCGGATGTCTTCAATCAATCTAACCCTGCCTGTGCTGCAGTGCAGAGTGCTGGCAGCTGCTCGTCTTTGCTCAGTGGTTCTCTCCGGGTACTCCGGCTTCCTCCACCCGTAAAACTGTCACGGTCATGATTAGCCATTGTGCATAAGTATGTGACCGTAAACACAAATAAATAAATAAATAAATAAATAAATAAATAAATAAATAAATAAATAAATAATACTCCTCAGTAGAACAGAACACTGAGCAAGAGTTTTCAATTAACCCTCTGCTCTCTGATGTCAAAAAAACAAAATTTCCGGCTTAAAATTTTTCCCATGATACAACTGGGAAGTTAACCAATTCAACCTTGTTTGACAGAGCTCATTGAGCTCTGTCAAACAAGATTGAATTGGTTAAAATCCTAGTTGCATCATGGGAAAACTTTGCTGCTTGAAATTTTCGCATTTTGATATCAGTGTGCTGAGGGTTAACAGGGTTATTCAATTCAGAAATATCCACTTAAATTGGCTTCACTTTATTTTGGCAAAAAATTTATTATTATTATTTATTGGTGTTCAATGTCACTTTTGACAGCCAGGGTCACCTCGTGTCAGAGAGTTTTGCAGGTGGAAGAAGCCAAAGTACCTGGAGAGAACCATCAGGCAATGGTGAGCAACTGTTAGACTCCACAACGTACTAACTCTGCAAGCAGGGTTAGCATTGGTTGAAGACAATTGCACCATTGACGTGCAGTACGCCTTAGTACACAGTGCCACTGTGCCTCCATGTGGGCAATCAGGATGAAGTACCTTGCCCAAGGACACAACACAGTTACCCCTGGTTGGGATCAAACCATGGACCTTTCAGTTTTGAAGTTCAGTGCCGTAACCACGTCCGAAAAAAAATGTGTGATATCCACAAAGGGGCATGATGATATAGCATTGAAGCTCCCATTCAGAAAAAAAAAATCTGAGTGGGAGCTGGGAAGCATCCCTCCCCCATGGAAATGTTTAGAAATGAGAGTTTTTCACCTTTGGCACTAATTTGTGCACCTTCATCACTCGATCACACCCCCTTCTTGAAATCCATGGGTGCCATCCTGTTCTAATATACAAGGAATACAGAACTTGTTTGCCACAGTAATCACACAGTGCTCCAGTTCCTGGAGATACCTCAGAGAACTATCATTTGATATGAGTTTTTTAAAAATGTTACTCTACTATAGTAGAACAGTACTTTGGATGCCACTGAGCAAGAGTTTTCAATTAACCCTCTGCTCTCTGATGTCAAAAAAACAAAATTTCCGCCTTAAAATTTTTCCCATGATACAACTGGGAAGTTAACCAATTCAACCTCGTTTGACAGAGCTCATTGAGCTCTGTCAAACAAGATTGTATTGGTTAAAATCCTAGTTGCATCATGGGAAAACTTTGCTGCTTGAAATTTTCGCATTTTGATATCAGTGTGCTGAGGGTTAACAGGGTTATTCAATTCAAAAATATCCACTTAAGTTGTCTTCACTTTATTTTGGCAAAAAATTTATTATTATTATTTATCGGGGTTTAACGTCACTTTTGACATCCAGGGTCACCTCATGTCAGCCATTTTTGTGGGTGGAAGAAGCCAAAGTACCGGGAGAGAACCATCATGTAATGGTGGCAACTGTTAGACTCCCCAACATACTAACTCTGCAAGCAGGGTTATCATTGGTTGAAGTCAAGTGTACCATCGACGTGCAGTACGCCTTAGTACACAGTGCCACTGTGCCTCCACATGGGCAATCAGGATTAAGTACCTTGCCAAAGGACACAACACAGTTACCCCTGGTTGGGATCAAACCATGGACCTTTCAGTTTTGAAGTTCAGTGCCGTAACCACGTCTGAAAAAAAATGTGTGATATCTATACAAAATAAATGCATGAATGTGTTCTGTAAGGTATTAGTTTGCGTCGCTATTTTGGACAGGTGCAATATTCCTCCCCTTCTTGACTTGTTTGCATATACAGTGGAGCCCACTTAATTGGATATCTCTTAATTGTATATCCCTGTTAATTGAACATAATTTTCAAACACAAAACCATTTACCATATCTTCAGTACAAATTTGATCTGTTAATTGCATATGGGTTGTAGAGTAAACTCCTGTTAATTGTATATAAATTTTTGTAATATGTCAAAAAAATTGCTGCGACATGCACCAAATTCCCCTTATTTATCAACCTTTTTGGCCTCATACATCCAATACAGACATTTATTCTATTATATCTTGTTTGACAGAGCTCCAAGAGCTCTGTCAAACAAGATATAATAGAATAAATGCTCAGTTTACCTCCAGAACACAGGAAACTGACCAAATCCCTGTTAAGTGTATACTCCTGTTAAATGAATAATTTTCACTGGCAAAATGGATATTCAATTAAGAGGATTCTACTGTATTTCTAACAATCATTCAGTAACTATGATTGATTTTTTATGAATGAATATCATGAGGTTAAGATATTATGTTCTTGAGCTATGCATGACATAATTATAATTCATTGTTCCACTTGTACTATCGTTGTGACCTTGAACAACTATACATTAAACAAATAAAACAAGTATAAAAAAAATAACTTTAACCCTTTACCCCGCGGTGGCTCAGTAGGTAGAGGTGCAGGCTGCAAGCCGTGAGGTCCTCGGTTCGAATCCCACCTGCGGCAACCGCGTTGTGTCCTTGGGCAAGACACTTCACCCCGTTTGCCTACATGGGGGCACGATGACGCTGTGTACTAAGGTGTACTGCACGTCGATGGTGCACATGTCTTCAACCAATCTAACCCTGCCTGTGCCGCGGTGCAGAGTTCAGAGTTACGATGTTGGGGAGCTGACAACTGCTCATCGTTGCTTGGTGGTTCTCTCCGGGTACTCCGGCTTCCTCCACCCGTAAAACTGTCACCGACATGATATGACCCTGGCTGTTAATGTGTCGTTAAACCCAAATAAAAAAAAAAAAAAAAAAAAAAAACCTTTACCCAATGAAAAAGGCACATCCGCTCGTGTAACATGCAAATTCAGCAGCTGAAAAAATATTATTTTTCAAAAAATTTCAACAAAACCTTATCATGTGACCCTTCTTTGGAACGAGCTCATCGAGCTCGTTCCAATGAGGGGTCACATTATATGGTTTCGTTGGAAATTTAAAAATTTAAAAAAAATGATTTGTAAAATAATGAATTTTATTATCGTCTACGTAGGGTAAAGGGTTAAGGGAGATAACCAACCCCAGCCCTTTCCCTGTCCTGATTCTGAAGCATAGTCGTTTTTCATCCCTAACCCTATTCAAGGATAATCAGAATATTGTACAGTTAATTCCCTGCCGTGTAAACAGATAGCTAAAATCTTCCTTACTCACAGCCTTACTTGCTGATACACAACACTCACAAGACATGGTTCATTCCAATATAGTCATATAAACCCATATTTAGCCTTATAAAACGATGGAGTCAAACAAACCTTATTTTGACAAGTGGGTGGTGGCTGACTGGATGGATGCATGGATTGATCAATTAATCCTTTACTGAATGTAATGACCAGTACAAATCATCAATAAAATTTAATATTTTTTTTCAATTTTTGCCTCAGAAACCTAGCTTGTGGCAAAAAAATGATAAATTTTAGTTATTCAAGAAACTTGTTTGCAAGTTATGTCTTCCTTTCATATTGGGTAAAGGGTTAAACCTTTACCTAACAAATTAGCTGTATCCAACGGCATAATTTACAAACAGAGCAATTGAAAACATTTTTATTAAAAAAATTGCAATAAAACCATATCACATGAGACCTCCTACCCACCCCCCATTGTTACAAGTTTTTTCCAATAATGGGCCACATGATATAGTTTTGTTGAATTGTTTTTAAAAAATAATATTAAGATTATAAATTTGGATATTCTGTGCATTGGGAAAAGGTTTAACCTTTTACCTGACACTGTGGCAAAAACAGCCAGGAAATTGACCAAAATAAGCCTACCACGGCCCAGCCTAAAATATCCTACAAATGTCTTGATAAAACCATATAAATATGAATATCAGTAGAACCAGCTCATTGAGCTAGTAACCCTTTACCTAACACAGCTCATTGAGCTAGTAACCCTTTACCTAACACAGCTCATTGAGCTGGTTCTAATGATCTCCTTATTTGAATAATTTTATTGAAAAATCGTAGAATTGTTTTTGAAAAATGTAAAATTTAATTTATTTTTTTAAAAAGCTGTGTTTGATAAAGGGTTAACTGCTAGAGTGTCAAATTATTTTTGGTCATCAAATTGTTGACATGTCTTTGCCTTTCTACAATTTGTGGAAAGAGTGCCACAAATTGTAACAAGGCAAATCGTTAGACTAAATAATATACATGCAAAGACAATATAAAGCATATCCACTGAACATGAAGTTTTTTTAAGTTACGGTACCTGCATTTCAGGTTAAAGTCCAAATATAGCTTTCAGCACTCTTCCAGTCAATGGATGATCGATGGATCAAATAAGAACTATGGGTAGGAGTAAAGAGTGATTGGAATTTGGACAAATGACAAATGGATAGACATGTGGATAATGAGGACAGTGGAACCATGTTAACCCTTCACCCAACATAGAGAATATCAAAATTTATTATTTTAATTACTCTTTTTTTTAAATTTTTTTAAAAAGTTCAATAAAACCATATCATGTGACCCCTCATTGGAACGAGCTTGTTCCAATGAGGGGGTCACATGATATGGTTTTGTTGAAATATTTAAAAAAAAAAACTCAAATTTTTAGTGCTCAATTTGAAAATTACACAGGCAGATGCAGGCGATTCATTAGGTAAAGAGTTAATTCAGTTTTCACTTTGCCAGTAACAAATATTCACTTGACAGGAGTTTGTTAATTTTCCTGTGTTTTAGAGACAAACTAGGCACAGTAAAACCTGTCTTGAGAGACCACTGTCTTGAGAGACCACATCTGCCAGGCACCGATTGGTTTTACTCTATAATGGACCTGCTATGGGAGACCACCTGTCTTGAGAGACCACCTGTCTTGAGAGACCACCAAAGCCAAAAGAATAGTTTTAGCGCGCCAAAGGCACGCTGGGACATTTTGGGAGAAACCCCTTTTAACCCTCGTTAACTGTATAATATATTTCCGTTAATTTTTGAGACTGCATCATGTCCGGTCGGTGCAAATGAGGAAGAGGATTGGAGTTGATGTTTCTGGTTGTTGTTCTTCAGGCAAGTATAGTCTGCCGCTTTTGGTTTTGTAGTGAAGATAGGCCTTCATCGGCAAGTATAGTCTGCCTTGGGCTCTTTAGCTGGCGTGTATGGTTTCGGCCATTGGCAATTTGAAAGAAAGAGACCACTGTGACCTGGTACCAACTTGTATTTTTATGCCATAATGGACCTGGATGAAATGGTTTCGTGCGCCGAAGGTGCGCAAGGACGGTTTGGGGTCAAGCCCCTTTCGACCCTCTTTAACAGTATGTGATTCGGTTTGTCTGGTCTGGCCATGGTAAAGGAGGAAAGTGTTAAGATGCTTAGCGGCGTCTAGGATTTCGTCTGCTTTTCTTAGGAGGAGGTGGCTGAGTTGGTGATACCCCCTTTGGTGGTGTTGAAGGAGTGGTGGAGGGCTGACTCGATTGGTAAGGTCTGGCCCTAGCAGCTGCCGGTGGTGAAGAGCTCTTTGGTGTTGTTCCCAGGTAGTGGTTGCTGAGACTCTCTAATCCTATTCTGAGCATGTTGCCTTTGCACCCACGATCTCTCAAGGCCTTAATATGGGCTTGTAGAAATATAAGGTGGTTGTCGTCTCTGGCCTTTTCTCCTAGGATACTTTCCACGGACTCCACAGTGTTTGCTTCCTGGATGGTGTCCCGGTCGGAAAAAGCAGGAAGAGCAAGAGTGGGTTTAGCGACATGTGCGATGTCAGCCTCAACTTCCTGCGCCACAAACAGACCATCCTCCTCCATCTCCTCTTCGGGGGAAGAGTGTGATGGGCTGGAGGTTAGACTATTACCTGGCAAACCAGCGTCCTCCGGACCTTCCACCGGAGTGGAGGGTACCGAGCTGGACGTGGAACGGACAGGGGTAGCAGGCATTGAGCGTTCAGTGCCATGATTAGCCTCCCTCTCTTCCTTCCTCCCCCTTTTCCATGAACACCATCAGTCGGCGGGCATCGCATCGTCTGGCGGAAGGTCCCTTCTTTCTTTTCCTTTTCTTCTTCTGGCTGTCCTTTGTGTGTGTTCGGCGCTTGTCATCATCCTTTTGCAGGTCCGAGTCACTTGGCGGGTGACCAGTGCGGGGGGGAAATCCCCTCACGAAAGGTACTACACCTCTCCAAGGACGTCGGTTCGGCTTCTCTATCAAAATCCACTGTCAGGTGAATTTTACCCTTGAGCACCTGGATACTCCAGGTGGTAGCAAGGGTAGCCTTCACTCTGACAAGTGTTTCCTGGATAACAAGTGGGAGCTCCATTGTTTAGTAGTTAACACCTCGGAGTCCAAGGTACGTGATCGATGAAAAAAAAATGGACCTGTCTTGAGAGACCGCCCCTTTGAAGACTGAAACCATGACAAAAACGTTTTACCTGTTCTGGAATTGGAAAATCCATTGTGGTTATACTAACATAATTAAAAGTATTAAAAGCTCTTAATTGGGTTTCAATTGCTATCCAGTTACATAACTCATTAAAGATTGAGATGTTTTTATAAGACCCCTGTGAAAAGATTAGGATTATTGCTGAATAAATAATTTCATACATACCTGAAATGTGACAGATAGGATTATAAAAATAAATTTGTATTGAAAATCTTCAATGAAAATTTTCAACATTAATTTGTTTTTATAATTTTTATAACAGTCCATTTCAATTTGTTACAGAAACTTCATAAAAAAGAACAACTACAAAGTAATTACATAAATCCATTCTTCTCCATTTCTGAATTTTGTGATTGGTTATTCCCTGACTTGAGAAAACCTTGAACCTGTTATGAGAGACCACCTGTCTTGAGAGACCACTTTTGTGTGGCTCAAAGGGCGGTCTCTCAAGACAGGTTCTACTGTATTTAATATATTATATCTTGTTTGATAGCGCTCCTTGATCTGTGTCAAACAAGATATAATACTGGATGTACTTAGGCTAAATAGGTCTGTAAACACGGGTTATTATATTAATTCAGTGCTTGTCAGAGTAATTTTTTGATATATCGCAAGTTTTTTTTATTTCAATTAACAGCGTTTTTTCTCTATAGCCTACATGCAATTAACATGTCAAATTTGCACTGAAGTAATGGAAAATGTTTTGTGTTTGGAAATTATAACCAATTAATGGGGTTATTCAGTTAAGAGATATCCATTTAATCCTGAAGTCCCTATACAGCCACAAACAGACCCTTTTATATTGCACTGAAAAGGTTGCCTTGAGTGTATTCTTCCTTGATAACTCTTCTGGGAGGATGCATTTGAGTGTTTTTACATCATTGTTGGCTGCCTATACAGGCAGCCAACAATGATGTAGAAGAACTGTTAAGTCACCTGCAGCTGTGTACTTATATATACCATAGTTATTAACATGGGCGGTTTACCCCCATTAGTCAGACACCCAATTGTCATACACCCCAGCTGTCAGACAGTTAATTAGGGATTAGCTGAAGTTAACATAGATGATTACCTATTGTTATAAATGGAACAACCCAGAGGTATACAATCCGAATAAAATTTAGTTTCAAGAGATTTCTTTTTTTACAAAACTTATGTGTGATTGTTTAATTTTGATTAGTTATCAATAAATAGTCAAACATCAATTTTACAATAAAATGAAAAAAAACAACAGCAAACCGTTGGAAAAAAAAATTATTTTCAAATTTTAGATCAAAGTTATCAGTGTTATTACACAATATGTGTACCAAACAAAATGTTTCTTTGAAATAATTTTCTTTTTCAAATGTTTTGTTGTTGTTTACATTGTAACAACGATGCTTGTCTATATATAGTTGAATACACCCAACAATAGGCATAACCATTCACTCATCCAACAATTGGCATCAAAATGGCAAGTTTACAGCGAGTAGAATACATTACTTACAATAATAATGCTGCAGGGAAGACCTGTATCCACTGGAGATGTATATCAAAGAACTGTTTTGTAAATTTTTTTTGTCATCGTAATATTGTACCTTTGTTTATGATGTGTACCTCACATTTTTCATTTTGTTAATATTTGTTTCATTTTTTTTTTTATAAAACATGGTTTTCTATTTATTTATGTTAAAAATGAGTTATCATGAAATATGAATTTTTATTTATTTACTATAAAACAAGTCTAAATATTTTACTTATTGTTCTTCAGATTTTTCATTTTATTGTTTTTTCTGTTTATTTAACACAAAAAACTATTTGTATGATTATTCATGTCTAGAAATCTTTTCTTGTTGTATTTCATATTTTTCTTTTTATTGTGATTTATTTCCTATTTATTTTCTTTGTTTCATACAATATGATTTTCTGTTTAATTATCACAAAAAAACTATTTATGTGTGCGATTATTCATGTTATTGTCACATATTTCATAATTTTATTGTCATTTATTTTCTATTTATTTTCTGTTTATTTCTAAAACACACTGGTGAAGAAATAAATCGCTAAAAGTTAATTAATTGTTTCTTTTGTGCCTGACTTATTGGAATATCCCACTTTATTCTGAAGGTTATAAGGGATTAGCTGTTCAAACAACCCAATAATCTGTGATTATAAACTGTGTGACAACTGGGGTGTCTGACTAATGGGGGGATACCACATGGGCATGAGGTGGCTCAGTGGTTTTGGCACTGGACTTCAAAACAAAAAGTCCAGGGTTCAATCCCTGCCAGGGGTAACTGCATTGTCCCTAAGGCACTTAATCTCAACTGCCCACATGGAGACATGGGGCACTGTGTACTAAGGCGTTCTCCACGGGGACGCTGTGTACTAAGCATGTTGCATGTCGATCGTGCACTTGTCTTCAACCAATGCTAACCCTGCTTGTATGGAGTTAGTACATTAAGGAGCCGACAGTTGCTTGCTGCTGTTCAGTGATTCAACTAACTGTCCTGATTCCAGCGAAGCATCACCAGTGATATAGGTGTCACCTTGGTGTCAGGACAGTATATCTCATCCACTGTCATATCACCCAATTTCGCTTAGCATCATTGTTTCTGGTTTTCAGTGGTTTGGAGGATGGGGGAGCCAAGTGGGATTTTTAATGCCTGGTCCATCAGTTGCACATTCAAATTTGTTACATTGTAAAAAAAACATGCATGTTGCTGAGTAAAGTATCTATCTATCTGCTCCGTTATTAACATAAACTTAATTTGAGGACAAAAGGGTTAAGTTGGTTCCAATGTATGACAAAGAGACTAAGTTGGTACAAAGACCAGGAAGTAACATGTAATGGATCAACAGAAAAACCACTCCAGCAATATTTATTTATTGGAGTTTAACAACACTTTTGACTGCCAGAGTCACCTCATGTCAGATAGTTTTATAGGTAGAGGAAGCTGGAATACCTAGAGAGAACCACCAAGCAATGGCGAGCAACTGTCAGACTCCCCAACATACTAACTCCACACAAACTAGTTAGCTAGGTTTGTTTTGGTTGAAGACAAGTGCATTATATATTTATTTATTGGTGTTTAAGGTAACATACTTCTGCACAATAGGTAATGACCATGACAGTTTTACAGGTGGAGAAAGCCAGAGTACCCGGAGAGAACCACCGAGCAGCTGCCAGCTACCCAACATCGTAACGCCACACTACAGCACACGCAGGGTTAGATTGGTTAAAGACAAGTGCACCATCGACATGCAGTATGCCTTAGTACATAGTTGCACCATGCCTCCATGTGGGCAATTGGGATTAAGTGCCTTGACCAAGGACACAATGCAGTTCCCTGCCCTGGTGGGGATTGAACCGTGAACATCTCAGTTTGAAGTTCAATGCCGTAACAACTGAGCCACCACGCTCCCGCTCCTGCAATAACACAACAGCATCATTAACCAGCCAACAAAGTGATGTGGATGGATACAGACATATCAACAGTACAGTGGAACCCAGTAAACTAAAAAAAACACTTTGCCAATGAAAATTATTAAATTAACAGGAGTATTCAATTAACAGGGAGTGTGTCACTTTTCTGTATTCTAGAGATAAACTTAACATTTATTCTATTATATCTTGTTTGGCAGAACTCAATGAGCTCTGTCAAACAAGATATAATAGATTAAATGTCTGTATTGGATGTACTGAGGCCAAATAGGTCTATAAACAATGGAAAACTGTGAAGAGTCAGGATAACTTCTCGATACGTTAGAAGAGTTTTTATTCAATTAACAAGAGTTTACTCTATAACCTACATTCAATTAGCAGATCAAATTTGTACTAGAGATATGGTAAATGGTTTTGTGTTGGGAAGTTATACTTAATTAGCAGGGTTATTCTCTAAAGAGATATCCAATTAAGTGGGCTCCACTGTACCAGAATTTCAGGGCAGCAAGAGAAAAAGCTTAAAACACTTAAAAGTCACAGCAATCATTTTTACGAATAGCCAAACCAATCATTTTCAGGTCTAGCATTTGATGTGAAGTTGCTGTTGAATGCACAACTGGTTACCATTGAGTCACTTTGTCACTGATACTAATTTTTTCTATAGTCAGGTCTGGTCAGGTGCTCAAATTAATGTACACAAAAAGAAAAAAATAAGTTCAGCTCCCCCAAATAAAAGTTAAAGTTTGTTTGCTGATAATATAATTATGATTATATTGATAATCCAACAAATGGTTGTGAATGTGTATGACCCCTCATTGGAACAAGCTTATTTTAGAGGTAAAATTTGAAAAAAATATATAATAGAATAGTGATTTTTGTGAATAGTGTTGGGTTGATAAGGTTGTTATGTTAGACAGGTCAATTGTGAAAGTAACACAGGTATGAAGTGACAAATTACCTTGTGTGTTTGACATAGGTACCGATGAGATGTGTGAGGGGCAGTAATTCCATTTGCTATCAGTCTTTCTGTTTCAGTGTGATGAGATGTTTTAGAATGGGGACACTTTACACTTTATTATACCCTGCAACGAGTTGTGCCTGTAAACCCTGCAACATGTTGTGCCTGTGGGGAGGGTGGGGGAGTATACTGGATTCCCCTTTGTCTGTCTGTCCATCCATCCATCCATCTGTTCGTCTGTCCATCCATCCATCTGTCTGTCCATCCATCAGTCCATCCGTCCATCCATCCAGGCTTAGCAGAGGTACATTGTGGGGTTTACAATATAGGGTCAGTGGTAGATGTGGGGTTGTGTTTGTACAGTGGCCACTAGTGGGGTTAATTTTTTTACCTTGTGGGGTTAGGGTTTAACATGGGAAAACCCCCACAAGTAAGAACGTGTAAGAATGTCCATCCATCAATAGACATAATTTTGTCCAGAAATTTTCTCAAGATGTTTGTGGATCAATATGCTTGAAACTTAGTATGAATGTTCACCACCATGGGAACCTGTGCACCTGTGATTATAGTTCCAGTTAGATTATTTTTGCCAGAATTATGCCCCTTTTTTTCTTGAAAAAGCAGGCCAAGAATTTTGTCTGGAGATTATCTCAGATGTTTATGGGTTGATTCCTTTGAAACCTGGTATGAACATTTACTACCATGGGATCCTGTGCACCTGCGATTATAGTTTTGATCAGACTTTTTTGCATGAGTTATGGCCCTTTTCATCTTAGAATGCCTGAATTCCATAGAATTTTGTCCGGACCTTTTCTCAGATGATATTAGGTTGATTTCGTTGAAACTTGGTAAGGATGTTTACTACCATGGGAACCTGTGCACCTGTGATTATAGTTTTGATTGGACTTTTTTTCCCCACAGTTATGCCCCTTTTCATCTTAGAATGCTTGAATTTTGTCCGGAGATTTTCTCAAATGACTATGGCTCGATTCCTTTGTAACTTGGTAAGGATGTTCTCTACCATTGGAACCTGTGCATCTGTGATTATAGTTTCGATCAGACTCTTGTCACCAGAGTTGTGCCACTTTTCATCTTAAAATAATCATGACAGCAGGGGGGGGGGGGGGGATATAGACAAGCCCATCAGGGACAGTCACACCGCAAGTTTAATTTTTCAGATGGAATACAGTTTGATGTATAGGAAAAGAAACTCTAGAAAGGAGTGGGAATATTCAGGGCCAGCCTTGGCAATGTTATGTAACAGTAAATATTATCTTCATAGTGTTCTGGCACAGTATAACCCTGTTAACTCTTTTTCCTATCATGAAAGGCAGACAATACTTGCAAATAAAATTTGCAAATAACTAATTTTTTTCTTTTTTTTTGCATCAAAAACATAGCTTATTACCCCTCACTGGAATGAGCTCATTCCATTGAGGGTTCATGAACTATGTTTTTGAGACAAAAAATGTAAAAAGTAATGAAAATTGAGTGGTGAATTTTCCGAATAGCACTGGCTGGTTTTGGCTTAATGGAAACTAAGTTCTCTTTGTTTTCAAAATGCAGATGACAATGAACTGATTTGACAATCATTAATTGGTCAATGAGGAAAGTCACGAGTGGCATGTGAGATAGATCTGTCTCACCCGGGACATGCATATCTCAATAGGCAGGTGGTGGGAGAAAATACAGTAAAAATCGCGACATCGACGCCGTAGCTGCGACGGGTGGTGCAATCAAGACATCAGTAAGATACACTTACATGCCAAATATAAAGTCATTCCATCAAGTATTTCAAAAGTTATTGAGTCACAGACAGACCAACTGACAGACCGACAGACCGACCGACAGACAGACCGACAGACTGACATTGCCACTTATAGAGCTGCTAGTCACAGCTAAAAATTGTAAAACTGAAATCCAGTTTTATAGAAGTAGAAAAGTTGGTAATGTTACGAAATTCAGAGCTGCATGGATACTGAAAATGAACTTTGTGTCAATGGATTACTAGATACATGATCTTTCCATTTGTGTTGCTTTTAAAGAATGGTGAGATAATGAAGTTTTGGCTGTTATGTTGGGTAAAGGGTTGAATGAATAGTTACTTTGCCAGTGAAATAATTTACAGAATTGGGACATTTACATGTTTCCCGGTGATAAACTGAGCATTTATTCTCTTCTATTTTGTTTGACAGAGCTCTAAATTTGAACTGGAGGTAAGGTAAAGAGGGTAGATTACACAATATTTTTTCTTAAACAGAAACAACAAGAGCAACACAAAGTGTGGCATATGCTCTGACGGTGTCATAACGCCATAGTGAAAAATTGGCTAAGTCAAAAGAGTGAAAAAGGGCCATACCTTTTGGAAAAAGTATTGGACAGAACCCATTCCTTGTGCATATCCATTCTCCCATGTGAGTTTGTCAGCATACCAAAGGAGATCCAAATCTGATCGATGGCATTGAAATTATAATCCAAAACATTTGTACGGACAGATGGACGGACAGAAGTCTCCACTAAATACCAATGAATCCTCCTTCGGAAGTCGGGGGCATAGCAAGAGATTGCACCAGAGGTTCTAGCATACCCCCACCAATGCCAAGTCAAGGGATGGGGCTACATCAGGACAAACAATATTTTGCCTTGGTAAAAGGGACTTAACTCACATGCGGAATATGCAGACAGAATAACTCGATACAGTACAGCCGCCGTGGACTGGTCACTTTCTACAGGTTGGCAATATTTCCACTAGCACAACAATATCAGATTCCATTGCAAACACTAATTATGGGAATAATAATCAAAAATTTAATTAATGAAGCACCGGGTATAACCCGGTGCTTCATCAATTAAAATTTTGCCGCCAATGGTTTTTATTACCTGATAAACACATGCGTGGACATCACTGCCCAAAAGTGGGTTATGACCACTCCACGGTGACTGTACTGTATCTGTCTGAAAAGGCATGTCAACTGGACATCCAAGTAAGATTTGATCAAGATCTTACTACTATACGCCAAGTTTTTAACTTGTGCAGACAAAAGTGTCTATTTCTCAATAGAAAAAGTGGCATAAGTCCCAAGGAGAATGTGCGGACTGCATAAGTTGATAGGTATCTGAAAGGGTATGTCTTGCTGAACATCCATGCAAGATTTCATTAAAATATAACCACAGTCAGGTAAGTTACAGACTCATACGAACAAAACTGTCTTGTACTCAATGGGAAAAGGGGCATAACTCCCAAGTTGAATGTGCTGATGACATAACTTGATATGCATCTGAAAGCACGATATGCTGGACCTTCATGTAAGAGTTCATTACGATCTGGCACTATCACCTAAGTTATGGACTTGGATTGCTATACGCCTATATGTATCTTCAGAGTGATGGAAAGGTGCAATCCAATATACCCCACTGTTTTTAATAAATGTGGAGGTATAAAAAAATTTCTGTTGCCTTCAAAACAAATCTGATGTATCTTCAATGGAGCTAACTCAGCCAGATTCTTTCAACAATAGGTTATATAAACTTTGATGAAGGACGCAAACATTTTAAAAGGATAAAAAAACTTTGAATTGCTGTATCTAATGTATAGCCTTGAGCAGATTTAGAAAATTTGCATGGAACAGAGTTAATGAAAGTAATACTAAAATTGTCTGGGGATTCTCGATTTGCTGGTTTCTATTGTTTATTGTTTTCTAAGTAGGAGTCATTGATGCATGTTGATTGTTAAAACAACATTTGTTGGAAGTTGTGGAAGTTTAAGACGGATTACTGTTATTGTCTAGTTCTAATAAGTATTATCAGTTACACAGTTTGTTGGTGGCCTAATATGCTATATATGGTGTCAGTTAATTCCATATTGGACAAGAGCGAAGCTTGAGTCCAATATGGAATTAACTGACACCATATATACCATATTAGGCCACCAACAAACTGTGTAACGAATATATCTTACCGACTGCTGCATCGATGCACAGAACTAATAACAACAGCAATCAAAATTAAATGAGAGAATTCTCACAATTTGTTCACATGTCTTTGCCTTGTTACAATTTATGGGAGAGTGCACTCTCCATAAATTGTAACAAGGCAAATTCATACATACCAAACAGTTTCATTTTGAAGGTAACATGACACACATCCACAGAATATGAAGCCTTTTAAGTTGCCTAACCTGCACTTTAGACCAAATATGGGCTTCCAACACTCAATCCTTCAACTTGAAGCATTTATCGGCTGCCACCATTTTGAATAATCAATGAACAAAGGGAGATTACCCATATTTATTTATTTATTTAATGGTGTTTAAGGTCACATATTTCTGCACAATGGCTAATCATGACTGCGACAGTTTTACGGGTGGAGGAAGCCAGAGTACCCGGAGAGCACCACCGAGCAATGGCGAGCAACTGTCAGCTCCCCAACATACGAACGCCACACAAGCAGGGTTAGCATTGGTTGAAGACAGGTGCACCATCGAGGAGATTACTCATAGCTGTCAGCGTATATTGATGTTGACAGGCAGTATATGGTTTTATATGCAGTCTGCATGTGACGTCTTTGAACCAATGAAATTCCCAGATCCTTGAAGGATGTAAGATATAATAAAATACACAGACATAAGGCCATAAAACATCAATACTGAGATTATCATCGGAATTTATTTTTAAATTGGGACAAAGAGAAGAGAGAATTTTATTGTTTGTTATTAATTTTCTGGGAATCAAACGGTGAGCAAAAAGACCCTTTTTGTGTGCATATGTGCATGAATTAACTGGCAGGGTGCTAAATTCTTGTCGGTCGTTAAAAATTTGTTCATTTTTTTGCCTTGTTTCAATATATGGGAGAGTGCCTGTCAGCACTCTTCCATAAATTGTAACAAGTCAAATCCATACAGATGGAATACATAGATAATATGAAGCACATGAATAGAATGTGAAAGCTTTAAGTTGTGTTACCTGAACTCCAGAATATAGTGCAAGCTAACTTCACATGTTAATGAAGTAATGACATTAATATATAGTAATTATTTGTAGCAGAACACTGTTCACTTATTTAACCCTTTACCTAATGTAACAGCCAAAACCGGCCAGCACTATTCTCAAAAATCGCCAATTAATTTTCATTATTTTTTCATTTGTTGTCTCTAAAACATAGGTTATGACCCCTCATTGGAACGAGCTCATCGAGCTCGTTCCAGTGAGGGGTCATAACCTATGTTTTTGAGACAAAAAATGAAAAAATATTTATCCAAGAATTTTTTTTGCCAGTGTCGTCTGCTTTTCATGTTTGGTAAAGGGTTAAAACAAACTATTCTTACGCTTTCCATTAGATGCAGGCAAACTGATAAAATAATTAATTAGCTGGTGGGCCCCTTGCAAGAACCCCGGGAAGTTAGGCAGTGCTTGTTTATTGTGGTAAACAAGCACCGTTTTACTGATAAAATAGGACCCAGTCACTAATGCTTGGGGTGGAAGTCCTCTAAAATAGGCAACATGGGGCATAAACGATTGACTGACCTTGATTTTATCTCCATGTTGTGGTCACAATTAGCCATTGTGCAGAAGTATGTGACCTTAAACACCAATAAATAAATAAATAAATAAATAAATAAATAAATAAATAAATAAATAGCTTGCGGGAAGATCAAGAATTTTTAAAAGTCAATCATCTGTCAAATAGAGACATAACCAAAATGTCCATTACTATTCTGGACTGCTTGATTAAACTTTGCCCTAAAATAGTAAACCAATCAAAATCTTTCAAATTTATTTCCAGAATGACGAAGACATCTGCTAAAGGGTAAAAAGAAATAAAAAACACCCAGATGTTCATATAGAGATTTATACTCTTTATTTTACAATTTATTTTTAAATTAAATATAAATAAATTTATACTTTGATCAATTTAGGCCCCAAAAAGAAGATCTTCCATTTCTCAGGCCTTTTTTTGTAAAACTGCATGCAGGCGGCAGGTTTTTTATTTTATTTTTTATTTTTGTAATTATTTCTTTGTCATCAAAAGTTCATATTCTTGGTTTGTTTTATGTTTTAGGCCTCATAATCTACAGAACAACATGGGTGGTGGTTTATTTCATCTCTTGAGTGCAAGAAGGCTTTGCAATGCTAGAGCACTGCAAAGCCTGTTGCATTCAAGGAACAAATTTATCAATTTTATTAACTTGGGAAAATATCAGACATAAAACATTTCATTTTCATTTTTTTAGCTTTTAAGTTTACATTGGCTATAAAAAGAGAGATGCAGCAGCCTAAATGACCATGCAGGAAGGCCTGAGAAACAAATTCTTAACTTTTAAGGTGCCTTATTTGTCCTGGAATCAAATTTTTTCATTGTAGATGTTCATGAAATAAGCTTGTGTGAGACATGTATCTGATGCAGTATCATATGATCGTTTTTATATCCTTCAATCGATGGTTCAGTGGTTCAATGATTAGCATGTTACAATTTTGATTGAAATGCCATGTGTGTTCCATCTTGTCAGAGTTATTTGTGTTATGTTAACCCCCTCTACACTGATGTTGAAATATCAAAACTTCAGGCTGTAAATGTTCCCCCAGTACGACTAGGAATTTAACCCTTAACTGGTAGAGTGCTGAATTATATTTGGTCATCAAAATTTGTTAACATACCTTTGCCTTGTTACAATTTATGGGAGAGTGCCAATAGGCACTCTCCCATAAATTGTAACAAGACAAATCCTCACAGACCAAATAATTTCACTTCAAAGGTGATATGGAGAACATTCACTGAATATGAAGCCTTCAAGTTGTGCTAATGACACTTCAGAATAAAGCCCAAATATGGGCTTCCAGCACTCTACCAGTTAATAGACTATTTCTGAATTTTACGACTTCACAAAAGGTGCCCTTAACTCTTAACCCGTTGAGTATTTTCAAGACATTTTTCATCAAATCTAGTCATGGTTGCTCCGAAGCAGCCATGGCTAGATTTGTTGAAATATTCATGTAAATTTAAATCAATAAACCATTGGTGCAAAAGTTAAAAAATTTATAGTAATTTATATATTTTTTATACTTACCAATGACCCAGACTTAGCTGGTGCTAACTCTAACAAAACCAGGGCCAAACACAAATTTTGCCCCCCAATCCCCAAAATTTGCATCCAAAACAAAAAGAAATCATGTCCTAAAGGACCTCCATACTACGCCTCCACTGCGCATGCGCAGTGACGCAGACGTCCCGAAATTGGCGCCAATCATCATTCTTACTGGCAGTGCCTGGTCAGCGCTATGTACTCAGCGGGGAGGCAAGAGTTCCCAACTCCAGGGAGGGCCATCCCTGTCTGGGTCATTGGTAAGTATAAAAAATATCTAAATTACTATAAATTTTTTAACATTTTTATACTGTACCAATGACCCAGACTTAGCTGAATAGTAAACAGGCTGGAGGGCCTAGGACATAGAGGAAAATCCAATAAGCTCAACTATATAGTAAAGAGGTAACCCCTTAAGGAGAAAAGGAGTATTAGGCTTTACATGTATCTTTCTTATTTAATATTAAATTAGAAAGATACACTACCCTTAATAATTGAGCACAATAACATTCATGTTCTCTATTAACATCCAGTATAACCCTTATACTAATTATTTTTAAAGCAAGCCAATAAATAAAGTAGTCCAGAGAATTGAGACTCTTTATAGTCATTTAAAAGTGTCCGAGTATTGTATATTAAAGCCCGTTTGACACTTGACATATACAAATGCTTCACACCGAGCTACACTTTAAAAATAAGACATGAATGAATTTAAACATTAATATTACACTTTAAAACCATCCCGGAAGCGACTCAGAAATACTGACTTGGAGGAGGCATTCCCTTGCTTTTCACTATAAAGCAGGTGACCTAAGGGAACACCCGCCCCCCCCCCCCCCCCCCCCCCCTTCCCCTTGCCCTGGGTCAAATAGCCCAGAGCGAAGAGGGCAGCCGGACGGAGTCACTGCCGGAACAGAAAGCCTGCATAACTATAGTTGCAACTGTTTAGTGGAAGACATTCTGAGCAACAGATAACGGACCTAAACAATGCAGGTCTCCAGAAATGGACTCAATATTTCTGAGATAAAAATTCGTAAATGTGGATGGCTGAGACCAATAAGCAGCCTTCATTAAATCTGTAATAGCAACACTATTAGCATAAGCCCAGGAAGTAGAAAGAGCTCTTACTTCATGAGCAGAAATCTTAAGCACAGACTGCTGAGAAGAAGATAAATCTTCATAAGCAGTACGGATAGTTAACTGAATCCATCTAGCAATAGAATGGACTGAAATGTCCTTTCTATTAGGCATCAAAGACAGAAAGAAACGTTTCCGTCCCTTTCTGATAAACTGAGATCTCTGTTTATAGATACGTAGTGCTCTAACAGGACAGAGTAAAGGCCTACGCCCGTCTGAAGACGGAAGAGCCTTAATAACAATAGGTTCCGGATATTTATTAGGAGCCTGATTCTTAGCTAAAAAACCCACATTAGTAGTGAAGGTGATAGTGTTCCCAACACTACGATAATGAGAATCATCCACCGATAGTGCATGAAGCTCACTGACTCTTCTGGCAGAAGAGAAAGCTAAGAGAAAAGCTGTCTTATAAGATAAGAATTTGAAATCTACTGTCCCAAGAGGTTCAAATGGCTTTTCCTTCAATTTAAGGAGAACCCAAGCTAAATTCCACTTAGGAATTAATCTAAGAGTTCTGGGTCTATTTATCGAAAAGTTTCTAACCAACTTCGATAAAGAGACATTAGATCCAATTTGTAAACTATCATGATGTGCATAGGTATCAGATAACATAGATCTATAACCCTTTATAGTAAAAGGCTGCAGTTTGATTTCGTCAAACAAGTATACTAGAAAGTTTGCAATGTCTGGAATAGAGGGATCGAATATATCTACAGAATGATCCCTACACCAACGACGAAAAACCTTCCACTTAGCCGCATAGTTTAGCGAAGAGGAGGTCCTCCTACAGTTAGAAATCGCGTCCACTGCTCGTCCTGTAAAGTGCTTGCCATGCAAGAAGGACCGCACAACGGAAAAACGTGAAGGTTGAGACCTTGCGGGTTGTGATGGAGTTGGCGCGATTTCCCCTGCGAAAGAAGATCCTCCCGTGGAGGAAGCTTCTGCGGTAGGTCCCACAACAGACACCTGAGTAGATTTATCCACGGTCTCTGTGGCGACAGAGATGCTACCAACAGAATCTTGCATTGAGATTGTTTTATCTTTAGCAATACTTGTTGAATTAACGGCGCTGGAGGATACGCATATCCTATCATTCCGTCCCAAGGGATCGACAGAGCGTCTACTGCAAAAGCTCTTGGATGCGGACACGGAGACACATACGTCTGCAACTGATTGTTGAGATGTGTCGCAAATAAGTCTATCATTGGCCGTTCCCATTGGTAGCAAATCTGATTGAATACTTGTTTGTTGAGAGTCCACTCCGACGGCAACAAGCGACCCTTTCGTGAAAGGGAGTCTGCTAGCACATTCAGACGACCCGGTATGTGACGGACCGAAAGAAGAACGTGATGTTCTAACGCAAACAGAAGGATTCTTTCCGTTAGATTGAACAACGGAACTGAATGAGTGCCTCCCTGATTCCGTATATACGCCACTACTGTCGTATTGTCGGATAGGATTTGGACATGAGCATCGTGAATAATGTCCATCCAGTGACGTAACGCAAGCCAAACTGACATCATTTCCTTGATGTTTATGTGCTTGCACAGGAATTGCGGATCCCAAAGACCCTGGCATCTCGAATCCGTTGGGATTAATGATGCACCCCAACCTGTTTGACTGGCATCCGTCATAACGGTAAAACTCGGATCCGGCAACTGCAGCGGAACTCCTTGAGTTAACCACTGAATGTTTGCCCAAGTCTGTATCTCTTGTTTCACTTGATCTGACAAGAGAACGTCTACATCGAGCGAATGAATTTTCACACTCCAATTCTGAGTCAGGAAAATTTGAAGAGGACGTGTGCGTAACCGCCCCATCGGAATGAGATCCGCGGCGGCTCCGCACAGACCTATCAGTCTCATAAATTCTCTCGCCGTGACTTTGTCTGCGTGCAGACAATAGCGAGCGTAACAACTGACTAATTTTGCTCTGGTTAACGGCAGACGAACGAGATTGTTGTGCGTCTCGAAGCTCATTCCCAGATGAGTGAATGACTTGGACGGCACCAGATCCGACTTCTCCTCGTTTACTATAAAACCGAGACGTCGGAGCAATAGAAGAAGATTCTGAACATCGTTCTGAAGCATTAACTCGTTGCCGTACCTCTGAAGAATGTCGTCCAGGTAGGCCGACGTTACAGCAGACGAATGAGCTCGGAAGTAGATCATTACCGAGTTCATTACCCGAGTGAAAGGCCAGGGTGCTAGATTCAATCCGAAGCACATCGCCCGGAATTGATACACCACTCCTAGGACTGCGAAGCGTAGATACTTTCGGAATGTCGAACGTACCATGACGTGAAAGTACGCATCTTTGAGATCTATGCTCGTTGCATAATCGTTCACCCGAATACTCGCTCTGACCGATCGAATCGTCTCCATATAAAACTTCGGAGCGACGATCAGCTTGTTTATCCAGCTCAAATCTATGACTGGAAGGAACGCGCAGTCTGGTTTCGAAACCAGAAACAGATGGCTGTAGAATCCCGGAGATTCCTGGTTTTCTACGACCTCTACCGCGTTCTTCATTAAAAGAGACTGCACCTCTGATAACAGAGCGTCTCTTTTCTGTGGATTTGATGGAAGATGAGTCCACTTTGGACTTCGAGTTAATGGAGGCTTTCGTTTGAAGGATATCTTTATACCTTTCGAAGTCACTCCTCTCACCCAAGGGTCGTCCGTAATCGACGCCCATTCTTGTGAAAAGCTCGACAACCTTCCGCCAACCGGAACGCGATAGAGGTTTAAGCCATCACCTCCTGGACCTGCGGGGCCTGCGGTAGGAGAAACCACGTCTTCCACGACCCGCACCTCGCCTCGTCGACCTCGGGGCGTCCGACCGATTGTCCCGGCCTGAAGGACGTCCCGAACGAGAGTCGCTATCCTGACGGTCTCTCGAATAAGACCAAGAGGACGCACCGGAACCTCTATAGGAACCTCTCTTGGGCGCATTAGACCCAGAAGTGCCTGTCTTATTCGTGTCTGCTGTATCCGACTTCTTAGGAGCAGATCTGAACAACAGAGAATCATTAGCTTTCTTTTTAATTTTATCATAAATAGCGGAAAGCTTGCCGTCAAAGAGAAGTTCTCCTGAGACCGAAGCGACTCTAAGAGAGTTCTTCACCTTAGAATCCACTAGTGTGGATGTAGCTAGGGCTGCGTCACGTCTAACCAACTCCAGATTTGCCACTGAAAGGGCGGAGTTACACGTGGAATAAGCTACTGCCCTTGAAAGAAGTCTTAAAGAGGATTGTATATCCTGAAACTCTTTCCCCTAAAGGCGCAGTGATAACGCCTTAGTAAGGTGATCTGCGTAAGATAAGGCATCTAAATTGGCTCTGTTAGACGCAATAGCTGTTTCCAACACAGCGGTTGGAATAGAAGCTGACGACGGTAATGATAGCTCTAAGTCTTCCACCTCGTCGTCCATACGCAGAGGAACTCTCGGTATACCCTGTCCTGCCGTATCGAATTTATTCCTTGCATTAATGAAAGGCAGGTTGAGAGTATTAGCGGACAAGAAACCTGCTTTCCCCGTCCTGGAAGCAAGTTTAAATATAGCGTCGTTCAATAATTCAAATGTTCTTGCAACATTATTGGACTGCGACGGAAACTCGGGAGTGATGTCCCTGAACCGCTCAAAAAATTCAGAGTCCAATGACGCTATAATTCTCTTGTCCGGAAGCGCAGCAGTCTGGCCCGACGGAACAACTTGAGGGAGAAAGTGCCGGATGAAGTCGATGGCAGCTTTATGTTGTTCCGAAAGGGATAGCTCCAAGTCATCCGTATCCCTTTCACCATCCGGTCAGACCTCATGATGTTCCCGGTCGTCCGCCCCCGATGCTTCGGCGGAGCGTACCGACCCAGCGCCGTCGGATAATTCACGATCTGACACCGTTTCTGTCGGCTGCTGGGATGCTGCGTTAAGCTGTGCTATCTGCACAAGAATGTCCGGCGTCAAGACCTGCGGAGGCGCAGTCTTTCGCTGCTTCGCCGAGGGCAGCTCCGCATCAGATGGCTCCCGCATACTTTTCCTATGCGAACGTCCAGAGTCCATCGGTCTCGAATCCCTGGCTGCCGGATGGTGTGACCTGGTCGCCGAAGAATCCTTCATCGGCGAAGCTGGTAATATATCGGCGGTCACGCAGCCAAGGTGCGGTCGTGTGCGCTGACGAGAAGAGGAAGCCTTAACAGTCTCTGCGGACTGCTTATACAATGGAGCGTCCCGAGCGACGGACGTATGCTCCGCTAAAGACACATTTTGTACCACAACATCTGGTCCCAGATGTTGTTGTACGAGAGAGGGGCCTCTCTCGCTCGCGGCCCGGCTGGACCTGGACGAGCTAGGAACCGGACTGAAAGGCTTCCTCCGTTCTCGCTTACTATCCGCCGTCACAGGGTGTGCATCTATTATGTTTATAGTGCTCGCATCACCCAAAATTTCCTCTTGGACCGCATCGGACGAACCCGGCTGCCGAACCATTCGGTGAATGGACGCTACACCGGGCGAGCTAGCGGACGACATTTGTCTAATCTCCATGAGCACTTTTGCCGCTAGCTCTGAATTCATTTGTGACGACGGACGCACACTTGAAGAAGATAACATGGAAACATCACCCTGTTCTGGTTCCTCTGAAATAGAAACTGAGAGAGTAGAGTGACCTTGTGGAGAAAGAGCCGGCATCGCTCTTTCTCCAGAAACAACATATCGTGACACACGTTTCCAATGTTTCTCATCCCAATGTTCACATATAGGACAGGGATTAATGCGAGAACACTGACTACAATTAATACAATGATCATGAAAGTCAGAGGAAGATTTCTTCCTATTACAATTTGAACAATGTCCCTTCATTGTGAAAGAACAACAATAAGTCCTAGTTACTCGCAAAAACCCCTGACACAAAGATACATAATAACATGATCCATTAATAAATGAAAAAACAATTGCAAAACAAAATAATTTTGAAAAAATATTTTTTCAGAGAAGCCCAAGTTGCTGAAAAGTAACGTTGAGCCCCGATGGATCCGATGGCAAAGTGTGGTCAAAAATTTTAAATTTATATAAAATAATTAATGAGACACTTTCGGATAATATAAATGTATAATGAGATAAACTACCACAAAGGCAAACAGCCCCCCTCAAAAAAGGCTGTTGCCAATGAAAACAAACAGTGTAAACACACTAGAAAACATGACTCCAGGCACTGAAAAAACTGGCCCGGAATCAGTCATCAATTACACTCTATCTGATGCAAAACAGAGACTCCCAGGGGAGAATCTGTAGAACATCAGATGGAAGATGCAGAACACAAACATTATACACCCATGGGTGAAAACGTAACTATGGGGAAAATAACAGAAAACATTCTGTAACCAAGCAACTCTCCCAGGAAATTTTAGAAATGAAATTTCTCAAAAATATGCCAAAAGCATGGGAGAATTGCCAGGGGGGACTTTAGAAGGCTAGGGGAGAGGAAACACTGAATAAGCAGTGCAACAATTAGCAAGAATGACAACAAGAGGCCCATGCCTCGAAAATAGGCAACTTAACATAATTTCATCAAAAGATTTTAAGTACAGCCCTGATTATTTTTTGCCACTTCTTTTTCCTCTCCTCCTTCTATCCTCCTTAGAATCACATTTTCTCCAAAAATTACGTGTCTGGCATCCTTTAAACTGAGATTTACAAGCACAAAGATCAGTGAGATGTTGACTGATGAAGGGCCAAACAGAGAATGATAATTGGCGCCAATTTCGGGACGACTGCGTCACTGCGCATGCGCAGTAGAGGCGTACTATGGAGGTCCTTTAGGACATGATTTCTTTTTGTTTTGGATGCAAATTTTGGGGATTGGGGGGCAAAATTTGTGTTTGGCCCTGGTTTTGTTGGAGTTAGCACCAGCTAAGTCTGGGTCATTGGTACAGTATAAAAATATAATATTTTTTCAGCTGCTGAATTTGCATATTACGCGGGCGGATGCAGGCAATTCGTTAGGTAAAGGGTTAAGACGTATAGAGACTGTAGAATGGTGGGAATTCAAGACACTTGTCCAGGCCCTTCAGGGTTATTAAAGGTTGACCAATTCAATCTCAGCTCAATTAGTTAAATTCCTAGTTGCAGTATGAGAAACAATTTCTGTTGGACTTTCTGGTATATTGACATCAGCATGCGGGGGATTAATGTTCTAGACAGCTGCACAGTGGAGCAATCATTTAACCCCTTATGTAACATAATTAGAAGAAAACACAATATTTAAAAAACAAGCAAAGACCAATACCGGGTCTGGACCTGCGTCGCTGCATGCAATTGAATCGGCAAACAGGAAGTGGCTGCACAGCAGATCTGAAAATTGCATACACGATACAACTGATCATTATCAGGCTCCAGATGAAATATAAAATCAATCCCTTGCATAGAAGCCGAGAAAAGTTTGACGAAAAATTTCAATGTTCAGTGGGTACAGTAAAATTTCAAAGTATCGGCAAACAGGAAGTGGCTGCACGGCAGATCTGAAAATTGCTTTCACGATAGAACTCATCATTATGAAGCAGCCGACCAAATATAAAATCATTCCCTTTCATAGAAGCCAAGAAAACTTTGACAGAAAAAGTGTTTCGGACGGACTGACGGACGGACTGACAGACTGACGGAATGACGGACAGAGTTGAGCGGTTACTAGACCTGCTCTGCCGCTGGCGATGCAGGTAAAAATTAACAAAACCATATCATGTGCCACTCTCCTCACTGGAACGTGCTTGACAAGCTCATTCCAATAAATTCACTGTCAACCATTGTCCAAACAAGGGACATAAGTAGTATGTTCAAAACATTAATGTCCATGTGTAGAGCTTTCGACAACAAGCCTTCATCAATGCAGCATGATCAAAGGGTTAGATTACATCTTCACAGTACAGAATTGTTAATCTAACTCTCTGATTATGCTGCATCGATAAAGGTCGGTGTCCAAAAGCTCAGCACATGGGTGTTAACCCTTTACTCAATGCAGACAAAAAAAGAATTTATTACTTGAAATTTTTTTTTTTTTTAATTTTTCTTGAAACATTTCAACAAAACTATATAATGTGACCCTTCACTAGAATGAGCTTGTCGAGCCGATTCCAATGAGGGGGTCACATGATATGGTTTTGTTGAAATTTCATATGATATGGTTTGGCTGACATTTTTTTAAAACATATTTTTTCCACCAGCGCAATTTGGAAATTATGTGGGTGGATACAACCAATACCGGTATTTCTTTGGTAAAGGGTTAAGGCATATTAATGGTGCACTCTCCTTCAAAGCATTCAACTTGAGATCCTTTACCCTTTACCCAACGCAGATGATATCAAAATTTATTTTTTTAAATATCATTTTTTCGAATTTTTCCAAAAATTTCAACAAAACCATATCATGTGACCCCTCATTGCAATGAGGGGTCACATAATATGGTTTTGTTGAAATTTATGGAAAAATAATCTTTTTTCAACTACTGAATTTGCATATTACGTGGGCGGATGCGGGCGATTCATTGGGTAAAGGGTTAAGTCATGCAAATGATAACTAACCCACTGCAGTGCGATAACATGTTCAGCTGTTGTCACCATAAAATAAATAACACAAGTTGAGAAGTTAGAAAATAATATTCGATAACTTTTGATTGATTTTGTACAGAATGGATTAAAAAATGACCTCAGTTTTTTTTTTGTCGACTTCTCAGCATGTACCAAGCATCCGTGATAACAGAAACATGTGTGTTCTTTGTGGAAACCATAGCGTTTTCACACTGATTAACAATGATAAATACAGTTTACAGAATACAAAGTCCTTATTATTTCCACTTTGTTTTTTTTATAAAATTCAACACAACATAAGTAAGGTGAACTGATCCATAATGTGTAGCTCTCAAAATGCTGAGAAATGGTAAAAAGTTGTTAATGCACATATTTTCTACATAAATAATGACAATGGATGAATTTATCACAGACGTTCTTGTGGCAGCTGAATGTATTCTCATATATTTTTATCTTTAGGGTCTCTGAGTAATTCTTTGGTTGCGGCATCTCTTGCTTGGAGCATTTTCAATCTTGCTTTTTTGAATGCATCTAGAAAAAAGGTACAGAATATAATGAAATTAGTTGTTTGAATCATAACTAAAATTTCTGCTTTTAGGGGGAAGCTAAATACAAGACAAGAATACAAGTGTTACTGCTTGTGACCTTGACCCTGATGATATGACAATGGGTCAAGGTCATGACACAACATTGGGTTATGGGTAACAATTGTGTGAAGGATGAACAAGATCTGTCACACAGATTCAATTATACAGACCTAACAAGAGCTGTATAACAATATCAAAGTTTTGCTGTATGTGACCTTGACCCTAACGATATGACCTTGAATCAAAGTAGCGACACACCTTTGAGTCATGAGCAATAATTGTACCAAGTATAAATAAGATCTGTCAATCATACTAAATTATAAGGACCAGCCAGTCAAGGGATGTATAACATACCAAATTTTTATCCGTGACCTTGACCTTTTTGATATGACCTTGGATCAAGGTCATGACGCACCTTTGAGTCATGAGCAATAATTGTACTAAGTATGAATAAGATCTGTGAATCATACCAAGTTGTATGGACCAGGCATGGGCTATATAACAATATCAAAGGTTTGTTGTCTGTGACCTTGACCTTGACATGACCTTGGATCAAAGTCGCAACCCACTTTTAAGTCATGAGTAATAATTGTACCAAGTATGAAATAGATCTAGCAATCATACCAAGTTATAAGGACCAAACAAGGGCTGTATCACAATATCAATGGTTTGCTGTCTGTGACCTTGACCTTGAGGATATGACCTTGCGTCAATGTCATGGCACATCTTTAAGTGATGAGCAATATGTGTACCAAGTATAAATAGGATCTGTCAATCATACCCAGTTATATGGACCGAACAAAAGTAACTGTGAAATTTCACAGCTTTTATGTCACTTTAATATAGGGTCTGTGACCTTGACCTTGTGGGGCACACACCATATCATAATTCACAAAGAACTCTCTTTTGATAATACATATGCAGTGTCATAAAAAAATATGCAGTGGTTAAGAAGGTATGGCCCAGACAAAGAAAATGTTGACAACAGGTTGACGACAGAATATGGACAAATCATTACCAGAAAAGCTCCACTGACACAAAAAAGTTAAAAATCTGTTTCTCAGGCCCTCCTGCATGATCCTTTTGGCTGCCGCATGCTCTCTTTTTGTAACCAATGCAAACTTGAAAAAGTAAAAATCCTTTACCCAAGTTAATAAAATTGATAAATTTATCCCTGAAGTGCAAGAAGGCTTTGCAGCTTCTTGCACACAATGGATAAAATACACCACTACCCATGCTATTCTGTTGATTATGAGGCCTAAAACATAAAACAAACCAAGAATATGAACTTTTGATGGCAAAGAAATAATTATAAAAAGTTAAAAAATTTATAGTAATTTATATATTTTTTATACTTACCAATGACCCAGACTTAGCTGGTGCTAACTCCACAAAAACCAGGGCCAAACACAAATTTTGCCCCCCAATCCCCAAAATTTGCATCCAAAACAAAAAGAAATCATGTCCTAAAGGACCTCCATAGTACGACTCTACTGCGCATGCGCAGTGACGCAGTCGTCCCGAAATTGGCGCCAAATATCATTCTTACTGGCAGTGCCTGGTCAGCGCTATGTACTCAGCGGGGAGGCAAGAGTTCCCAACTCAGGGAGGGCCATCCCCGTCTGGGTCATTGGTAAGTATAAAAAATATATAAATTACTATAAATTTTTTAACATTTTTATACTGTACCAATGACCCAGACTTAGCTGAATAGTAAACAGGCTGGAGGGCCTAGGACATAGAGGAAAATCCAATAAGCTCAATTATAAAATAAAGAGGTAACCCCTTAAGGAGAAAAGGAGTATTAGGCTTTACATGTATCTTTCTTATTTAATATTTAAATTAGAAAGATACACTACCCTTAATAATTGAGCACAATAACATTCATGTTCTCTATTAACATCCAGTATAACCTTTATACTAATTATTTTTAAAACAAGCCAATAAATAAAGTAGTCCAGAGAATTGAGACTCTTTATAATCATTTAAAAGTGTCCGAGTATTGTATATTAAAGCCTGTTTGACACTTGACATATACAAATGCTTCACACCGAGCTACACTTTAAAAATAAGACATGAATGAAATTAAACATTAATATTACACTTTAAAACCATCCCGGAAGCGACTCAGAAATACTGTCTTGGAGGAGGCATTCCCTTGCTTTTCACTATAAAGCAGGTGACCTAAGGGAACACCCGCCCCCCCCCCCCCCCCCCCCCCCCCCCTTCCCCTTGCCCTGGGTCAAATAGCCCAGAGCGAAGAGGGCAGCCGGACGGAGTCACTGCCGGGACAGAAAGCCTGCATAACTATAGTTGCAACTGTTTAGTGGACGACATTCTGAGCAACAGATAACGGACCTAAACAATGCAGGTCTCCAGAAATGGACTCAATATTTCTGAGATAAAAATTAGTAAATGTGGATGGCTGAGACCAATAAGCAGCCTTCATTAAATCTGTAATAGCAACACTATTAGCATAAGCCCAGGAAGTAGAAAGAGCTCTTACTTCATGAGCAGAAATCTTAAGCACAGACTGCTGAGAAGAAGATAAATCTTCATACGCAGTACGGATAGTTAACTGAATCCATCTAGCAATAGAATGGACTGAAATGTCCTTTCTATTAGGCATCAAAGACAGAAAGAAACGTTTCCGTCCCTTTCTGATGAACTGAGATCTCTGTTTATAGATACGTAGTGCTCTAACAGGACAGAGTAAAGGCCTACGCCCGTCTGAAGACGGAAGAGCCTTAATAACAATAGGTTCCGGATATTTATTAGGAGCCTGATTCTTAGCTAAAAAACCGACATTAGTAGTGAAGGTGATAGTGTTCCCAACACTACGATAATGAGAATCATCCACCGATAGTGCATGAAGCTCACTGACTCTTCTGGCAGAAGAGAAAGCTAAGAGAAAAGCTGTCTTATAAGATAAGAATTTGAAATCTACTGTCCCAAGAGGTTCAAATGGCTTTTCCTTCAATTTAAGGAGAACCCAAGCTAAATTCCACTTAGGAATTAATCTAAGAGTTCTGGGTCTATTTATCGAAAAGTTTCTAACCAATTTCGATAAAGAGACATTAGATCCAATTTGTAAACTATCATGATGTGCATAGGTATCAGATAACATAGATCTATAACCCTTTATAGTAACCGGTTGCAGTTTGATTTCGTCAAACAAGTATACTAGAAAGTTAGCAATGTCTGGTATAGAGGGATCAAATATATCAACAGAATGATCCCTACACCAACGACGGAAAACCTTCCACTTAGCCGCATAGTTTAGCGAAGAGGAGGTCCTCCTACAGTTAGAAATCGCGTCCACTGCTCGTCCTGTAAAGTGCTTGCCATGCAAGAAGGACCGCACAACGGAAAAACGTGAAGGTTGAGACCTTGCGGGTTGTGATGCAGTTGGCGCGATTTCCCCTGCCAAAGAAGATCCTCTCGTGGAGGGAGCTTCCGCGGTAGGTCCCACAACAGACACCTGAGTAGATTTATCCACGGTCTCTGTGGCGACAGAGATGCTACCAACAGAATCTTGCATTGAGATTGTTTTATCTTTAGCAATACTTGTTGAATTAACGGCGCTGGAGGATACGCATATCCTATCATTCCGTCCCAAGGGATCGATAGAGCGTCTACAGCAAATGCTCTTGGATCCGGACACGGGGACACATACGTCTGCAACTGATTGTTGAGATGTGTCGCAAATAAGTCTATCATTGGCCGTTCCCATTGGTAGCAAATCTGATTGAATACTTGTTTGTTGAGAGTCCACTCCGACGGCAACAAGCGACCCTTTCGTGAAAGGGAGTCTGCTAGCACATTCAGACGACCCGGTATGTGACGGACCGAAAGAAGAACGTGATGTTCCATCGCAAACAGAAGGATTCTTTCCGTTAGATTGAACAACGGAACTGAATGAGTGCCTCCCTGATTCCGTATATACGCCACTACTGTCGTATTGTCGGATAGGATTTGGACATGAGCATCGTGAATAATGTCCATCCAGTGACGTAACGCAAGCCAAATTGACATCATTTCCTTGATGTTTATGTGCTTGCACAGGAATTGCGGATCCCAAAGACCCTGGCATCTCGAATCCGTTGGGATTAATGATGCACCCCAACCTGTTTGACTGGCATCCGTCATAATGGTAAAACTCGGATCCGGCAACTGCAGCGGAACTCCTTGAGTTAACCACTGAATGTTTGCCCAAGTCTGAATCTCTTGTTTCACTTGATCTGACAAGAGAACGTCTACATCGAGCGAATGAATTTTCACACTCCAATTTTGAGTCAGGAAAATTTGAAGAGGCCGTGTGCGTAGCCGTCCCATCGGAATGAGATCCGCGGCGGCTCCGCACAGACCTATCAGTCTCATAAATTCTCTCGCTGTGACTTTGTCTGTATTTAGACAATAGCGAGCGTAACAACTGACTAATTTCGCTCTGGTTAACGGCAGACGAACGAGATTGTTGTGCGTCTCGAAGCTCATTCCCAGATGAGTGAATGACTTGGACGGCACCAGATCCGACTTCTCCTCGTTTACTATGAAACCGAGACGTCGGAGCAATAGAAGAAGATTCTGAACATCGTTCTGAAGCGTTAACTCGTTGCCGTACCTCTGAAGAATGTCGTCCAGGTAGGCCGACGTTACCGCAGACGAATGAGCTCGGAAGTAGATCATTACCGAGTTCATTACCCGAGTGAAAGCCCAGGGTGCTAGATTCAATCCGAAGCACATGGCCCGGAACTGATACACCACTCCTAGGACTGCGAAGCGTAGATACTTTCGGAATGTCGGATGTACCATGACGTGAAAGTACGCATCTTTGAGATCTATGCTCGTTGCATAATCGTTCACCCGAATACTCGCTCTGACCGATCGAATCGTCTCCATATAAAACTTCGGAGCGACGATCAGCTTGTTTATCCAGCTCAAATCTATGACTGGACGGAACGAGCCGTCTGGTTTCGGAACCAGAAACAGATGGCTGTAGAATCCCAGCGATTCCTGGTTTTCTACGACCTCTACCGCGTTCTTCATTAAAAGAGACTGCACCTCTGATAGCAGAGCGTCTCTTTTCTGAGGGTTTGACGGAAGATGAGTCCACTTTGGACTTCGAGTTAATGGAGGCTTTCGTTTGAAGGATATCTTTAGACCTTCCGAAGTCACTCCTCTCACCCACGGGTCGTCCGTAATCGACGCCCACTCTTGAGAAAAACTCGACAACCTTCCGCCAACCGGAACGCGATAGAGGTTTGAGCCATCACCTCCTGGATCTGCGAGGCCTGCGGTAGGAGAAACCACGTCTTCCACGACCCGCACCTCGCCTCGTCGACCTCGGGGCGTCCGACCGATTGTCCCGGCCTGAAGGACGTCCCGAACGAGAGTCGCTATCCTGACGGTCTCTCGAATAAGAGCTAGAGGACGCACCGGAACCTCTATAGGAACCTCTCTTGGGCGGATAAGACCCAGAAGTGCCCGCCTTATTCGTGTCTGCTGAATCCGACCTTTTAGGAGCGGATCTAAACAACAGAGAATCACTAGCTTTCTTTTTAATATTATCATAAATAGCGGAAAGCTTGCCGTCAAAGAGAAGATCTCCTGAGACCGAAGCGACTCTAAGAGAGTTCTTCACCTTAGAATCCACTAGTGTGGATGTAGACAGGGCTGCGTCACGTCTAACCAACTCCAGATTTGCCACTGAAAGGGCGGAGTTACACGTGGAATAAGCTACTGCCCTTGAAAGAAGTCTTAAGGAGGATTGTATATCCTGAAACTCTTCCCCTTGAAGACGCAGTGATAACGCCTTCGTAAGGTGATCTGCGTAAGATAAGGCATCTAAATTGGCTCTGTTAGACGCGATAGCTGTTTCCAACACTGCGGTTGGAATAGAAGCTGACGACGGTAATGATAGCTCTAAGTCTTCCGCCTCGTCGTCCATACGCAGAGGAACTCTCGGTATACCCTGACCTGCCGTGTCGAATTTATTCCTTGCATTAATGAAAGGCAGGTTGAGAGTATTTGCGGACAAGAAGCCTGCTTTCCCTGTCCTGGAAGCAAGTTTAAAAATAGCGTCGTTCAATAATTCAAATGTTCTTGCAACATTATTGGACTGCGACGGAAACTCGGGAGCGATGTCCCTGAACCGCTCGAAAAAATCAGAGTCCAATGACGCTATAATTCTCCTGTCCGGAAGCGCAGCAGTCTGGCCCGACGGAACAACTTGAGGAAGAAAGTGCCGGATGAAGTCTACGGCAGCTTTGTGTTGTTCCGAAAGGGATAGCTCCAATTCATCCGTATCCCTTTCACCATCCGGTCGGACCTCCCGATGTTCCCGGTCGTCCGCCCCCGATGCTTCGGCGGAGCGTACCGACCCAGCGACGTCGGATAATTCTCGATCCGACACCGTCTCTGTCGGCTGCTGGGATGCTGCGATAAGCTGTGCTATCTGCACTAGAATGTCCGACGTCGAGACCTGCGGAGGAGCGGTCTTTCGCTGCTTTGCCGAGGGCAGCTCCGCATCAGATGGCTCCCGCATACTTTTCCTATGCGAACGTCCGGAGTCCATCGGTCTCGAATCCCTGGCTGCCGGATGGTGTGACCTGGTCGCCGAATAATCCTTCATCGGCGAAGCTGGCAAGATATCGGAGGTCACGCAGCCAAGGTGCGGTCGTGTGCGCCGGCGAGAAGAGGAAGCCTTAACAGTCTCTGCGGACTGCTTATACAACGGAGCGTCCCGAGCGACGGACGTATGCTCCGCTAAAGACACATTTTGTACCACAACATCTGGTCCCAGATGTTGTTGTACGAGAGAGGGGCCTCTCTCGCTCGCGGCCCGGCTGGACCTGGACGAGCTAGGAACCGGACTAAAAGGCTTCCTCCGTTCTCGTTCACTATCCGCCGTCACTGGGTGTGCATCTATTATTTTTATAGTGCTCGCATCACCCAAAATTTCCTCTTGGACCGCATCGGACGAACCCGGCTGCCGAACCATTCGGTGAATGGACGCTACACCGGGCGAGCTAGCGGACGACATTTGTCTAATCTCCATGAGCACTTTTGCCGCTAGCTCTGTATTTAATTGTGACGACGGACGCACACTTGAAGAAGATAACATGGAAACATCACCCTGTTCTGGTTCCTCTGAAATAGAAACTGAGAGAGTAGAGTGACCTTGTGGAGAAAGAGCCGGCATCGCTCTTTCTCCAGAAACAACATATCGTGACACACGTTTCCAATGTTTCTCATCCCAATGTTCACATACAGGACAGGGATTAATGCGAGAACACTGACTACAATTAATGCAATAATCATGAAAGTCAGAGGAAGATTTCTTCCTATTACAATTTGAACAAGTTCCCTTCATTGTGAAAGAACAACAATAAGTCCTAGTTACTCGCAAAAACCCCTGACACAAAGATACATAATAACATGATCCATTAATAAATGAAAAAACAATTGCAAAACAAAATAATTTTGAAAAAATATTTTTTCAGAGAAGCCCAAGTTGCTGAAAAGTAACGTTGAGCCCCGATGGATCCGATGGCAAAGTGTGGTCAAAAATTTTAAAATTATATAAAATAATTAATGAGACACTTTCGGATAATATAAATGTATCTTATAATGAGATAAACTACCTCAAAGGCAAACAGCCCCCCTCAAAAAAGGCTGTTGCCAATGAAAACAAACAGTGTAAACACAGAAGAAAACATGACTCCAGGCACTGAAAAAACTGGCCCGGAATCAGTCATCAATTACACTCTATCTGATGCAAAACAGAGACTCCCAGGGGAGAATCTGCAGAACATCAGATGGAAGATGCAGAACACAAACGTTATACACCCATGGGTGAAAACGTAACTATGGGGAAAATAACAGAAAACATTCTGTAACCAAGCAACTCTCCCAGGGAATTTTTAGAAATGAAACTTCTCAAAAATATGCCAAAAGCATGGGAGAATTGCAAGGGGGGACTTTAGAAGGTTAGGGGAGAGGAAACACTGAATAAGCAGTGCAACAATTAGCAAGAATGACAACAAGAGGCGTTTGCCTCGAAAATAGGCAACTTAACATAGTTTCAACAAAAAATTTTAAGTACAGCCCTGATTATTTTTTGCCACTTCTTTTTTCCTCTCCTCCTTCTATCCTCCTTAGAATCACATTTTCTCCAAGAATTACGTGTCTGGCATCCTTTAAACTGAGATTTACAAGCACAAAGATCAGTGAGATGTTGACTGATGAAGGGCCAAACAGAGAATGATATTTGGCGCCAATTTCGGGACGACTGCGTCACTGCGCATGCGCAGTAGAGTCGTACTATGGAGGTCCTTTAGGACATGATTTCTTTTTGTTTTGGATGCAAATTTTGGGGATTGGGGGGCAAAATTTGTGTTTGGCCCTGGTTTTTGTGGAGTTAGCACCAGCTAAGTCTGGGTCATTGGTACAGTATAAAAATATAAAATAAAAAATCGCCCGTCTGGATGCAATTATACAAAAAATAGACTGAGAAACAGAAGATCTACTTTGTGGGGCCTAACCTAATTCTGCCAAGTATTTACAGGACAGGAGACGTGATTATTACTGAAACCCATATGGTGTGGTGTTTCCATTCTGTGGTGTGAAAAAGACAAGCAAAAATTGGTTAAACATGACAGTCCATTAATCCTTTACCCTACTTAATGGCTATATCCATCTAACATTATACACAAAAATTGTCGTTCAAATATTTTAACCTTTTCAATTTTTGTCTAGAAAGTTAAAAAATTTATAGTAATTTATATATTTTTTATACTTACCAATGACCCAGACATAGCTGCTGGTGCTAACTCTTAAAATATAGGGCCAAACACAAATTTTGCCCCCCAATCCCCAAAATTTGCATCTAAAACTAAAGAAAACATGTCCTGAAAGGCCCTCCACACTTCGCCCCTACTGCGCATGCGCAGTGTCAAGGACGTTCCGAAATTGGCGCCATTAATCATTCTAATAACCAGTGCCTGGTAAGCGCTATGTACTCAGCGGGGAGGCAAGAGTTCCCAACTCCTGGGAGGGCCATCCCCGTCTGGGTCATTGATAAGTATAAAAAATATATAAATTACTATAAATTTTTTAACATTTTTATACTGTACCAATGACCCAGACATAGCTGAATAGTAAAAAGGCTGGAGGGCCAAGGACATAGAGCAAAATGGAATACGCTCAATAAAATAAAATAGAGTCATCCCCTGTAGGGAAAAAGAAGTAATAGGCCTTACATGTATCTTTCTTATTTATGATAAATTAGAAAGATACAACACCTTCCAAAATTGAGCTTCATACATCCATGTACTCTATTAATATCCAATATAATCCTTATACTAATAATTTTTAAAGTAAGCCAATAAATAAAGTAAGTCTAGAGAATAGAGACACTTATACTCCTAAAAGTGTCTGAGGATTGCATAATCATGTCCGTTGACATATGCAATATTCAAATGCTATACTTTAAAAACTAAGACTTGAATGAATTTTAAAAACCTAAACTTCTCACTAAACAACCATCCCAATAACAGCTCAGAATTACTAACTCCGGAGGAGGTATCCCCTTGTTTTCATAGTAAAACAGGTGACCCAAGGGAACACCCTCCCCCCCCCCCCCCCCCCCTTTTTTCTTGCCCTGGGTCAAATAGCCCAGAGCGAAGAGGGCAGCCGAACGGAGACACTGCCGAAACAGACAGCCTACCTAGCTATAGTAGCAACTGTTAAGTGAATGACATTCTGAGCAGTAGATAACAGACCTAACAATAGAGGCCTCCAGAAATGGACTCGATATTTCTAAGATAAAATTCATGAATGTGGATGGCTGAGCGCAATGAGCGGCCTTCAAAAATCTATAATAGCGACACTATTAATGTAAGCCCAAGAAGTAGAAGAACTCTTACTTCATGAGCCGAAATCTTAAGCACAACTGCTAAGTCAATGATATACCATAAGCAGTACCGATAGTTAATAGAATCCATTAACAATAAAATGGAGCGTAACGTCCTTCTACTAGACATCAAAGACAGAAGAAGCTTACGCCCTTGTAATAAACAGATATCTGTTTATAAATACATAAACTGTACCCGGAAAGAGTAAAGGCCTATGCCCATACGAAGACGGAAGGACCTTAAAATAATAGGTTCCGGATAATAGGAGCCTAACTCTTATGCAACAATCCAACCTAAATAGTAACGGAAGTATTGATTCCGAAACTATGAAAGTGAAAATCATCCATCGATAGTGCATGAAACTCACTGACTCTACAGTAAAAGAGAAACCAACAGAATTACTGTCTAAAAGGTCAGAATTTGAAAACTACTGTTTCCAGAGGCTCAAATGATTACTTAGCTAAATAAGAACCGAAGTTAAAATCCGTATAGGAATTTAATCTAAAGATTCTAAGTCTATTTATCAAAAAGTTACTAACTGACTTAGATAAAGAGACAAAAGACTCAATTGTAAACTATCGTAGAGTGCATAGGTATGAGGTAACATAAACCTATAACCTAAATAATAACAGGCTGCAGTAGATCTTGTGAAACAAGTATACTAAAAAATAGCAATGAGTAGTATGGAGGGATCAACAATATGAACATAATGATCCCTACACCACGACGGAAGAGCCTCCACTTTAGCCGCATAGAATAGCGAAGAAGAGGATCTCCTATAGTAAGAAATCGTGTCCAAAGCTCGTCCAGTACAGTGCTTACAATGCAATACGGACGACACAACGGAATACATGAAGGTTGCGACCTTGCTGGTTGTGATAAAGATGACACGATTTACCCAGTGAAAAAGATCCTCACATAGAGGAAGATTTCACGTTAAGACCCACAGTAGACAAGAGAGTAAATTACTCATGATCTCTGTGAAGATAGAGATGCTATCAACAGAAATGTATTGTGGTTGTTTATCTTAGCAATACCTGCTAAAACAACAGCGCCGGAGGATACGCGTATCCTATCATTCCGTCCTATAGATCAATAGAGCGTTAACAATATTAGCTCAGAGATCTGGACAAGCCAACGCATACGTCTGCAATTGATTAGCAAGCTGTGTCATAAATAAATCATCATTGGGCGCTCCCATAGATAGCAAATCTGATTGAATACTTGTTTGTTGAGAGTCCATTCTGACAGCAACAAGCGACCCGTAAGAGAACGGGAGTCCGATAAAACAATCAGACGACCCGGAATATGACGGACCAAAACTGAACTTGGTGTACTATAACCAACAGACGGATTCTTTCCATTAAATTGAATAACGGAAACGAAAGAGTGCCTCCCTGGTTCCGGAGATACGCCACTACTGTCGAATTAAAGGACAGGAATTTGGGCATGCGTTTCTGAATAATGTTTATGCAATGACATAAAGCAAGCCTAAAAAACATTATTCCGCGGAAGTTAAACTGATTGCTAAAAAACTGCGGAACCCAAAGACCCTGGCACTTCGAATCCGTAGGGATCAGTATTATATCCCAATCTGTTTGACTGGCAACCGTCATAACAGCCACACTCGGGTCCGGCAACTGCGGCGGCACTCTCTGAGTCAACCACCGAATGTTTGCCCCAGTCTGAATCTCTTGTAACACTAGATAGACAAGAGAACGTACAAATCAAGCAATTCATGGATTGCCGAAAAGTTGCCGTCGAAGAGAAGCTCCTCCGAGAACGAAGCGACTCTGAGAGAGTTCTTAACCTTACTATCCACGCGTGTGGATGTAGCTAGGGCTGCGTCACGTCTAACTAACTCCAATCAGCCACTGAAGGGCGGAGTTATACGTGAACAAACTACTGCCCTCAAAAGAAATTACATTGAGAATAATATCCCGTAAATCTTTTCTTGAAGACGTAATGATAACGCCTCAGTAAGGCGGATTACGTATAATAAAGCGTCTAAGTTAAGTCTACTGTACATAATGTCGTTCCCAACATTGAAATTGGAAAAGACATAAACGGCGAAAAAGAATATATGCAGTCTTTAATCACACCGTCTAGACGCATATGAACTCTCGGTATGCCCTGCTCTGCCAAAATAAACTATTTGTATAAATGATAAAATGGCAGAAATGAGCAACGCGGACAAGAAACTAAACTATCATGCTTAGTAGCAGGCTTGTATATATATATATATAGCGTCGAAAAATAAAACACATGTTGTAATGACAATATTGGACTGCGTCGGTAAGTCAGGGACAATGTCCCTGAACCGATCGAAAAATCCGAGTCCAATGACGCTATAAGTCTCTTATCCAAGATCGCAGCAATGAAGTCCGAAATAATAATCACTGGAAGATAATGCCAGAAGATATGAAAGGCATCTTCCGATACTACTAAAGGGAAAACTCGAAATCTTTCGAATCCCTTTCGCCATCCTGTCGGACCCTATAAAGCGTTCGGTCGTCCGTAGCTGATGCAACCGCGGACCGCACCGACCCAGCGCCGTCGGATAATTCCTGATTCGACAGAGAAACTGTCAATTGCTGGGATGCTGCGAAACAACTGTGCTAACTCGGATAGCACGTCCGTCACTGAGGCCTGAGGAGAAGCGGTCTTACGATGCATTGCCGCTGGAAGCTCCGTGATCGTTACCCCGTGCATACTACCAATATGCGAGCGAACGGAGTGTATAGGCCTCGTGTCCCTTGGCTACCGGATGGCGCGACCTATTCGCTGTGGAATCACTGAATGCCGAAACTGATCGGATACTCGAGGTCACGTAGCCAATGTGCGGTCGTGTGCCCTGCTGTGAGGATGAGGAAGCATTAAAGACAGTCTCTCGGACTGTCAATATAACGGAGCGTCCCGACCAACGGACATATGCTCCGAATGTAAAATATCTGAACCACAACATGCGGTCCCCTATGTTGTTGGGCGAGAGAGGGACCTCTCTCGCTCACAGCCCGGACGGACCTGGACAAGCCAGGAACCGGACTAACAGGCTTCCTCCGATCTGTCCTCAATCTGCCGTCACTGGGTGAGTACTAAAGTAATTAAAGTGCTCGCATCACCCAAATCTCCTTCCTAGACCGCAACGGATGAACCCGGCAGCCGAACCATTCGATGAATGTACGCTACACCGGGTGAGCTAGCGAATGTCACTCCGTAGGCGATAGACATATTCCATGAGCACTTATTGCCGCTAACTCTTCATTAACTATGACGACAGAGGCACACTTTTGAAAGACATCTCCAAAACTCTTCGAACAAGAAACCAGAAATGCTTGGATAGCAAGCATAAAATAATAATATATATAGCGTCGATCAATAATTCGAAAGTTTGTGTGACATTATTGGACTATGTCGGAACTGAGGGACGATGTCCCTGAACCGAACCAAAAATTTCTAAGTCCACCGACGCTATCAGTTTCTTATCCGGCATCGCAGCATTCTGGTCCGACGAAAGAAGCTGTAGAAGACCAAGTCAGATGTCATACACAACAGCATATGTTGTTCCGAAAGGGAAAGCTCGAAATCCTCCGAATCCCTTTCGGTATCCCGTCGGACCGGATGAAACTTTCGGACGTCCGTACCCGCTTCCGCGGAGCGTCCCGACCCAGCATCCTCGGATAAAATATATGCGACAGATTCAGTTGATGCTGGGATGCTGCGATAAACTGTGCTATTAAGGAAAGCACGTCCGTTCCCGAGGCCTGTGCAGTAGCGGTCTTACGATGCATTGCCGCCGGAAGCTCCGTGTACGTTGACTCCCGCACACTTCCTATGCGAACGTCCGGAGTCTGCAGGCCTCGTGTCCTTGGCTACCGGATGGTGTGACCTGGTCGCCGAAGAATCCTTGATCGGCGAAGCTGGTAATATATCGGCGGTCACGCAGCCAAGGTGCGGTCGTGTGCGCTGACGAGAAGAGGAAGCCTTAGCAGTCTCAGCGGACTGCCTATACAACGGAGCGTCCCGAGCGACGGACGTATGCTCCGCTTGCGACACATTTTGTACCACAACATCTGGGGCCAGATGTTGTTGAACGAGAAAGGGGCCTCTCTCGCTTGCCGTCCGGATGGACCGGAACGAGCTATGAACCGGACTAAAAGGCTTCCTGCGTTCTCCCTCCGATCCGCCGTCACTGGGTGTGCATTAGGTTAATTTATAGTGCTCGCATCACCCCCAAAATTCCTTCTAGACCGCAACGGACGAACCCGGCTGCCGAACCATTCGGTGAATGGACGCTACACCGGGCGAGCTAGCGGACGTCAAAGGCCGTCGAACCTACTAGGGTCCTCTTAGGCAATTGGCGTATTTACATGAGCACTTTTCCGCTAGCCCTTCATTAATTGTGACGACGGAGGCACACTGTTGGAAGACATCACAGATACATCACCCTAATCTTGATCGTCTGAAATAGAAATTGATAAAGTAGAGTGACCCTGCGGGGAAAGGACCGGAGTGTCCAAATCCCCAACAACATACCGTGACATACGCTTCCCATATTGTCATCGAAATCATACGATACAGAACAGGAGTTAATGCGAGTACACTAACCACATATAGAATGATAATAAAGTCAGAGGAAGACTTCCTCTTAAAACAATTGATCAATATCCTTTCAATGTGAAAAGAAAACAAGTCCTGGTACTCGCACTAACCCCTGGCAATCAAAATACATAATAATAATATGATCCATTAATATAGAAAAAATAATTGAAATCAAAATATTTTGAAAAAATATTTTTTCAGAACAGCCCAAGTTTCTGAAAAGTAACGTTGAGCCCCAATGGATCCCAAGCCTAAGTGTGGACAAAAATTTTTTAAATATTTTAAACAATTTATTCAACACTTACGAACAATAATAATGTATCTAGTTAAGATTAAAATAACATCAAGATATTATTTTTTAGAAATCCCCCCCTCACACAGAGGGCTGTTGTAAATGTAAACAATGAGTGTAAAAACACTAAAATAAGACTCCAGGCACCCAGGCCCGAAATCAGTTACCAAAAATACACTATCTGATGCAAAACAGAGACTTCCAGGGAAGAAACTGCAGAACATCAGATGGTAGATGCAGAACACAACGCCTAACCACCCGTAGGTGAAGACGTAAACATGGGGAAAGAACAGAATTCATTCTGTTATTCAGCTAAAACTCCCAAGAAAATTTAGTAATAATAATTACAAAAACTATGCCAAAAGCATGGGAGAATAGCAAGGGGGAACTTAAAGGCCAGGGAGAGAGGAAAACACTTAAAAAACAGTGTAGCTAAATAATCAGAATGACAACAAAATGGCTGCTGCCTTGAAAATAGGTAACTTAACATAATTTCATTAAAAAATTTTAAGTTACAGCCCTGATAATATTCTGTCACACATTCTTTTCCTCTCCTCCTTCTCTATCCTCCTTAGAATCACCATTTCACTAATATTTATGTGTCTGGCATTATTTAAACTGAGATTTATAAGCACAAAGATCAGTCAGCTGTTAACTGATGAAGGGCCAAACTTAGAATGATTAATGGCGCCAATTTCGGAACGTCCTTGACACTGCGCATGCGCAGTAGGGGCGAAGTGTGGAGGGCCTTTCAGGACATGTTTTCTTTAGTTTTAGATGCAAATTTTGGGGATTGGGGGGCAAAATTTGTGTTTGGCCCTATATTTTAAGAGTTAGCACCAGCAGCTATGTCTGGGTCATTGGTACAGTATAAAAATACATAGGTTGTAACCTCAAGTTAGCTCATTCCAATGAGAGGTCATAAGCTATGTTTTATTATTTCAATAGCCAAAAATTAAAAGTTTTAGTTATTAAAGTAAAAATATTGGGAAGGCCTCCAGTCATGTTAGGTGAAGTAAACTGGTTTGTGCTCTTTCAGAATTCTTACAGAATTTAAGACCTATTATTTGGGCTGATACTCCACTCCATGAGTGTTTCATTGTAAACCCACTTTCTATGTACTGGACAACTTATATTTCTATATTTCAGAAAGAAAACAGGACTCAAGAATTACAGTAGCGAGAGGAAAAAGGCCAGCATTTCACAGGCATACCGAATCTGGAAATATATTGAAACCCTCTTAACCCTTTATCTAACATGAAAAGCAGACGACACTTGCAAAAAAGATTCTTGAATAACTATTTTTTTCATTTTTTGTCTCAAAAACATAGGTTATGACCCCTTGCTGGAATGAGCTCATCAAGCTCATTCCAACGAGGTGTCATAACCTATGTTTCTAAGACAAAAAATGAAAAAAATAATGAAAATTAATTGCTGATTTTTGAGAATAGGGCTGACCGGTTTTGACCGTTACGTTTGGTGAAGGGTTAAATCAGTAGCCACTTTACTAGTCAAAAAATATTCAGTTAACAGGAGTAATTAAGAGGAATTTCCTTATTTTCCTGTGAGATAGTGAAAACTGAGCATTTATTCTATTATATTTTGCTTGACAGTGCACAATGAACTCAAACAAGATAGAATCAAGCCAGAAAATAAGCAGACTGTCATCTGCAAAATAAGGTTCCAAGAGGGTGAATTTAGTGATGCTACCCTGCTATGTAAGCCACTAAATTTACCCTCTGTGAACCTCAGTCTGAATCAGGGTCTCAAAACTAAACAGAAAGAGGTACCCAGAGGATAAATGTGCCCACTGTATGGGACAGCATCATCAAATTCACCCTCTGGGGACCTCATTCTGCAAATGTCAGACTGCTTATTTTCAGACCTGTATAGAACAGATTAAATTTGATTTACAGAGGCCAAATTGATCCATCATCAGTGGGAATTGAGTTGTTGCCAGAGTAATTCTACGATAACGTAATCAATTTCTTACTCAATAAACAGGAGTTTACTCTATAACCTATTTTAAATTAAGATCAAATTTGTACAAAACTGATGGTACATTATTTGGTATTTGAACGTTATAAGAGTTATCCAATTAAGAGTATCCAGTTAACTTAAGTGGGCTCCTCTGTAGCACCTTAAAAAGTACACTTATGGAGACATTAATATGATATAAATCCAATGTCCTCCCAATTTAACCTCTCTTTTTCAATTTTTTTTCTTGAATGTGAAACAATTATCTTTACATGCTTATGGTGGCTTAAATATGGGATTGTCTTCAAAATTATGAGATAACAACTTAACTCGTAGAGTTATAAATTATTTTTGGTTGTCAAAATTTATTAACCCTTAGAACCCTGGTAGTATCATCCATGTTAGTTCAATAACAGCGATTGGAAGAGTCCATATTCATTATTTAGGGGTAGCCTTGGGGCTGCACGTTGAAAATACTGATTGTCTATCCCACTCAATTGCATTACAGCCACCCCAGTTAAGGAAATTATGACGCATCATGTTCCTGGGCCGGAAAACCAGCCTCTAGGGTTCAATGGGTTAAAATATTGTTGCCTTGTAGGAACTCTCCCATAAATTGCAGAAAGGCAAACCCATACAGATGAAATAATTTTACTTCAACAGTAATGGGAAGCACACCCACAGAATATGAAACATTTTAGTTGTTGAACCTGGACTTCAGAATGAAGCCCAAATATGCATTTCCAGCACTCTACCAGTAAAAACTTACCCTAAAAGAGAAGTAAATTAATTCTAATTAACCCTTTACCTAACCTGAAAAGCAGACGACACTTGCAAAAATAATTCTTGAATAACTAATTTTTTTCATTTTTTGTCTCAAAAACATAGGTTATGACCCCCTCGTTGGAACGAGCTCGATGAGCTCGTTCCAACGAGGGGTCATAACCTATGTTTTTGAGACAAAAAATGAAAAAAATAATGAAAGTTAAAAAATTTATAGTAATTTATATATTTTTTATACTTACCAATGACCCAGACATAGCTGGTGCTAACTCTTAAAATATAGGGCCAAACACAAATTTTGCCCCCCAATCCCCAAAATTTGCATCTAAAACTAAAGAAAACATGTCCTGAAAGGCCCTCCACACCTCGCCCCCACTGCGCATGCGCAGTGTCAAGGACGTTCCGAAATTGGCGCCATTTATCATTCTAATAACCAGTGCCTGGTAAGCGCTATGTACTCAGCGGGGAGGCAAGAGTTCCCAACTCCTGGGAGGGCCATCCCCGTCTGGGTCATTGGTAAGTATAAAAAATATATAAATTACTATAAATTTTTTAACATTTTTATACTGTACCAATGACCCAGACATAGCCGAATAGTAAAAAGGCTGGAGGGCCAAGGACATAGAGCAAAATGGAATACGCTCAATAAAATAAAATAGAGTCATCCCCTGTAGGGAAAAGAAGTAATAGGCCTTACATGTATCTTTCTTATTTATGATAAATTAGAAAGATACAACACCTTCCAAAAATTGAGCTTCATACATCCATGTACTCTATTAATATCCAATAATCCTTATACTAATAATTTTTAAAGTAAGCCAATAATAAAGTAAGTCTAGAGAATAGAGACTCTTATACTCCTAAAAGTGAGTGAGAATTGCATAACCATGTCCGTTGACATATGCAATATTCAAAAGCTATACTTTAAAAACTAAGACTTGAATGAATTTTATAAACTTAAACTTCTCACTAAACAACCATCCCAATAACAGCTCAGAATTACTAACTCCGGAGGAGGTATCCCCTTGTTTTCATAGTAAAAACAGGTGACCCAAGGGAACACCCTCCCCCCCCCCCTTTTTCTTGCCCTGGGTCAAATAGCCCAGAGCGAAGAGGGCAGCCGAACGGAGACACTGCCGAAACAGACAGCCTACCTAGCTATAGTAGCAACTGTTAAGAGAATGATATTCTGAGCAGTAGATAATAGACCTAACAATAGAGGCCTCCAGAAATGGACTCGATATTTCTGAGATAAAATTCATGAATGGATGGCTGAGCGCAATGAGCAGCCTTCAAAAATCTATAATAGCAACACTATTAATGTAAGCCCAAGAAGTAGAAGAACTCTTACTTCATGAGCCGAAATCTTAAGCACAACTGCTAAGCCAATGATATACCATAAGCAGTACGCTAGTTAATAGAATCCATTAAAAATAAAATGGAGCGTAACGTCCTTCTACTAGACATCAAAGACAGAAGAAGCTTACGCCCTTGTAATAAACAGATATCTGTTTATAAATACATAAACTGTACCCGGAAAGAGTAAAGGCCTATGCCCATACGAAGACGGAAGGACCTTAAAATAATAGGTTCCGGAAATAGGAGCCTAACTCTTATGCAACAATCCAACCTAAATAGTAACGGAAGTATTGATTCCGAAACTATGAAAGTGAAAATCATCCATCGATAGTGCATGAAACTCACTGACTCTACAGTAAAAGAGAAACCAACAGAATTACTGTCTAAAAGGTCAGAATTTGAAAACTACTGTTTCCAGAGGCTCAAATGATTACATAGCTAAATAAGAACCGAAGTTAAAATCCGTATAGGAATTTAATCTAAAGATTCTAAGTCTATTTATCAAAAAGTTACTGACTTAGATAAAGAGACAAAAGACTCAATTGTAAACTATCGTAGAGTGCATAGGTATGAGGTAACATAAACCTATAACCTAAATAACAACAGGCTGCAGTAGATCTTGTGAAACAAGTATACTAAAAACTAGCAATGCGTAGTATGGAGGGATCAACCATATGAACATAATGATCCCTACACCACGACGGGAGAGCCTCCACTTTAGTCGCATAGAATAGCGAAGAAGAGGATCTCCTATAGTAAGAAATCGCGTCCAAAGCTCGTCCAGTACAGTGCTTACAATGCAATACGGACCACACAACGGAATACATGAAGGTTGCGACCTTGCTGGTTGTGATAAAGATGACACGATTTACCCAGTGAAAAAAGATCCTCACATAGAGGAAGATTTCACGTTAAGATCCACAGTAGACAAGAGAGTAAATTACTCATGATCTCTGTGAAGATAGAGATGCTATCAACAGAAATGTATTGTGGTTGTTTATCTTAGCAATACCTGCTAAAACAACAGCGCCGGAGGATACGCGTATCCTATCATTCCGTCCTATAGATCAATAGAGCGTTAACAGTATTAGCTCAGAGATCTGGACAAGCCAACACATACGTCTGCAATTGATTAGCAAGCTGTGTCATAAATAAAACATCATTGGGCGCTCCCATAGATAGCAAATCTGATTAAATACTTGTTAGTTGAGAGTCCATTCTGACAGCAACAAGCGACCCGTAAGAGAACGGGAGTGCGATAAAACAATCAGACGACCCAGAATATGACGGACCAAAACTGAACTTGGTGTACTATAACCAACAGACGGATTCTTTCCATTAAATTGAATAACGGAAACGAAAGAGTGCCTCCCTGGTTCCGGAGATACGCCACTACTGTCGAATTAAAGGACAGGAATTTGGGCATGCATTTCTGAATAATGTTCATGCAATGACATAAAGCAAGCCTAAAAAACATTATTCCGCGGAAGTTAAACTGATAGCTAAAAGACTGCGGAACCCAAAGACCCTGGCACTTCGAATCCGTAGGGATCAGAATATCCCAATCTGTTTGACTGGCAACCGTCATAACAGCCACACTAGGGTCCGGCAACTGCGGCGGCACTCTCTGAGTCAACCACCGAATGTTTGCCCCAGTCTGAATCTCTTGTAACACTAGATAGACAAGAGAATGTATAAATCAAGCAATTCATGGATTGCCGGAAAGTTGCCGTCGAAGAGAAGCTCCTCCGAGAACGAAGCGACTCTGAGAGAGTTCTTAACCTACTATCCACGCGTGGATGTAGCTAGGGCTGCATCACGTCTAACCAACTCCAATCAGCCACTGAAGGGCGGAGTTATACGTGAACAAACTACTGCCCTCAAAAGAAATTACATTGAGAATAATATCCCGTAAATCTTTTCTTGAAGACGTAATGATAACGCCTCAGTAAGGCGGATTACGTATAATAAAGCGTCTAAGTTAAGTCTACTATACATAAAGTCGTTCCCAACATTGAAATTGGAAAAGACATAAACGGCGAAAAAGAATATATGCAGTCTTTAATCACACCGTCTAGACGCATATGAACTCTCGGTATGCCCTGCTCTGCCAAAATAAACTATATGTAAAAAAGATAAAATGGCAGAAATGAGCCACGCGGACAAGAAACTAAACTATCATGCTTAGTAGCAGGCTTGTATATATATATATAAATATATAGCGTCGAAAAATAAAACACATGTTGTAATGACAATATTGGACTGCGTCGGTAAGTCAGGGACAAAGTCCCTGTACCGATCGAAAAATCCGAGTCCAATGACGCTATAAGTCTCTTATCCAAGATCGCAGCAATGAAGTCCGAACAATAATCACTGGAAGAAATGCCAGAAGATATGAAAGGCATCTTCCGATACTACTAAAGGGAAAACTCGAAATCTTTCGAATCCCTTTCGCCATCCTGTCGGACCCTATAAAGCGTTCGGTCGTCCGTAGCTTGATGTAACCGCGGACCGCACCGACCCAGCGCCGTCGGATAATTCCTGATTCGACCGAGAAACCGTCAATTGCTGGGATGCTGCGAAACAACTGTGCTAACTCGGATAGCACGTCCGTCACTGAGGCCTGAGGAGCAGCGGTCTTACGATGCATTGCCGCAGGAAGCTCCGAGATCGTTACCCCGTGCATACTTCCAATATGCGAGCGAACGGAGTGTATAGGCCTCGTGTCCTTTGGCTACCGGATGGCGCGACCTATTCGCTGTGGAATCACTGAATGCCGAAACTGATCGGATACTCGAGGTCACGTAGCCAATGTGCGGTCGTGTGCCCTGCTGTGAGGATGAGGAAGCATTAAAGACAGTCTCTCGGACTGTCAATATAACGGAGCGTCGCGAGCAACGGACATATGCTCCGAATGTAAAATATCTGAACCACAACATGCGGTCCCCTATGTTGTTGGCTTCCTCCGATCCGTCCTCAATCTGCCGTCACTGGGTGAGTACTAAAGTAATTAAAGTGCTCGCATCACCCAAATCTCCTTCCTAGACCGCAACGGACGAACCCGGCAGCCGAACCATTCGATGAATGTACGCTACACCGGGTGAGCTAGCGAATGTCACTCCGTAAGCGATAGACATATTCCATGAGCACTTATTGCCGCTAACTCTTCATTAACTATGACGACAGAGGCACACTTTTGAAGACATCTCCATAACTCTTCGAACAAGAAACCAGAAATGCTTGGATAGCAAGCATAAAATAATAATATATATAGCGTCGTTCAATAATTCGAAAGTTTGTGTGACATTATTGGACTATGTCGGAACTGAGGGACGATGTCCCTGAACCGAACCAAAAATTTCTAAGTCCACCGACGCTATCAGTTTCTTATCCGGCATCGCAGCATATGTTGTTCCGAAAGGGAAAGCTTGAAATCCACCGAATCCCTTTCGGTATCCCGTCGGACCGGATGAAACTTTCGGACGTCCGTACCCGCTTCCGCGGAGCGTCCCGACCCAGCATCCTCGGATAAAATATATGCGACAGATTCAGTTGATGCTGGGATGCTGCGATAAACTGTGCTATTAAGGAAAGCACGTCCGTTCCCGAGGCCTGTGCAGTAGCGGACTTACGATACATTGCCGCTGGAAGCTCCGTGTACGTTGACTCCCGCACACTTCCTATGCGAACGTCCGGAGTCTGCAGGCCTCGAGTCCCCGGCTACCGACCCAGCGCTGTCGGATAATTCTCGATCCGACACCGTTTCTGTCGGCTGCTGGGATGCTGCGATAAGCTGTGCTATGTGCACAAGAATGTCCGGCGTCGAGACCTGCGGAGGCGCAGTCTATCGGTGCTTCGCCGAGGGCAGCTCCACATCAGATGGCTCCCGCATACTTCCTATGCGAACGTCCGGAGTCCATCGGTCTCGAATCCCTGGCTGCCGGATGGTGTGACCTGGTCGCCGAAGAATCCTTGATCGGCGAAGCTGGTAATATATCGGCGGTCACGCAGCCAAGGTGCGGTCGTGTGCGCTGACGAGAAGAGGAAGCCTTAGCAGTCTCAGCGGACTGCCTATACAACGGAGCGTCCCGAGCGACGGACGTATGCTCCGCTAACGACACATTTGTACCACAACATCTGGGGCCAGATGTTGTTGAACGAGAGAGGGGCCTCTCTCGCTTGCCGTCCGGATGGACCGGAACGAGCTATGAACCGGACTAAAAGGCTTCCACCGTTCTCCCTCCGATCCGCCGTCACTGGGTGTGCATTAAGTTAATTTTATAGTGCTCGCATCACCCCAAAATTCCTTCTAGACCGCAACGGACGAACCCGGCTGCCGAACCATTCGGTGAATGGACGCTACACCGGGCGAGCTAGCGGACGTCAAAGGCCGTCGAACCTACTAGGGTCCTCTTAGGCAATTGGCGTATTACATGAGCACTTTTCCGCTAGCCCTTCATTAATTGTGACGACGGAGGCACACTGTTGGAAGACATCACAGATACATCACCCTAATCTTGATCGTCTGAAATAGAAATTGATAAAGTAGAGTGACCCTGCGGGGAAAGGACCGGAGTGTCCAAATCCCCAACAACATACCGTGACATACGCTTCCCATATTGTCATCGAAATCATACGATACAGAACAGGAGTTAATGCGAGTACACTGACCACATATAGAATGATAATAAGGTCAGAGGAAGACTTCCTCTTAAAACAATTGATCAATATCCTTTCAATGTGAAAAGAAAACAAGTCCTGGTACTCGCACTAACCCCTGGCAATCAAAATACATAATAATAATATGATCCATTAATATAGAAAAAATAATTGAAATCAAAATATTTTGAAAAAATATTTTTTCAGAACAGCCCAAGTTTCTGAAAAGTAACGTTGAGCCCCAATGGATCCCAAGCCTAAGTGTGGACAAAAATTTTAAAAATATTTTAAACAATTTATTCAACACTTACGAACAATAATAATGTATCTAGTTATGATTAAAATAACATAAAGATATTATTATTTAGAAATCCCCCCCTCACACAGAGGGCTGTTGTAAATGTAAACAATGAGTGTAAAAACACTAAAATAAGACTCCAGGCACCCAGGCCCGAAATCAGTTACCAAAAATACCCCATCTGATGCAAAACAGAGACTTCCAGGGAAGAAACTGCAGAACATCAGATGGTAGATGCAGAACACAACGCCTAACCACCCGTAGGTGAAGACGTAAACATGGGGAAAGAACAGAATTCATTCTGTTAATAAGCTAAAACTCCCAAGAAATTTTAGTAATAATAATTACAGAAACTATGCCAAAAGCATGGGAGAATAGCAAGGGGGAATTAAAGGACAGGGAGAGAGGAAAAACACTTGAAAAAACAGTGTAACTAAATAATCAGAATGACAACAAAATGGCTGCTGCCTTGAAAATAGGTAACTTAACATAATTTCATTAAAAAATTTTAAGTTACAGCCCTGAAAATATTCTGTCACACATTCTTTTCCTCTCCTCCTTTTCTATCCTCCTTAGAATCACCATTTCACTAATATTTATGTGTCTGGCATCATTTAAACTGAGATTTAAAAGCACAAAGATCAGTCAGATGTTAACTGATGAAGGGCCAAACTTAGAATGATAAATGGCGCCAATTTCGGAACGTCCTTGACACTGCGCATGCGCAGTGGGGGCGAGGTGTGGAGGGCCTTTCAGGACATGTTTTCTTTAGTTTTAGATGCAAATTTTGGGGATTGGGGGGCAAAATTTGTGTTTGGCCCTATATTTTAAGAGTTAGCACCAGCTATGTCTGGGTCATTGGTACAGTATAAAAATATTAATTGGCGATTTTTTAGAATAGCGCTGGCCGGTTTTGGCCGTTACGTTGGGTAAAGGGTTAAACACCAATAAATAAATTATACCATGGAATACTAAATAATCAGAACACAAGATATCATCCAGCAAAAACAAAAGATATTTTTCCCTTCCTAAAATCAGTCACTATACTAAAACAGTCTAATGACAGTGTCTAATAAATTCCATGAAGTTCCTTTGACTCGATTTATCCTTTACCTAACTGACTAGTCAAATTCAGAAATTTTTGTTCTCTTACAGATAAGCCTGAACCACCTGAGGGTCCCATCGTATACTCTGATCTTAAATCAAATAGCCTTACTGTATCATGGCAAGAACCCAAATCAGATGGAGGGTCACCAATAACCAAATACATTGTTGAAAAGAAAGAAAAGAAAAAGACAACATGGTCAAAGGTTGCTGATGTTGATGATAAAACACTGACTTGTTCGGCTATTAACTTGAGAGAATTAACACCCTATGAGTTAGGTAAAGGGTTAAGGTCACAAATTTTAATTTGTCATTAAAGAAAAAAACTTTATATCATGACTTTCATCCCATAGAAAATTTACTAGCTTACATTAATAAAAAATATTTTGAAAATTATTTCAGGAATGTTAAAAAATTTATAGTAATTTATATATTTTTTATACTTACCAATGACCCAGACATAGCTGGTGCTAACTCTTAAAAATGTAGAGCCAAACACAAATTTTGCCCCCCAATCCCCAAAATTTGCATCTAAAACCAAAGAAAACATGTCCTGAATGGCCCTCAATACTTCACCTCTACTGCGCATGTGCAGTGTCAAGGACGTCCCGAAATTGGCGCCATTAATCATTCTTATAATCAGTGCCTGGTAAGCGCTATGTACTCAGCGGGGAGGTATGAGTTCCCAACTTCTGGGAGGGCCATCCCCGTCTGGGTCATTGGTAAGTATAAAAAATATATAAATTACTATAAATTTTTTAACATTTTTATACTGTACCAATGACCCAGACATAGCTGAATAGTAAAAAGGCTGGAGGGCCTAGGACATAGAGGAAATTCCAATAAGCTCAATTATATAAAATAGAGCCATCCCCTCGAGGAGAAAAGGAGTATTAGGCCTTACATGTATCTTTCTTATTTATGATAAATTAGAAAGACACAACACCTTCCATAATTGAGTATCATAACATCTATGTACTCTATTAATATCCCAGTATAATCCTTATACTAATAATTTTTAAAGTAAGCCAATAAATAAAGTTCGTCTAGAGAATAGAGACTCTTTATACTCCTTTAAAAGTGTCTGAGGATTGTATAATAACGCCCGTTTGACACGTGATATATTCAAAAGCTATACTTTAAAAACTATGACCTGAATGAATTTTTAAAACATAAACTTATCACTTAAAAGCCATCCCAGTAACAGCTCAGAATTACTAACTCCGGAGGAGGTACCCCTTGTTTTCATAATAAAACAGGTGACCCAAGGGAACACCCTCCCCCCCCCCCCCTTCTCCTTGCCCTGGGTCAAATAGCCCAGAGCGAAGAGGGCAGCAGGACGGAGTCACTGCCGGAACAGAAAGCCTACCTAGCTATAGTAACAACTGTTAAGTGAATGACATTCTGAGCAGTAGATAATAGACCTAACAATGGAGGCCTCCAGAAATGGACTCAATATTTCTGAGATAAAAATTCATGAATGTGGATGGCTGAGCCCAATGTGCAGCCTTCATAAAATCTATAATAGCGACACTATTAATGTAAGCCCAAGATGTAGAAAGAGCTCTTACATCATGAGCCGAAATCTCAAGCACAAACTGCTGAGTTAAAGATATACCATAAGCAGTACCGATAGTTAATTGAATCCATTAGCAATAGAATGGAGCGTAATGTCCTTCTATTAGGCATCAAAGACAGAAGAAGCTTATGTCCATACTAATAAACTGATATCTGTTTATAAATATGTAAACTCTAACCGGACAGAGTAAAGGCCTATGCACGTACGAAGATGGAAGGACCTTAATAACAATAGGTTCCGGATATTATTTAGGAGCCTGATTCTTAACCAAAAATCCAACCTAAGTAGTAAAGGAAGTAGTGTTTCCGAAACTACGAAAGTGAGAATCGTCCACCGATAGTGCATGAAGCTCACTGACTCCTCAGTAAAAGAGAAGACTAAGAGAATTACTGTCTAAAAGGTCAGAATTTGAAAACTACTGTTTCCAGAGGCTCAAATGATTACTTAGCTAAATAAGAACCGAAGCTAAATTCCATATAGGAATTTAATCTAAGGATTCTAGGTCTATTTATCGAAACGTTTCTAACTAACTTAGATAAATAGACATAAGACTCAATTGTAAACTATCATACAGTGCATAGGTATGAGATAACATAGACCTATAACCTTAATAGTAACGGCTGCAGTTGATCTTGTCAAACAAGTATACTAGAAAGTTGCAATGTCTAGCATGGAGGGATCAAAAATATCAACATAATGATCCCTACACCAACGACGGAAGAGCCTCCACTTTAGCCGCATAGTATAGCGAAGAGGAGGTTCTCCTACAGTAAGAAATCGCGTCCATAGCTCGTCCTGTACAATGCTTGCCGAGCAAGAAGGACCACACAACGGAATACGTGAAGGTTGAGACCTTGCGGGTTGTGATGAAGTTGACACGATTTCCCCAGCGAAAGAAGATCCTCTCAAGGAGGAAGTTTTCGCGGTAAGTCCCACAGTAGACACCTGAGTAAATTTACCCATGGTCTCTGTGAGGACAGAGATGCTATCAGCAGAATTGTATTGTGGTTGTTTATCTTAGCAATACTTGCTGAATCAACAGCGCTGGAGAATACGCATATCCTATCATTCCGTCCTATTAGATCAATAGAGCGTTAACAACAAAAGCTCAGGGATCCGGACATGGAAACACATACGTCTGCAATTGAATAGTGAGTTGTGTTTCAAATAAATTATCATTGGTTGCTCCCATTGATAGCAAATCTGATTGAATACTTGTTTGTTGAGAGTCCATTCTGACGGCAACAAGCGACCCTTACGTGAAATGGAGTCTGCTAATACAATCAGACGACCCGGAATATGACGGACCGAAGCAGAACTTGGTGTACTATAACAAACAGAAGGATTCTTTCCGTTAAATTGAATAACGGAATCGAATGAGTGCCTCCCTGGTTCCGGAGATACGCAACTACTGTCGTATTATCGGACAGGATTTGGACATGCGTTTCTGTATAATGTTCATCCAATGACATAGTGCAAGCCTAAATAACATCATTTCCACGAAGTTAAGTGCATGCCTAGAAACTGCGGAACCCAAAGACCCTGGCACTTCGAATCCGTTGGGATCAATATTGTACCCCAACTTGTTTGACTGGCATCCGTCATAATCATAAAACTCGGATCCGGCAACTGCAGTGGCACTCTCTGAGTCAACCACCGAATGTTTGCCCCAGTCTGAATCTCTTGTTACACTTGACAGACAAGAGAACGTGTATATCGAGCAATTCATAGACTGCTGAAAAGTTGCCGTCGAAGAGAAGCTTCTCCAAGGCCGAAGCGATTCTGAGAGAGTTCTTCACCTTACTATCCACGCGTGTAGATGTAGCTAGGGCTGCGTCACGTCTAACCAACTCCAGGTTGCCACTGAAGGGCGGAGTTATACGTGGAAAAACTACTGCCCTTGAAAGAAATCACATTGAGGATCATATCCTGGAATTCTTTCTCTTGAAGACGTAATGATAACGCCTCAGTAAGGTGGTCTACGTATGATAAAGCGTCTAAGTTAAGTCTATTAGACATCATTGTCGTTTCCAACATCATGGTTGGAATTGACATAGACGGCGAAAAAGATAATTCGCAGTCTTCAGCCCCGCCGTCTAGACGCATATGAACTCTCGGTATGCCCTGTTGTGCCAATATAAATTATTTCCTAGAATTGATGAAAGGCAGAATAGAGCATTGCGGACAAGAAACTAGACTATCATGCTTGATAGCAAGCTTATATATAGCTTCGTTAAATAATTCGAATGTTCTAATGACATTATTGGACTGTGTCGGCAAGTCAGGGACAATGTCCCTGAACCGATCCAAAACTCCGTGTCCAATGACGCTATTAGTCTCTTATCCAGCATCGCAGCAATGTAGTCCAACGGAACAACCTCTGGAAGATAATGCCGGAAGAAATGTATGGCAGCTTCTGTTGTTCCGAAAGGGAAAGCTCGAAATCGTCTGAATCCCTTTCGCCATCCTGTCGGACCCTATAAAGTGTTCGGTCGTCCGTACCTGATGCAACAGCAGAGCGCACCGACCCAGCGCTGTCGGATTATTCCTGATCCGACCGAGAGTCTGTCGTTTGCTGGGATGCTGCGATAAGCTGTGCTATTTGGGATAGCACGTCCGTCACCGAGGCCTGTGCAGTAGCGGTCTTACGATGCCTTGCCGCTGGAAGCTCCGTGTACGTTGACTCCCGCACACTTTCTTATGCGAACGTCCGGAGTCTGCAGGCCTCGTTCCCTGGCTACCGGATGGTGTGACCTGGTCGCCGATGATTCTCTGATTGGCGAAGCTGACTGGATATCCGAGGTCACGTAGCCAAGAGCGGTCATGTGCGCTACCATGAGGATGAGGAAGCCTTATTGACAGTCTCTCCGGACTGACTATATATCGGAGCGTCCCGAGCGGCGGACGTAAGCTCCGAATGCGAAACATTTTGTACCACAACATCTGGGGCCAGATGTTGTTGTACGAGAGAGGGGCCTCTCTCGCTCGCAGTCCAGATGGACCTGGACGACCTAGGAACCGGACTAAAAGGCTTCCTCCATTCTCTCCTCTAATCCGCCGTCACTGGGTGTGCATTTGGTTGATTTATAGTGCTCGCATCACACAAAACTCCTTCTAGACCGCAACGGACGAACCCGGCTGCCGAACCATTCGATGAATGGACGCTACACCGGGCGAGCTAGCGGACGTCAAAAGCTGTCGAACCTACTAGGGTCCTATTAGGCAATTGACATATTTACATGAGCACTTTTCCGCTAGCTCTTCATTAATTGTGACGACGGAGGCACACTTTTGGAAGACATCACGGATACATCACCCTGTTCTTGATCGTCTGAAATAGAGATTGATAAAGTAGAGTGACCCTGCGGGGAAAGGACCGGAACGGCCATTTCCCCACTAACATACCGTGACACACGCTTCCCATGTTGTCATCAAAATTAACATATACAGAACAGGAGTTAGTGCGAGTACACTGACTACATTATACAATGATTATGAAAGTCAGAGGAAGATTTCCTCTTATTACAATTGAACAATATCCTTTCATTGTGAAAAGAAAACAAAGTCCTAGTACTCGCACCAACCCCTGACAATCAAAATACATAATAATATGATCCATTAACATAGAAAAAATAATTGAAATAAAAAAATTTTGAAAAAATATTTTTTCAGAACAGCCCAAGTTTCTGAAAAGTAACGTTGAGCCCCAATGGATCCCAAGCCTAAGTGTGGACAAAAATTCTAAAAATATTTAAAAAAATTAATGCAACACTTACGAACAATAATAATGTATCTAGTTAGGATTAAATTAACATCAAGATATTATTTTCAAGAAATCCCCCCTCACACAGAGGGCTGTAGTAAATGTAAACAATAAGTGTAAAAACACCAGAACAAGATTCCAGGCACCCTGGCCCGAAATCAGTTACCAATAATACACTATCTGATGCAAAACAGAGACTTCCAGGGAAGAAACTGCAGAACATCAGATGGTAGATGCAGAACACTATGCCTAACCACCCATAGGTGAAGACGTAAACATGGAGAAAAGAACAGAATTCATTCTGTTATCCAGCTAAAACTCCCAAGAAATTTTTGTAATAATATTACAGAAAATATGCCAAAAGCATGGGAGAATAGCAAGAGGGGACTTAAAGGAAAGGGAGAGAGGAAAACACTGAACAAGCAGTGTAACTTGATAACAAGAATGACCACAACAGGCTGTTGCCTCGAAAATAGGTAACTTAACATAATTTCATTAAAAATTTTAAGTTACAGCCCTGATTATTTTCTGTCACTCATTTTTCCTCTCCTCCTTCTATATCCTCCTTAGAATCACCATTTCTCTAATATTTATGTGTCTGGCATCATTTAAACTGAGATTTACAAGCACAAAGATCACTCAGATGTTAACTGATGAAGGGCCAAACAAAGAATGATTGATGGCGCCAATTTCGGGACGTCCATGACACAGCGCATGCGCAGTAGAGGTGAAGTATGGAGGGCCATTCAGGACATGTTTTCTTTGGTTTTAGATGCAAATTTTGGGGATTGGGGGGCAAAATTTGTGTTTGGCCCTACATTTTTAAGAGTTAGCACCAACTATGTCTGGGTCATTGGTACAGTATAAAAATATATGTTGTCTGTCCTTTCTTAAAAAAGATGTATAATAAAGAATCCGAAAAGACTAATACTTTCAATGAAGGCAAAATATAGTGTTAACTGACTTATTTTTGTTTAAAGATATACTTACCAAGCACATTTGAGATGTTTGAATCATCGCTAGAGATTCTGTAATTAAAAGAAACACAGTTACAACAATGTTCGTTATCACTCCACAGTTTTCAGATTTCAAAAGGTATCACAATGAGACTGATTGGTGGACACAGAATGAAGTAAAAATATCATTTTTTATGGTCTAGTACAGTCATTTCTATTTTCAACTAACTGCCTCAGCAACACAAATACTGTCAGTAAACTTGTACAACAAACACCTCACCCATCAATGCCTTGTAATAAGAACTAAGGGCATGTACCTTTTACTGTTCATATGATTTGGCATCCCCACTGTTTATTCATTTATTGGTGTGTAATGCCACATCAGCAGTTAAGGCATCCGCACTGCCTTGACACACACACACACATACACTATAATTGCTGTTTCAGGTTCACATATCCCTCTATTATCCAGACACTCTTTAACCCTTTACCTAACCTGAAAAGCAGACAACACTTGCAAACAAAATTCTTGAATAACTCATTTTTTGTCTCAGATTCACCAGATGGAATTTTAGGATATTTGGAATACAGAATCCTTGCCTGTAAGTATGGCCAGATACATACATAGAACGACCATGTGTGTGAATTGGTTAATTGATATGGTACAACTGCCAGTGCGGAAGGATAAAACGAGAGGCCGCACTCAGACACAAGTGCCATATCGATTAACCCATGTGTCATTCTGTGTTTATTACATGCCTTTACATCTATAAAAGCAATTATTAGGACACTCTGCAATTCATTTGACAACTTGTCCCCTTAGTTCAAATGTGTTCTATGTGCCAGTAGGCACTCAGGGAACGAACTATTAACAAAAAGAACACATTTTAGGCCACACAAAGTAGATCTTCTGTTTCTCAGGCCATTATTTGTAAAATTGCATGCGGGCGAGCGTTTTTTATTTCTTTGCCATCAAAGTTCTTGTTCTTGGTTCAAGTTTTAGGTCTCATAATCTACGGAATAGCATGGGTGGTGGTGTATTTCATCCCTTGAGTGCAAGAAGGCTTTGCAGTGCTAAAGCATTGCAAAGCCTTCTTGCACGCAAGGGAAAAATTTATCAGTTTTTTTAACTTGGGTAAAATATCAGACATAAACCATTTAATTTTTAATTTTTTTAAGTTCACATTGGCTATAAAAAGAGAGCATGCGGCAGCCAAAAGAACCATGCGAGAGGGCCTGAGAAACAGATTTTTAATTTTTTTAGGCCTTATCACCAACCCTTTTTTCTGTTAATCAACGAGGACAAAGTGAGCGGGGGGCTCACAAGAAATAACCCCTCCCCCTCCCTACCCTTTGCCATTCAGTCATCTGAAGTTGATTTAATTAACCCTTTACCCAACAAAACGGACAAAACCAGCCAGCATTATTACACAAAAATCTCCATTCAATTTCAAATTGTATCATGTTTTCAATTTTAGTCTCAAAAACAAGCTTATGACTCTGCATTGGAAGGAGCTCATTGAGCTCACATGAGGTGTCAAAGGCTATGTTTTTTTACAAACTTGGGTGAAGGAATAGCAGATTGTTGTCAGTAGTATGAAGAGTAGGAGTATGTTACCCATATTTCTGTGTATCAGTTTAGCGGGGATAAACCCATTGACCTTTGACATACTGACCCTAAATGCAATCCCAACGATCAACACCTAAAATGCAATCACAATATGAAGTCATAGCGAAAACTAAAGATATTGCATGGAAACCAAAATCTGTTTATAGTAACAGTGACTTTGACCTTTGACCTATTGACCCCAAATGCAAATCCCAACGATCAGCATATCAATTGCAACCACAGTATGAAGTTATACCTTTGTACACAAAAGAAAACTAAAGTATTTGCACGGAAACCAAAAATTCTATTTATAGTAACAGTGACCTTGACCTTTGACATACTGACTCCCAAATTCAAACCCGACGACCAACACCTCAAATGCAATCACAATATGAAGTTATAGCGAAAACTAAAGTTATTGTATGGAAACCAAAAATCTATTTATAGTAACAGTGACCTTGACCTTTGACCTACTGACCCCAAATGCAATCACAACGATCGACATCTCAAATGCAACCACAATATGAAGTTATAGCTTCGTAGACAAAAGAAAATTAAAGTTATTGCACGGAAACCCAAAATTCTATTTATAGTAACAGTGACCTTGACCTTTGACATACTGACCCCCAAATGCAAACCCAACGACCAACACCTCAAATGCAATCACAATATGAAGTTATAGCGAAAACTAAAGTTATTGTATGGAAACCAAAAATCTATTTATAGTAACAGTGACCTTGACCTTTGACCTACTGACCCAAATGCAATCACAACGATCGACATCTCAAATGCAACCACAATATGAAGTTATAGCTTCGTACACAAAAGAAAATTAAAGTTATTGCACGGAAACCAAAAATTCTATTTATAGTAACAGTGACCTTGAACTTTGACATACTGACCCCCAAATGCAAACCCAACGACCAACACCTCAAATGCAATCACAATATGAAGTTATAGCGAAAACTAAAGTTATTGTATGGAAACAAAAAATCTATTTATAGTAACAGTGACCTTGACCTTTGACCTACTGACCCCAAATGCAATCACAACGATCGGCATCTCAAATGCAATCACAATGATCGGCATCTCAAATGCAACCACAATATGAAGTTATAGCTTTGTACACAAAAGAAAATTAAAGTTATTGCACGGAAACCAAAAATTCTATTTATAGTAACAGTGACCTTGACCTTTGACCTACAGATCCCAAGAACGACCCCAATCATCATCCCATTACAAGCAGCCTACATGTGAAGTATAAGTACTGTGCACCCAATGGTACAAAAGTTATTGTCTGGAAACGAGTGAGACAGATGGATGGAGGATGGATGGATGGATGGATGGATGGATGGATGGATGGATGGACAAACAGACAGAAAGATGAATGGACAAAGTGATTACTATATACCCCCCTCTCCCCTTTTATAAAAGGGGGAATAATAAGACAGTCCTAAGTATAGTTGGAATTAGAAATTTAACACCAAACACTGTCAAGTGAAACAAGAGGCTACTCAACCTTGTCCATTGCTTTTAGGGGGAGCTAAATACAGGAAAAAAATCCAAGCGTTAATGCTTTTGGACTTGATCTTGATGATATGACAATGGGTAAAGGTCATGACACACCTTTGAGTCATGAGCAATAATTGTACAAAGCATGAATAAGATCTGTCAATCATTCAAAGTTATATGGATCAGACAAGGGCTGTGTAACAATATCAAACTTTTGCTGTCTGTGACCTTGACCTTGATATGATCTTGGATCAAAGTCACGACACACCTTTGGGTCATGAGCATTAATGGTTCCAGGTAAGAATAAGATCTGTCACTCATACCAAGTTACGTGGACCTAACAAGGGCTGCATAACAAAATCAATGTTTTGTTACCTGTGGCCTTGACCTTGATATGATCTTGACATCTTTGAGTCATGAGCAATAATCGTATGGCATATGATCTGTCCATCATACCAAGTTATATAGACTGGACAAGGGCTGTACAACAATATCGAAGTTTGGCTATCTGTGACTTTGATGATATGACCTTGGATCAAAGTCGCGACACACCTCTGAGTCATGAGCAATCATTGTACCTAGTATGAAGATCTGTTAATCATACCAAGTTATATGGACTGGACAAATTTGACAGTGAAATCTCAAAGTTTTACTAATTGTCACCTTAACATAGGGACTGACCTTGATGGATATATATCATATTATAACTTGCAATCCACTGTCTTTTGATACTACATATTGTTATAAAGTTTCATCCAAAAATATTCAGCGGTTGAGAAGTTATGGCACGGAAAAACAAAATTTTGACAGATGGACGACAGATGACGGACAAATCATTACAAGAAAAGCCCTGCTGACACTTGTCAGGTGGAGCCAAAAAAACAATGTTTTCAGCAGTGAAAATTTCCCACAAAAGCAGCTGCAAATTTAACCAATTACAGCTTGTTTAACAGAGCTCAATCAGCTGTCAAACAAGATATAGTTGGTTAAATTATTAGTCCTGTAAGTTGAAAGTTAAAAAATTTATAGTAATTTATATATTTTTTATACTTACCAATGACCCAGACATAGCTGGTGCTAACTTTTAAAATATAGGGCCAAACACAAATTTTGCCCCCCAATCCCCAAAATTTGCATCTAAAACTAAAGAAAACATGTCCTGAAAGGCCCTCCACACTTCGCCCCTACTGCGCATGCGCAGTGTCAAGGACGTTCCGAAATTGGCGCCATTTATCATTCTAATAACCAGTGCCTGGTAAGCGCTATGTACTCAGCGGGGAGGCAAGAGTTCCCAACTCCTGGGAGGGCCATCCCCGTCTGGGTCATTGGTAAGTATAAAAAATATATAAATTACTATAAATTTTTTAACATTTTTATACTGTACCAATGACCCAGACATAGCTGAATAGTAAAAAGGCTGGAGGGCCAAGGACATAGAGCAAAATGGAATACGCTCAATAAAATAAAATAGAGTCATCCCCTGTAGGGAAAAGAAGTAATAGGCCTTACATGTATCTTTCTTATTTATGATAAATTAGAAAGATACAACACCTTCCAAAATTGAGCTTCATACATCCATGTACTCTATTAATATCCAATATAATCCTTATACTAATAATTTTTAAAGTAAGTCAATAATAAAGTAAGTCTAGAGAATAGAGACTCTTATACTCCTAAAAGTGTCTGAGAATTGCATAATCATGTCCGTTGACATATGCAATATTCAAAACCTATACTTTAAAAACTAAGACTTGAATGAATTTTATAAACTTAAACTTCTCACTAAACAACCATCCCAATAACAGCTCAGAATTACTAACTCCGGAGGAGGTATCCCCTTGTTTTCATAGTAAAACAGGTGACCCAAGGGAACACCCTCCCCCCCCCCTTTTTCTTGCCCTGGGTCAAATAGCCCAGAGCGAAGAGGGCAGCTGAACGGAGACACTGCCGAAACAGACAGCCTACCTAGCTATAGTAGCAACTGTTAAGAGAATGACATTCTGAGCAGTAGATAATAGACCTAACAAAAGAGGCCTCAAGAAATTGACTCGATATTTCTAAGATAAAATTCATGAATGTGGATGGCTGAGCGCAATGAGCGGCCTTCAAAAATCTATAATAGCGACACTATTAAAGTAAGCCCAAGAAGTAGAAGAACTCTTACTTCATGAGCCGAAATCTTAAGCACAACTGCTAAGTCAATGATATACCATAAGCAGTACCGATAGTTAATAGAATCCATTAACAATAAAATGGAGCGTAACGTCCTTCTACTAGACATCAAAGACAGAAGAAGCTTACGCCCTTGTAATAAACAGATATCTGTTTATAAATACATAAACTGTACCCGGAAAGAGTAAAGGCCTATGCCCATACGAAGACGGAAGGACCTTAAAATAATAGGTTCCGGATAATAGGAGCCTAACTCTTATGCAACAATCCAACCTAAATAGTAACGGAAGTATTGATTCCGAAACTATGAAAGTGAAAATCATCCATCAATAGTGCATGAAACTCACTGACTCTACAGTAAAAGAGAAACCAACAGAATTACTGTCTAAAAGGTCAGAATTTGAAAACTACTGTTTCCAGAGGCTCAAATGATTACTTAGCTAAATAAGAACCGAAGTTAAAATCCGTATAGGAATTTAATCTAAAGATTCTAAGTCTATTTATCAAAAAGTTACTAACTGACTTAGACAAAGAGACAAAAGACTCAATTGTAAACTATCGTAGAGTGCATAGGTATGAGGTAACATAAACCTATAACCTAAATAATAACAGGCTGCAGTAGATCTTGTGAAACAAGAATACTAAAAAATAGCAATGAGTAGTATGGAGGGATCAACAATATGAACATAATGATCCCTACACCACGACGGAAGAGCCTCCACTTTAATCGCATAGAATAGCGAAGAAGAGGATCTCCTATAGTAAGAAATCGCGTCCAAAGCTCGTCCAGTACAGTGCTTACAATGCAATACGGACCACACAACGGAATACATGAAGGTTGCGACCTTGCTGGTTGTGATAAAGATGACACGATTTACCCAGTGAAAAAAGATCCTCACATAGAGGAAGATTTCACGTTAAGACCCACAGTAGACAAGAGAGTAAATTACTCATGATCTCTGTGAAGATAGAGATGCTATCAACAGAAATGTATTGTGGTTGTTTATCTTAGCAATACCTGCTAAAACAACAGTGCCGGAGGATACGCGTATCCTATCATTCCGTCCTATAGATCAATAGAGCGTTAACACTATTAGCTCAGAGATCTGGACAAGCCAACACATACGTCTGCAATTGATTAGCAAGCTGTGTCATAAATAAATCATCATTGGGCGCTCCCATAGATAGCAAATCTGATTGAATACTTGTTTGTTGAGAGTCCATTCTGACAGCAACAAGCGACCCGTAAGAGAACGGGAGTCCGATAAAACAATCAGACGACCCGGAATATGACGGACCAAAACTGAACTTGGTGTACTATAACCAACAGACGGATTCTTTCCATTAAATTGAATAACGGAAACGAAAGAGTGCCTCCCTGGTACCGGAGATACGCCACTACTGTCGAATTAAAGGACAGGAATTTGGGCATGCGTTTCTGAATAATGTTCATGCAATGACATAAAGCAAGCCTAAAAAACATTATTCCGCGGAAGTTAAACTGATAGCTAAAAGACTGCGGAACCCAAAGACCCTGGCACTTCGAATCCGTAGGGATCAGTATATATCCCAATCTGTTTGACTGGCAACCATCATAACAGCCACACTCGGGTCCGGCAACTGCGGCGGCACTCTCTGAGTCAACCACCGAATGTTTGCCCCAGTCTGAATCTCTTGTAACACTAGATAGACAAGAGAATGTATAAATCGAGCAATTCATGGATTGCCGGAAAGTTGCCGTCGAAGAGAAGCTCCTCCGAGAACGAAGCGACTCTGAGAGAGTTCTTAACCTTACTATCCACGCGTGTGGATGTAGCTAGGGCTGCGTCACGTCTAACCAACTCCAATCAGCCACTGAAGGGCGGAGTTATACGTGAACAAACTACTGCCCTCAAAAGAAATTACATTGAGAATAATATCCCGTAATCTTTTCTTGAAGACGTAATGATAACGCCTCAGTAAGGCGGATTACGTATAATAAAGCGTCTAAGTTAAGTCTACTATACATAATGTCATTCCCAACATTGAAATTGGAAAAGACATAAACGGCGAAAAAGAATATATGCAGTCTTTAATCACACCGTCTAGACGCATATGAACTCTCGGTATGCCCTGCTCTGCCAAAATAAACTATTTGTAAAAATGATAAAATGGCAGAAATGAGCAACGCGGACAAGAAACTAAACTATCATGCTTAGTAGCAGGCTTGTATATATATATAAATATATAGCGTCGAAAAATAAAACACATGTTGTAATGACAATATTGGACTGCGTCGGTAAGTCAGGGACAATGTCCCTGTACCGATCGAAAAATCCGAGTCCAATGACGCTATAAGTCTCTTATCCAAGATCGCAGCAATGAAGTCCGAAAAATAATCACTGGAAGAAATGCCAGAAGATATGAAAGGCATCTTCCGATACTACTAAAGGGAAAACTCGAAATCTTTCGAATCCCTTTCGCCATCCTGTCGGACCCTATAAAGCGTTCGGTCGTCCGTAGCTGATGCAACCGCGGACCGCACCGACCCAGCGCCGTCGGATAATTCCTGATTCGACCGAGAAACTGTCAATTGCTGGGATGCTGCGAAACAACTGTGCTAACTCGGATAGCACGTCCGTCACTGAGGCCTGAGGAGAAGCAGTCTTACGATGCATTGCCGCTGGAAGCTCCGTGATCGTTACCCCGTGCATACTTCCAATATGCGAGCGACCTGAGTGTATAGGCCTCGTGTCCCTTGGCTACCGGATGGCGCGACCTATTCGCCGTGGAATCACTGAATGCCGAAACTGATCGGATACTCGAGGTCACGTAGCCAATGTGCGGTCGTGTGCCCTGCTGTGAGGATGAGGAAGCATTAAAGACAGTCTCTCGGACTGTCAATATAACGGAGCGTCCCGAGCAACGGACATATGCTCCGAATGTAAAATATCTGAACCACAACATGCGGTCCCCTATGTTGTTGGCTTCCTCCGATCTGTCCTCAATCTGCCGTCACTGGGTGAGTACTAAAGTAATTAAAGTGCTCGCATCACCCAAATCTCCTTCCTAGACCGCAACGGACGAACCCGGCAGCCGAACCATTCGATGAATGTACGCTACACCGGGTGAGCTAGCGAATGTCACTCCGTAAGCGATAGACATATTCCATGAGCACTTATTGCCGCTAACTCTTCATTAACTATGACGACAGAGGCACACTTTTGAAAGACATCTCCATAACTCCTCGAACAAGAAACCAGAAATGCTTGGATAGCAAGCATAAAATAATAATATATATAGCGTCGTTCAATAATTCGAAAGTTTGTGTGACATTATTGGACTATGTCGGAACTGAGGGACGATGTCCCTGAACCGAACCAAAAATTTCTAAGTCCACCGACGCTATCAGTTTCTTATCCGGCATCGCAGCATATGTTGTTCCGAAAGGGAAAGCTTGAAATCCTCCGAATCCCTTTCGGTATCCCGTCGGACCGGATGAAACTTTCGGACGTCCGTACCCGCTTCCGCGGAGCGTCCCGACCCAGCATCGTCGGATAAAATATATGCGACAGATTCAGTTGATGCTGGGATGCTGCGATAAACTGTGCTATTAAGGAAAGCACGTCCGTTCCCGAGGCCTGTGCAGTAGCGGACTTACGATGCATTTCCGCCGGAAGCTCCGTGTACGTTGACTCCCGCACATTTCCTATGCGAACGTCCGGAGTCTGCAGGCCTCGAGTCCCCGGCTACCGACCCAGCGCTGTCGGATAATTCTCGATCCGACACCGTTTCTGTCGGCTGCTGGGATGCTGCGATAAGCTGTGCTATGTGCACAAGAATGTCCAGCGTCGAGACCTGCGGAGGCGCAGTCTATCGCTGCTTCGCCGAGGGCAGCTCCGCATCAGATGGCTCCCGCATACTTTTCCTATGCGAACGTCCGGAGTTCATCGGTCTCGAATCCCTGGCTGCCGGATGGTGTGACCTGGTCGCCGAAGAATCCTTGATCGGCGAAGCTGGTAATATATCGGCGGTCACGCAGCCAAGGTGCGGTCGTGTGCGCTGACGAGAAGAGGAAGCCTTAGCAGTCTCAGCGGACTGCCTATACAACGGAGCGTCCCGAGCGACGGATGTATGCTCCGCTAGTTTCACATTTGTACCACAACATCTGGGGCCAGATGTTGTTGAACGAGAGAGGGGCCTCTCTCGCTTGCCGTCCGGATGGACCGGAACGAGCTATGAACCGGACTAAAAGGCTTCCTCCGTTCTCCTTCCGATCCGCCGTCACTGGGTGTGCATTAAGTTAATTTTATAGTGCTCGCATCACCCCAAAATTCCTTCTAGACCGCAACGGACGAACCCGGCTGCCGAACCATTCGGTGAATGGACGCTACACCGGGCGAGCTAGCGGACGTCAAAGGCCGTCGAACCTACTAGGGTCCTCTTAGGCAATTGGCGTATAACATGAGCGCTTTTCCGCTAGCCCTTCATTAATAGTGACGACGGAGGCACACTGTTGGAAGACATCACAGATACATCACCCTAATCTTGATCGTCTGAAATAGAAATTGATAAAGTAGAGTGACCCTGCGGGGAAAGGACCGGAGTGTCCAAATCCCCAACAACATACCGTGACATACGCTTCCCATATTGTCATCGAAATCATACGATACAGAACAGGAGTTAATGCGAGTACACTGACCACATATAGAATGATAATAAAGTCAGAGGAAGACTTCCTCTTAAAACAATTGATCAATATCCTTTCAATGTGAAAAGAAAACAAGTCCTGGTACTCGCACTAACCCCTGGCAATCAAAATACATAATAATAATATGATCCATTAATATAGAAAAAATAATTGAAATCAAAATATTTTGAAAAAATATTTTTTCAGAACAGCCCAAGTTTCTGAAAAGTAACGTTGAGCCCCAATGGATCCCAAGCCTAAGTGTGGACAAAAATTTTAAAAATATTTTAAACAATTTATTCAACACTTACGAACAATAATAATGTATCTAGTTATGATTAAAATAACATAAAGATATTATTCTTTAGAAATCCCCCCCTCACACAGAGGGCTGTTGTAAATGTAAACAATGAGTGTAAAAACACTAAAATAAGACTCCAGGCACCCAGGCCCGAAATCAGTTACCAAAAATACACTATCTGATGCAAAACAGAGACTTCCAGGGAAGAAACTGCAGAACATCAGATGGTAGATGCAGAACACAACGCCTAACCACCCGTAGGTGAAGACGTAAACATGGGGAAAGAACAGAAATCATTCTGTTATTCAGCTAAAACTCCCAAGAAATTTTAGTAATAATAATTACAGAAACTATGCCAAAAGCATGGGAGAATAGCAAGGGGGAACTTAAAGGACAGGGAGAGAGGAAAACACTTGTAAAAACAGTGTAACTAAATAATCAGAATGACAACAAAATGGCTGCTGCCTTGAAAATAGGTAACTTAACATAATTTCATTAAAAAATTTTAAGTTACAGCCCTGATAATATTCTGTCACACATTCTTTTCCTCTCCTCCTTCTCTATCCTCCTTAGAATCACCATTTCACTAATATTTATGTGTCTGGCATCATTTAAACTGAGATTTAAAAGCACAAAGATCAGTCAGATGTTAACTGATGAAGGGCCAAACTTAGAATGATAAATGGCGCCAATTTCGGAACGTCCTTGACACTGCGCATGCGCAGTAGGGGCGAAGTGTGGAGGGCCTTTCAGGACATGTTTTCTTTAGTTTTAGATGCAAATTTTGGGGATTGGGGGGCAAAATTTGTGTTTGGCCCTATATTTTAAGAGTTAGCACCAGCTATGTCTGGGTCATTGGTACAGTATAAAAATATAGGATTATCAGGAGAGATTTCCAGGTAAAAAAAAGGAGGAAAGAGACACATTTTTACTGACGAGTGAGGGAGTGAGGGGATGGGGGGGGGGGGGTGGATGGGGGCCTTAGAGTCAAGAATTTTTTTTTTAACAATGCTTTGAAGTATATGAATTGTGTTCAGAATGGAATCATCATCATAAAGTATCCCCTACTGTTGTGATGTTGTCGCTTTGTCTGTTTTTCAATACTGTTATAAACAATTTATCTATCTTACAAAATTCCTCCCTTTTTTGACTTGTTCGCAAAAAGTTTGACAATCATTCAGTGACTATTGATTTTTTATGATTGAAGATCATGACATCATGGTATTGCTTTCTTGTGCTGTGCATGATGTAATCCCCATTCATTGTTCTACTTGTACTATAACCGCTGAAGTTTATAGTGGTGTTTCAGCTGTGTGTGTCTTTGTTTTATTTTTCAGGGTTAACACATGGAAGGCCTGTATAAAAATATTATTATATCAAAAAATGATCTTGTCTAATTTATTTTGATGAGTTGGTGATTTATTTATCATTTAATTACTGTTATCAAAACATGTATGATCAGTTTTTGTTGAGTGGAGATAAAAAAAACGTTCTCTTTCTGAATCGAATGATCGCACATGCAGTTGTTACCATTAAAACAGATTTGTATTTTGTCTTGATAGTTTTATTCTGGGAGATTTATTTATTTATTTATTAGTGTTTAAGATCACATACTTTTGCACAATGGCTAATCGTGACCATGACAGTTTTACGGGTGGAGGAAGTCGGAGTACCCGGAGAGAACCGACGAGCAGCTGTCAGCTCTCCAACATCGTAACTCTGAACTCTGCACTGCAGCACAGGCAGGGTTAGATTGGTTGAAGACATGCGCACCATCGGTGTGCAGTACGCCTCAGTACACAGCGTCATCGTGCCCCCATGTAGGCAATCAGGGTGAAGTGTCTTGCCCAAGGACACAACGCGGTTGCCGCAGGTGGGATTCGAACCGAGGACCTCTCGGCTTGCAGCCTGCACCTCTACCAACTGAGCCACATTCTGGGAGATATGTTCTTCTTGTGAGATGAATAAGCAGATTACCTCTCATGACCGGACAATAGTTTTGAAAAAAAGGGGATCTAGAGGAGAGGAAAATCTGATTTGTAATTGTGTATAATAATTAACACTCACCCTAATGTGTCTAATAAAGCACCAACAGATTTTTTATTAGCTTTCTTTTCCATGTATCCTCTGAAATGAAATTTCACAAAATAAGCTGCAGAAAAATTATATCTTGAAAATTCTATCAGCACAAATTGTTTTGAGAAGTAATAACAAATGCATTTCCATTGAGTATTCTAACAGGGCATCTCATGAAAAAAACTGCCTTAACTATATGCCAGGACAGTAGAGCCCACTTAATTGGATATCTCTTACCTGAATAACTCTGTTCATTGAATATAACTTCCCAACACAAAACCATTTACCATACCTCCCGTACAATTTTGATCTGATAATTGAATATAGGTCATAGAGTAAACTCCTGTTAACTGAATAAAAAAGCTTGTAGCCTATCGAGAAATTACCCTGACTCACCACAGTTTTCATCTGTTTATAGACCTATTTGACCTCAGTTCATCCAATACAGGCATTCAATATATTATATCTTGTTTGACAGAGCTCATGGAGCTCTGTCAAACAAGATATAATAGAATAAATGCTAAGTTTATCTCTAGAATACAGGAAAGTGACACAATCCCTGTTAATTGAATACTGCTGTTAACTGAATAATTTTCAATGGCAAATGGCTATTCAATTAACAGAGTTCCACTGTACCAGTTACAGGCCCTGATGGTACCTGGGCCACCAATGTGCTATATACCCACCTAGCATACATATACATCTTTCACTTCTAGCAAACCATTGAAGCAGCTGAGTCTGAATTGTATTGTTCGATTACAAAATGATTTAAAACTCTCACTTGTAATACACAATCAAAACATGGAAAAATTACATTGTGAGTTTGAAACACTTACCTGATTGGTATTTTTCACATCAGTGTGCAGAGGGTTAGAGATTTTGGAAACAAAAAACAGTCGCTCATCATTTACCAGACATAAAATTTCAAATTGCTGGGGTTTGGGAGATGTTTTCTCAACCATTATCAACCATGTTTGAATGTTGAATAGTGTTCCAAATGTTCAAATGTTGTTCTTCCCTCTTGTTCATTATTTATTTATTTATTTATTGGAGTTTAAGGTCATGTATTCTTATTCATTTATTGGTGTTTAAGGTCACATACTTGTGCACAATGGCTAATCGTGACTGTGACAGTTTTACGGGTGGAGGAAGTCGGAGTACCCAGAGAGAACCAAAGAACATCGACGAGCAACTGTCAGTTCCTCAACATTCTAACTCTGTTCAAGCTCCGCTCAAGCAGGGTTACAGTGGTTGAAGATATGTGCACCATCGACAAGCAGTATGCCTTAATACACGGCGTCAAACGGGATAAAGTGCCTTGCACAAGGACACAACACAGACCGCCCCGGACGGGGATCGAACTCAGGACCTCAAGCTTAGAAGTCCAACAGTCTACCACTGAGCCCCCGCGCACCCTTCTTCCCTCTTCTCTACTCTCTCCCTTCCAACATGTCACAAGGCACTTGATTTGAACCAACTTGTAGACAGTCATTACAAATACCTTTTATGTCAAACATGGAGCATTTGAAGCAGTGGTTTAAAGAAGAAGACTTTTTAATGTGCTTTCCATAATCTGTGGTGTTAACACTTGCTGGAGCCACAATACCCTAAATTTGTCCCCAGGAGCTTGTTTTGAAAAACTTGTAAATCATACTCATATAAATGTTAAAAAATTTATAGTAATTTATATATTTTTTATACTTACCAATGACCCAGACATAGCTGGTGCTAACTCTTAAAATATAGGGCCAAACACAAATTTTGCCCCCCAATCCCCAAAATTTGCATCTAAAACTAAAGAAAACATGTCCTGAAAGGCCCTCCACACTTCGCCCCTACTGCGCATGCGCAGTGTCAAGGACGTTCCGAAATTGGCGCCATTTATCATTCTAATAACCAGTGCCTGGTAAGCGCTATGTACTCAGCGGGGAGGCAAGAGTTCCCAACTCCTGGGAGGGCCATCCCCGTCTGGGTCATTGGTAAGTATAAAAAATATATAAATTACTATAAATTTTTTAACATTTTTATACTGTACCAATGACCCAGACATAGCTGAATAGTAAAAAGGCTGGAGGGCCAAGGACATAGAGCAAAATGGAATACGCTCAATAAAATAAAATAGAGTCATCCCCTGTAGGGAAAAGAAGAAATAGGCCTTACATGTATCTTTCTTATTTATGATAAATTAGAAAGATACAACACCTTCCAAAAATTGAGCTTCATACATCCATGTACTCTATTAATATCCAATAATCCTTATACTAATAATTTTTAAAGTAAGCCAATAATAAAGTAAGTCTAGAGAATAGAGACTCTTATACTCCTAAAAGTGTGTGAGAATTGCATAATCATGTCCGTTGACATATGCAATATTCAAAAGCTATACTTTAAAAACTAAGACTTGAATGAATTTTATAACTTAAACTTCTCACTAAACAACCATCCCAATAACAGCTCAGAATTACTAACTCCGGAGGAGGTATCCCCTTGTTTTCATAGTAAAAACAGGTGACCCAAGGGAACACCCTCCCCCCCCCCCCCCCCCCTTTTTCTTGCCCTGGGTCAAATAGCCCAGAGCGAAGAGGGCAGCCGAACGGAGACACTGCCGAAACAGACAGCCTACCTAGCTATAGTAGCAACTGTTAAGTGAATGACATTCTGAGCAGTAGATAATAGACCTAACAATAGAGGCCTCCAGAAATGGACTCGATATTTCTGAGATAAAATTCATGAATGGATGGCTGAGCGCAATGAGCAGCCTTCAAAAATCTATAATAGCAACACTATTAATGTAAGCCCAAGAAGTAGAAGAACTCTTACTTCATGAGCCGAAATCTTAAGCACAACTGCTAAGCCAATGATATACCATAAGCAGTACGCTAGTTAATAGAATCCATTAACAATAAAATGGAGCGTAACGTCCTTCTACTAGACATCAAAGACAGAAGAAGCTTACGCCCTTGTAATAAACAGATATCTGTTTATAAATACATAAACTGTACCCGGAAAGAGTAAAGGCCTATGCCCATACGAAGACGGAAGGGCCTTAAAATAATAGGTTCCGGATAATAGGAGCCTAACTCTTATGCAACAATCCAACCTAAATAGTAACGGAAGTATTGATTCCGAAACTATGAAAGTGAAAATCATCCATCGATAGTGCATGAAACTCACTGACTCTACAGTAAAAGAGAAATCAACAGAATTACTGTCTAAAAGGTCAGAATTTGAAAACTACTGTTTCCAGAGGTTCAAATGATTACTTAGCTAAATAAGAACCTGAAGTTAAAATCCGTATAGGAATTTAATCTAAAGATTCTAAGTCTATTTATCAAAAAGTTACTAACTGACTTAGATAAAGAGACAAAAGACTCAATTGTAAACTATCGTAGAGTGCATAGGTATGAGGTAACATAAACCTATAACCTAAATAACAACAGGCTGCAGTAGATCTTGTGAAACAAGTATACTAAAAAATAGCAATGAGTAGTATGGAGGGATCAACCATATGAACATAATGATCCCTACCCCACGACGGAAGAGCCTCCACTTTAGTCGCATAGAATAGCGAAGAAGAGGATCTCCTATAGTAAGAAATCGCGTCCAAAGCTCGTCCAGTACAGTGCTTACAATGCAATACGGACCACACAACGGAATACATGAAGGTTGCGACCTTGCTGGTTGTGATAAAGATGACACGATTTACCCAGTGAAAAAAGATCCTCACATAGAGGAAGATATCACGTTAAGATCCACAGTAGACAAGAGAGTAAATTACTCATGATCTCTGTGAAGATAGAGATGCTATCAACAGAAATGTATTGTGGTTGTTTATCTTAGCAATACCTGCTAAAACAACAGCGCCGGAGGATACGCGTATCCTATCATTCCGTCCTATAGATCAATAGAGCGTTAACAGTATTAGCTCAGAGATCTGGACAAGCCAACACATACGTCTGCAAAATGATTAGCAAGCTGTGTCATAAATAAAACATCATTGGGCGCTCCCATAGATAGCAAATCTGATTGAATACTTGTTTGTTGAGAGTCCATTCTGACAGCAACAAGCGACCCGTAAGAGAACGGGAGTGCGATAAAACAATCAGACGACCCAGAATATGACGGATCAAAACTGAACTTGGTGTACTATAACCAACAGACGGATTCTTTCCATTAAATTGAATAACGGAAACGAAAGAGTGCCTCCCTGGTTCCGGAGATACGCCACTACTGTCGAATTAAAGGACAGGAATTTGGGCATGCGTTTCTGAATAATGTTCATGCAATGACATAAAGCAAGCCTAAAAAACATTATTCCGCGGAAGTTAAACTGATAGCTAAAAGACTGCGGAACCCAAAGACCCTGGCACTTCGAATCCGTAGGGATCAGTATATATCCCAATCTGTTTGACTGGCAACCGTCATAACAGCCACACTCGGGTCCGGCAACTGCGGCGGCACTCTCTGAGTCAACCACCGAATGTTTGCCCCAGTCTGAATCTCTTGTAACACTAGATAGACAAGAGAATGTATAAATCAAGCAATTCATGGATTGCCGGAAAGTTGCCGTCGAAGAGAAGCTCCTCCGAGAACGAAGCGACTCTGAGAGAGTTCTTAACCTACTATCCACGCGTGGATGTAGCTAGGGCTGCATCACGTCTAACCAACTCCAATCAGCCACTGAAGGGCGGAGTTATACGTGAACAAACTACTGCCCTCAAAAGAAATTACATTGAGAATAATATCCCGTAAATCTTTTCTTGAAGACGTAATGATAACGCCTCAGTAAGGCGGATTACGTATAATAAAGCGTCTAAGTTAAGTCTACTATACATAAAGTCGTTCCCAACATTGAAATTGGAAAAGACATAAACGGCGAAAAAGAATATATGCAGTCTTTAATCACACCGTCTAGACGCATATGAACTCTCGGTATGCCCTGCTCTGCCAAAATAAACTATATGTAAAAAAGATAAAATGGCAGAAATGAGCCACGCGGACAAGAAACTAAACTATCATGCATAGTAGCAGGCTTGTATATATATATAAATATATAGCGTCGAAAAATAAAACACATGTTGTAATGACAATATTGGACTGCGTCGGTAAGTCAGGGACAAAGTCCCTGTACCGATCGAAAAATCCGAGTTAAGGACGCTATAAGTCTCTTATCCAAGATCGCAGCAATGAAGTCCGAAAAATAATCACTGGAAGAAATGCCAGAAGATATGAAAGGCATCTTCCGATACTACTAAAGGGAAAACTCGAAATCTTTCGAATCCCTTTCGCCATCCTGTCGGACCCTATAAAGCGTTCGGTCGTCCGTAGCTTGATGCAACCGCGGACCGCACCGACCCAGCGCCGTCGGATAATTCCTGATTCGACCGAGAAACCGTCAATTGCTGGGATGCTGCGAAACAACTGTGCTAACTCGGATAGCACGTCCGTCACTGAGGCCTGAGGAGCAGCGGTCTTACGATGCATTGCCGCAGGAAGCTCCGAGATCGTTACCCCGTGCATACTTCCAATATGCGAGCGAACGGAGTGTATAGGCCTCGTGTCCCTTGGCTACCGGATGGCGCGACCTATTCGCTGTGGAATCACTGAATGCCGAAACTGATCGGATACTCGAGGTCACGTAGCCAATGTGCGGTCGTGTGCCCTGCTGTGAGGATGAGGAAGCATTAAAGACAGTCTCTCGGACTGTCAATATAACGGAGCGTCCCGAGCAACGGACATATGCTCCGAATGTAAAATATCTGAACCACAACATGCGGTCCCCTATGTTGTTGGCTTCCTCCGATCTGTCCTCAATCTGCCGTCACTGGGTGAGTACTAAAGTAATTAAAGTGCTCGCATCACCCAAATCTCCTTCCTAGACCGCAACGGACGAACCCGGCAGCCGAACCATTCGATGAATGTACGCTACACCGGGTGAGCTAGCGAATGTCGCTCCGTAAGCGATAGACATATTCCATGAGCACTTATTGCCGCTAACTCCTCATTAACTATGACGACAGAGGCACACTTTTGAAAGACATCTCCATAACTCTTCGAACAAGAAACCAGAAATGCTTGGATAGCAAGCATAAAATAATAATATATATAGCGTCGTTCAATAATTCGAAAGTTTGTGTGACATTATTGGACTATGTCGGAACTGAGGGACGATGTCCCTGAACCGAACCAAAAAATTTCTAAGTCCACCGACGCTATCAGTTTCTTATCCGGCATCGCAGCATATGTTGTTCCGAAAGGGAAAGCTTGAAATCCACCGAATCCCTTTCGGTATCCCGTCGGACCGGATGAAACTTTCGGACGTCCGTACCCGCTTCCGCGGAGCGTCCCGACCCAGCATCCTCGGATAAAATATATGCGACAGATTCAGTTGATGCTGGGATGCTGCGATAAACTGTGCTATTAAGGAAAGCACGTCCGTTCCCGAGGCCTGTGCAGTAGCGGACTTACGATGCATTGCCGCTGGAAGCTCCGTGTACGTTGACTCCCGCACACTTCCTATGCGAACGTCCGGAGTCTGCAGGCCTCGAGTCCCCGGCTACCGACCCAGCGCTGTCGGATAATTCTCGATCCGACACCGTTTCTGTCGGCTGCTGGGATGCTGCGATAAGCTGTGCTATGTGCACAAGAATGTCCGGCGTCGAGACCTGCGGAGGCGCAGTCTATCGCTGCTTCGCCGAGGGCAGCTCCGCATCAGATGGCTCCCGCATACTTTTCCTATGCGAACGTCCGGAGTCCATCGGTCTCGAATCCCTGGCTGCCGGATGGTGTGACCTGGTCGCCGAAGAATCCTTGATCGGCGAAGCTGGTAATATATCGGCGGTCACGCAGCCAAGGTGCGGTCGTGTGCGCTGACGAGAAGAGGAAGCCTTAGCAGTCTCAGCGGACTGCCTATACAACGGAGCGTCCCGAGCGACGGACGTATGCTCCGCTAACGACACATTTGTACCACAACATCTGGGGCCAGATGTTGTTGAACGAGAGAGGGGCCTCTCTCGCTTGCCGTCCGGATGGACCGGAACGAGCTATGAACCGGACTAAAAGGCTTCCTCCGTTCTCCCTCCGATCCGCCGTCACTGGGTGTGCATTAAGTTAATTTTATAGTGCTCGCATCACCCCAAAATTCCTTCTAGACCGCAACGGACGAACCCGGCTGCCGAACCATTCGGTGAATGGACGCTACACCGGGCGAGCTAGCGGACGTCAAAGGCCGTCGAACCTACTAGGGTCCTCTTAGGCAATTGGCGTATTACATGAGCACTTTTCCGCTAGCCCTTCATTAATTGTGACGACGGAGGCACACTGTTGGAAGACATCACAGATACATCACCCTAATCTTGATCGTCTGAAATAGAAATTGATAAAGTAGAGTGACCCTGCGGGGAAAGGACCGGAGTGTCCAAATCCCCAACAACATACCGTGACATACGCTTCCCATATTGTCATCGAAATCATACGATACAGAACAGGAGTTAATGCGAGTACACTGACCACATATAGAATGATAATAAGGTCAGAGGAAGACTTCCTCTTAAAACAATTGATCAATATCCTTTCAATGTGAAAAGAAAACAAGTCCTGGTACTCGCACTAACCCCTGGCAATCAAAATACATAATAATAATATGATCCATTAATATAGAAAAAATAATTGAAATCAAAATATTTTGAAAAAATATTTTTTCAGAACAGCCCAAGTTTCTGAAAAGTAACGTTGAGCCCCAATGGATCCCAAGCCTAAGTGTGGACAAAAATTTTAAAAATATTTTAAACAATTTATTCAACACTTACGAACAATAATAATGTATCTAGTTATGATTAAAATAACATAAAGATATTATTATTTAGAAATCCCCCCCTCACACAGAGGGCTGTTGTAAATGTAATCAATGAGTGTAAAAACACTAAAATAAGACTCCAGGCACCCAGGCCCGAAATCAGTTACCAAAAATACACCATCTGATGCAAAACAGAGACTTCCAGGGAAGAAACTGCAGAACATCAGATGGTAGATGCAGAACACAACGCCTAACCACCCAAGGTGAAGACGTAAACATGGGGAAAGAACAGAATTCATTCTGTTATTCAGCTAAAACTCCCAAGAAATTTTAGTAATAATAATTACAGAAACTATGCCAAAGCATGGGAGAATAGCAAGGGGGAACTTAAAGGACAGGGAGAGAGGAAAAACACTTGAAAAAACAGTGTAACTAAATAATCAGAATGACAACAAAATGGCTGCTGCCTTGAAAATAGGTAACTTAACATAATTTCATTAAAAAGTTAAAAAATTTATAGTAATTTATATATTTTTTATACTTACCAATGACCCAGACATAGCTGGTGCTAACTCTTAAAATATAGGGCCAAACACAAATTTTGCCCCCCAATCCCCAAAATTTGCATCTAAAACTAAAGAAAACATGTCCTGAGAGGCCCTCCACACTTCGCCCCTACTGCGCATGCGCAGTGTCAAGGACGTTCCGAAATTGGCGCCATTTATCATTCTAATAACCAGTGCCTGGTAAGCGCTATGTACTCAGCGGGGAGGCAAGAGTTCCCAACTCCTGGGAGGGCCATCCCCGTCTGGGTCATTGGTAAGTATAAAAAATATATAAATTACTATAAATTTTTTAACATTTTTATACTGTACCAATGACCCAGACATAGCTGAATAGTAAAAAGGCTGGAGGGCCAAGGACATAGAGCAAAATGGAATACGCTCAATAAAATAAAATAGAGTCATCCCCTGTAGGGAAAAGAAGTAATAGGCCTTACATGTATCTTTCTTATTTATGATAAATTAGAAAGATACAACACCTTCCAAAAATTGAGCTTCATATATCCATGTACTCTATTAATATCCAATAATCCTTATACTAATAATTTTTAAAGTAAGCCAATAATAAAGTAAGTCTAGAGAATAGAGACTCTTATACTCCTAAAAGTGTGTGAGAATTGCATAATCATGTCCGTTGACATATGCAATATTCAAAAGCTATACTTTAAAAACTAAGACTTGAATGAATTTTATAAACTTAAACTTCTCACTAAACAACCATCCCAATAACAGCTCAGAATTACTAACTCCGGAGGAGGTATCCCCTTGTTTTCATAGTAAAAAAGGTGACCCAAGGGAACACCCTCCCCCCCCCCCCCTTTTTCTTGCCCTGGGTCAAATAGCCCAGAGCGAAGAGGGCAGCCGAACGGAGACACTGCCGAAACAGACAGCCTACCTAGCTATAGTAGCAACTGTTAAGTGAATGACATTCTGAGCAGTAGATAATAGACCTAACAATAGAGGCCTCCAGAAATGGACTCGATATTTCTGAGATAAAATTCAGGAATGTGGATGGCTGAGCGCAATGAGCAGCCTTCAAAAATCTATAATAGCAACACTATTAATGTAAGCCCAAGAAGTAGAAGAACTCTTACTTCATGAGCCGAAATCTTAAGCACAACTGCTAAGCCAATGATATACCATAAGCAGTACGCTAGTTAATAGAATCCATTAACAATAAAATGGAGCGTAACGTCCTTCTACTAGACATCAAAGACAGAAGAAGCTTACGCCCTTGTAATAAACAGATATCTGTTTATAAATACATAAACTGTACCCGGAAAGAGTAAAGGCCTATGCCCATACGAAGACGGAAGGACCTTAAAATAATAGGTTCCGGATAATAGGAGCCTAACTCTTATGCAACAATCCAACCTAAATAGTAACGGAAGTATTGATTCCGAAACTATGAAAGTGAAAATCATCCATCGATAGTGCATGAAACTCACTGACTCTACAGTAAAAGAGAAACCAACAGAATTACTGTCTAAAAGGTCAGAATTTGAAAACTACTGTTTCCAGAGGCTCAAATGATTACTTAGCTAAATAAGAACCTGAAGTTAAAATCCGTATAGGAATTTAATCTAAAGATTCTAAGTCTATTTATCAAAAAGTTACTAACTGACTTAGATAAAGAGACAAAAGACTCAATTGTAAACTATCGTAGAGTGCATAGGTATGAGGTAACATAAACCTATAACCTAAATAACAACAGGCTGCAGTAGATCTTGTGAAACAAGTATACTAAAAAATAGCAATGAGTAGTATGGAGGGATCAACCATATGAACATAATGATCCCTACACCACGACGGAAGAGCCTCCACTTTAGTCGCATAGAATAGCGAAGAAGAGGATCTCCTATAGTAAGAAATCGCGTCCAAAGCTCGTCCAGTACAGTGCTTACAATGCAATACGGACCACACAACGGAATACATGAAGGTTGCGACCTTGCTGGTTGTGATAAAGATGACACGATTTACCCAGTGAAAAAAGATCCTCACATAGAGGAAGATTTCACGTTAAGATCCACAGTAGACAAGAGAGTAAATTACTCATGATCTCTGTGAAGATAGAGATGCTATCAACAGAAATGTATTGTGGTTGTTTATCTTAGCAATACCTGCTAAAAACAACAGCGCCGGAGGATACGCGTATCCTATCATTCCGTCCTATAGATCAATAGAGCGTTAACAGTATTAGCTCAGAGATCTGGACAAGCCAACACATACGTCTGCAATTGATTAGCCAGCTGTGTCATAAATAAAACATCATTGGGCGCTCCCATAGATAGCAAATCTGATTGAATACTTGTTTGTTGAGAGTCCATTCTGACAGCAACAAGCGACCCGTAAGAGAACGGGAGTGCGAAAAAACAATCAGACGACCCAGAATATGACGGACCAAAACTGAACTTGGTGTACTATAACCAACAGACGGATTCTTTCCATTAAATTGAATAACGGAAACGAAAGAGTGCCTCCCTGGTTCCGGAGATACGCCACTACTGTCGAATTAAAGGACAGGAATTTGGGCATGCGTTTCTGAATAATGTTCATGCAATGACATAAAGCAAGCCTAAAAAACATTATTCCGCGGAAGTTAACTGATAGCTAAAAGACTGCGGAACCCAAAGACCCTGGCACTTCGAATCCGTAGGGATCAGTATATATCCCAATCTGTTTGACTGGCAACCGTCATAACAGCCACACTCGGGTCCGGCAACTGCGGCGGCACTCTCTGAGTCAACCACCGAATGTTTGCCCCAGTCTGAATCTCTTGTAACACTAGATAGACAAGAGAATGTATAAATCAAGCAATTCATGGATTGCCGGAAAGTTGCCGTCGAAGAGAAGCTCCTCCGAGAACGAAGCGACTCTGAGAGAGTTCTTAACCTACTATCCACGCGTGGATGTAGCTAGGGCTGCATCACGTCTAACCAACTCCAATCAGCCACTGAAGGGCAGAGTTATACGTGAACAAACTACTGCCCTCAAAAGAAATTACATTGAGAATAATATCCCGTAAATCTTTTCTTGAAGACGTAATGATAACGCCTCAGTAAGGCGGATTACGTATAATAAAGCGTCTAAGTTAAGTCTACTATACATAATGTCGTTCCCAACATTGAAATTGGAAAAGACATAAACGGTGAAAAAGAATATATGCAGTCTTTAATCACACCGTCTAGACGCATATGAACTCTCGGTATGCCCTGCTCTGCCAAAATAAACTATATGTAAAAAAGATAAAATGGCAGAAATGAGCCACGCGGACAAGAAACTAAACTATCATGCTTAGTAGCAGGCTTGTATATATATATAAATATATAGCGTCGAAAAATAAAACACATGTTGTAATGACAATATTGGACTGCGTCGGTAAGTCAGGGACAAAGTCCCTGTACCGATCGAAAAAACCGAGTCCAATGACGCTATAAGTCTCTTATCCAAGATCGCAGCAATGAAGTCCGAAAAATAATCACTGGAAGAAATGCCAGAAGATATGAAAGGCATCTTCCGATACTACTAAAGGGAAAACTCGAAATCTTTCGAATCCCTTTCGCCATCCTGTCGGACCCTATAAAGCGTTCGGTCGTCCGTAGCTTGATGCAACCGCGGACCGCACCGACCCAGCGCCGTCGGATAATTCCTGATTCGACCGAGAAACCGTCAATTGCTGGGATGCTGCGAAACAACTGTGCTAACTCGGATAGCACGTCCGTCACTGAGGCCTGAGGAGCAGCGGTCTTACGATGCATTGCCGCAGGAAGCTCCGAGATCGTTACCCCGTGCATACTTCCAATATGCGAGCGAACGGAGTGTATAGGCCTCGTGTCCCTTGGCTACCGGATGGCGCGACCTATTCGCTGTGGAATCACTGAATGCCGAAACTGATCGGATACTCGAGGTCACGTAGCCAATGTGCGGTCGTGTGCCCTGCTGTGAGGATGAGGAAGCATTAAAGACAGTCTCTCGGACTGTCAATATAACGGAGCGTCCCGAGCAACGGACATATGTTCCGAATGTAAAATATCTGAACCACAACATGCGGTCCCCTATGTTGTTGGCTTCCTCCGATCTGTCCTCAATCTGCCGTCACTGGGTGAGTACTAAAGTAATTAAAGTGCTCGCATCACCCAAATCTCCTTCCTAGACCGCAACGGACGAACCCGGCAGCCGAACCATTCGATGAATGTACGCTACACCGGGTGAGCTAGCGAATGTCACTCCGTAAGCGATAGACATATTCCATGAGCACTTATTGCCGCTAACTCTTCATTAACTATGACGACAGAGGCACACTTTTGAAAGACATCTCCATAACTCTTCGAACAAGAAACCAGAAATGCTTGGATAGCAAGCATAAAATAATAATATATATAGCGTCGTTCAATAATTCGAAAGTTTGTGTGACATTATTGGACTATGTCGGAACTGAGGGACGATGTCCCTGAACCGAACCAAAAATTTCTAAGTCCACCGACGCTATCAGTTTCTTATCCGGCATCGCAGCATATGTTGTTCCGAAAGGGAAAGCTTGAAATCCACCGAATCCCTTTCGGTATCCCGTCGGATCGGATGAAACTTTCGGACGTCCGTACCCGCTTCCGCGGAGCGTCCCGACCCAGCATCGTCGGATAAAATATATGCGACAGATTCAGTTGATGCTGGGATGCTGCGATAAACTGTGCTATTAAGGAAAGCACGTCCGTTCCCGAGGCCTGTGCAGTAGCGGACTTACGATGCATTGCCGCTGGAAGCTCCGTGTACGTTGACTCCCGCATACTTCCTATGCGAACGTCCGGAGTCTGCAGGCCTCGAGTCCCCGGCTACCGACCCAGCGCTGTCGGATAATTCTCGATCCGACACCGTTTCTGTCGGCTGCTGGGATGCTGCGATAAGCTGTGCTATGTGCACAAGAATGTCCGGCGTCGAGACCTGCGGAGGCGCAGTCTATCGCTGCTTCGCCGAGGGCAGCTCCGCATCAGATGGCTCCCGCATACTTTTCCTATGCGAACGTCCGGAGTCCATCGGTCTCGAATCCCTGGCTGCCGGATGGTGTGACCTGGTCGCCGAAGAATCCTTGATCGGCGAAGCTGGTAATATATCGGCGGTCACGCAGCCAAGGTGCGGTCGTGTGCGCTGACGAGAAGAGGAAGCCTTAGCAGTCTCAGCGGACTGCCTATACAATGGAGCGTCCCGAGCGACGGACGTATGCTCCGCTAACGACACATTTGTACCACAACATCTGGGGCCAGATGTTGTTGAACGAGAGAGGGGCCTCTCTCGCTTGCCGTCCGGATGGACCGGAACGAGCTATGAACCAGACTAAAAGGCTTCCTCCGTTCTCCCTCCGATCCGCCGTCACTGGGTGTGCATTAAGTTAATTTTATAGTGCTCGCATCACCCCAAAATTCCTTCTAGACCGCAACGGACGAACCCGGCTGCCGAACCATTCGGTGAATGGACGCTACACCGGGCGAGCTAGCGGACGTCAAAGGCCGTCGAACCTACTAGGGTCCTCTTAGGCAATTGGCGTATTACATGAGCACTTTTCCGCTAGCCCTTCATTAATTGTGACGACGGAGGCACACTGTTGGAAGACATCACAGATACATCACCCTAATCTTGATCGTCTGAAATAGAAATTGATAAAGTAGAGTGACCCTGCGGGGAAAGGACCGGAGTGTCCAAATCCCCAACAACATACCGTGACATACGCTTCCCATATTGTCATCGAAATCATACGATACAGAACCGGAGTTAATGCGAGTACACTGACCACATATAGAATGATAATAAGGTCAGAGGAAGACTTCCTCTTAAAACAATTGATCAATATCCTTTCAATGAGAAAAGAAAACAAGTCCTGGTACTCGCACTAACCCCTGGCAATCAAAATACATAATAATAATATGATCCATTAATATAGAAAAAATAATTGAAATCAAAATATTTTGAAAAAATATTTTTTCAGAACAGCCCAAGTTTCTGAAAAGTAACGTTGAGCCCCAATGGATCCCAAGCCTAAGTGTGGACAAAAATTTTAAAAATATTTTAAACAATTTATTCAACACTTACGAACAATAATAATGTATCTAGTTATGATTGAAATAACATAAAGATATTATTATTTAGAAATCCCCCCCTCACACAGAGGGCTGTTGTAAATGTAAACAATGAGTGTAAAAACACTAAAATAAGACTCCAGGCACCCAGGCCCGAAATCATTTACCAAAAATACACCATCTGATGCAAAACAGAGACTTCCAGGGAAGAAACTGCAGAACATCAGATGGTAGATGCAGAACACAACGCCTAACCACCCGTAGGTGAAGACGTAAACATGGGGAAAGAACAGAATTCATTCTGTTATTCAGCTAAACTCCCAAGAAATTTTAGTAATAATAATTACAGAAATTATGCCAAAAGCATGGGAGAATAGCAAGGGGGAACTTAAAGGACAGGGAGAGAGGAAAAACACTTGAAAAAACAGTGTAACTAAATAATCAGAATGACAACAAAATGGCTGCTGCCTTGAAAATAGGTAACTTAACATAATTTCATTAAAAAATTTTAAGTTACAGCCCTGATAATATTCTGTCACACATTCTTTTCCTCTCCTCCTTTTCTATCCTCCTTAGAATCACCATTTCACTAATATTTATGTGTCTGGCATCATTTAAACTGAGATTTAAAAGCACAAAGATCAGTCAGATGTTAACTGATGAAGGGCCAAACTTAGAATGATAAATGGCGCCAATTTCGGAACGTCCTTGACACTGCGCATGCGCAGTAGGGGCGAAGTGTGGAGGGCCTCTCAGGACATGTTTTCTTTAGTTTTAGATGCAAATTTTGGGGATTGGGGGGCAAAATTTGTGTTTGGCCCTATATTTTAAGAGTTAGCACCAGCTATGTCTGGGTCATTGGTACAGTATAAAAATATTTTAAGTTACAGCCCTGATAATATTCTGTCACACATTCTTTTCCTCTCCTCCTTTTCTATCCTCCTTAGAATCACCATTTCACTAATATTTATGTGTCTGGCATCATTTAAACTGAGATTTAAAAGCACAAAGATCAGTCAGATGTTAACTGATGAAGGGCCAAACTTAGAATGATAAATGGCGCCAATTTCGGAACGTCCTTGACACTGCGCATGCGCAGTAGGGGCGAAGTGTGGAGGGCCTTTCAGGACATGTTTTCTTTAGTTTTAGATGCAAATTTTGGGGATTGGGGGGCAAAATTTGTGTTTGGCCCTATATTTTAAGAGTTAGCACCAGCTATGTCTGGGTCATTGGTACAGTATAAAAATATACATCGGATGTGAAGCGCTTGGAACAGTGGTTTGAGAGAAGACTTTTTACCCCGCTTTACTGATTGTAAAATATCTCAATTTCAGGCTTCAAATCTTCCATAATGCAACTAGGACAGTGGCATAGCTAGGGCCCCTCCCCCCCCCCCCCCAATCAAAATGGGAAAATTAAAGCACCAAAGGGTCTCAGATTCACTCTCAGAGCAAATTGAATTTTCAAAATATTCTCAGGGGATGCCCCGAACCCCCACAAATGGAAAGGGGATACCATAGGCTTGATGTGTGGGTGGGTATGGCTTTCCCATTGGTGGAGGTTTAGGAGACCCCCCCCTCCCCCCCCCCCAAATGCCTTCCAATGGGAGGGCCATACCCACCCCCACCCCACCTCAGACCTATGGCCTTTGGATATGCCTGTGGCATATATCGACCTGACACCTCCAACAATTATGCCCCCCATCCACTCAATAGGAAATCCTAGCTATGCCCCTGAACTAGTGCACCACCTTTGAAATATAAGTTGCACTCTACCAGTTAAACTGTTTTCCCATGACACACCGTGTTGTTTATGTTTAGTTGTTTGTTCATTGTGGTTTAACTCTTAACCCGGAATGCATGGCTCATGATCAGTAGGTAGAGAAGCAGGCTGCAAGCTGAGAGGTCCTCGGTTCGAATCCCACCTGCGGCAACTGCATTGTGTCCTTGGGCAAGACACTTATTCCCAATTGCCCAGGTGGGGCATGGTGTCATTGTGTACTAAGGTGTACTGCACGTCAGTGGTGCACTTGTCTTCAAGCAATGCTAACCCTGCTTGTGTGGAGTTAGTACTTTGGGGAGTCTGACAGTTGCTCACCATTGCTGGTGGTTCTCTCCAGGTAGTTCGGCTTCCTCCACCCATAAAACTGTCAGACTTGAGGAGACCTTGGCTGTTGAAAGTGTCATTAAACCTCAATAAATAAATAACTCTAAACCTGCTGAGTATTTTCAAGATATTTTTCATCAAATCTAGTCATGGCTGCTGAAAAGCAGCCATGACTAGATTTGATGAAAAATTCATCTAAATTTAACTCAAAGAATAATTGGTAAAAAAATCCATTCAACTTACCGAGGGACAATTTGGTTAAATGTGTCAAAATTATACTTATTTCAGTGGCAAGAGAAAGCATGTCCTGGGCAGGAAAACTAGAGCACCTTGAGAGCATCACCGAGGAATAATGAGTAACTGTTGGGACTCTTACAACTAACATTTCCTGCTGTTTCTTACCTTGATTGCATCATAACATTTAATCTCAGATCTACACTCCCAGTTGTTTCTGTTTTGAAACCAAATTTACTCAAGAATTTTGCCTGTAACAAAAATAATAGTACATGTCACAAATAGTGTTGAAACGATTAGTGATTTTCAGGAATCGACTAGTCGCCAGCAGTAATCGATTACTAATCGACTAGTCGAAGCCCCCATGTTATTGTTATCAAACACGTGTAACGCCGTTCTTTCCTGGTTAAAACTAACAGTAATACTTGCAATGAAACAATGACAAGTGAAGCTTTCAAAGTCCTCAAAACCTCTTTCAATTTCGAGAGAGAATTAATGTTGGTAGCTTCTGTTTAAAATCTTTTTCTCTCAATATAGTCACTGATATTTTAATAAAATAAATCATTTTTCAGGTTTTTTTTATATTATTCGTTCCATCCCATTGAATGTCAACAAAAGGAAGTGCTCTTTACGCATGCGTGATGTACATCCCCTGTCGAAAATTAAGCACAGTTAACGCCCACAGCAGTCATCAGCCTGTCAATAATTGTACACCGAACACTCCCACACAACTTCTTGTATTATGACTTAACCTCTTATCTGTCCATAATTATGCATACATCGAACACGCCTACTAATTTCCATATTGTCTGCTTTGAAAATCATCACCTGACCTGATTGGGTTTCCTCTTAACTCAGTTGCAGTTCGAGGAAAAGCTAGTTTCACTTTCAATTTCCCGGAAACTCGCAGATTTCCAGGAATTTGTCCGCATGTATTTACAAAATGAAAATAAAAAGCACATGGATTTTGTAATTGGTTCTTTAGTGATAACAAATTGTTCCAAATACGAACTGGTATGTGTTCTTCCATAATTTCTCTTTGATGTTTCTGTAAGACATTTCGAACTTACCAGTACCTGGTGAACAAATTGATGTCCGTAGGTGGCCTAATTTCATGTCAACTTTGGGTCCTAATTTTCCTGCAGGCTCGAGAATAAGCTCACTCATATATTTTTCCCTGTTTACTTCACGCACCCCTGGTCTTATTCAATCTCTGGTCAGTTGGCCAACTAGGGTTGTTATTCATGCAGTCGGAAACATCAAACACGTTATTTCCGTGGGTTGTTTTTTTATTTCGGGAGTTTACTTTTGACGTTCGCAACAATGTTGGGTGAATTTAAGGGGATGGTGTATGGTTGGGGCAGATGTTCCGACTAATCGACTAGCAGATTTAGGGATCGACTAATTTAATAATCGCGTCGACATCGATTAGTCGGCTAATCGTTTCAACACTAGTCACAAAGAGTTGTTAAGATAACTATTACCTATTTAAGTGTTGAACTGAATGAACCCACACTTACCGGGACTAAAAATATAATCAGAAAGTTGTGAGAGAATAACTTTCTTGACAGGTTTCAGAAACATGAAAATAAAATTTCTTAACCCTTTACCTATCGTAACGGCCAAAAACAGCCTGTGCTGTTCTCAAAACTCACCAATTAATTTTCATTATTTTTTCAGTTTTTGTCTCTAAAACATAGGTTATGACCCCTCATTGGAACAAGCTTGTCGAGCTCATTCCAATGGGGGTCATAACCTATGTTTTTCAGATAAAAAATGAAAATAAAAATTATTCAAGAATTTTTTTTGCAAGTGTCGTCTGCTTTTCATGTTAGGTAAAGGGTTAAAATAACTTCATCTTCTTAAAGGCCACCCACCCACCTAGTCTGAATGACTATTCCATCCACTTGTTGATCTGGGTTCACATTTGAACCCTTTACACGAGCTGAAGTGGTTAAAAGATTTCTTGGTTGATTAATCACATGGATTAACCTTGGTTAACTGATTAACCACTTGCCCTAATAGGTAGCTCAATAACTGCCATACTGTTGATGATTTACAGCATTAACCCTTTAATCAACATATTGGATAAAACCGGCCAGTGCTATATACTAAAATCTCTATTCAAATTTTATTATGTTTTCAATTTTTGTCTCAAAAACGTAAGATATAATCCCTTATTGGAATAAATTCACTGAGCTTGTTCCAAAGAGGGGTCATAAGCCATGTTTTTGAGACCAAATCAATGTGTAAGTATCGTCTGCTACACACATTGGGTAAAGAGTTAAGAATGACCATTTCCAGCTACCGATGCAGCATAATGATCATGCAAATGAACAAGTATGTCAGCACGTAACTTGCATGCTTCACTCTGCCTCATATAACTGATGTGAGTCAGTGTGACAATGTTTGCCTGTTTTGGAGCAAGTTTGTTCCTTTGTTAACCCATATAATACATACAGTAGTTCACAAGTAACGGTCAGCGATCAATTACTTTTTTGATCGATCAAGATGTTGATCATTGGTTAATCACTTAATCGGTTAACCATTTCAGCTCTACCCTTTACCTAAAGAACCATTCAAATCAACCCATCACTATATATATGAAACACATTTAATTTAAATAATACAGTGGAACCTTGGTAATTGAAAAGCCACTTTGCCAATGAAAAATATTCAATTAACAGGAGTATTCAATTAACAGGGATTGTGTCACTTTCCTGTATTCTAGAGATAAACTTAGCATTTATTCTATTATATCTTGTTTGACAGAGTGTTTGATAAAGCTCCATGAGCTCTGTCAAACAAGATATAATAGAATAAATGCAAGTATTGGATGTACACGCTTTTCAAATTAAGTAATTTTTCAATTTTTGTTAAAAAAACTTAACTTATGACCCATCAGTTGGAACAAGCTTTTAAGCTTGTACCACTGAGGTGTCAAAAGCTATGCTTTGGAAGCAAACACTAAATTTTTACAGTTATTTGTAAAAACAATATGCTCTGTCATCAACCAGTTATGTTAGGAAAAAGCTTCAAGGGGTTGTTTCTGATCTACCTCATGAACTAAAGAACAGACAATCTATTATAAAATAAATACAGGATATGAAATGAGAGTTCGTGTAAAATGTTATCTATGAAACAAGTCAGGGTTTTGTTCATTTTTCAAAGCTTCTTGTGAGACAAAATGAAATATTCATTAACTCCATTTGACATGAACAATAACTTCATACTACCCGTGAAAAGTCTGTAAGTTAAATTTTAGTTTTTAACCCCACTACTGGTGTAAAGCTTCTACTGCAATTCAAAACGTTTTCAATAGGGATTCCATTACAAAAATTTACCCTTATAGTAGGAACTACATCGAACTTGACCTTTGACATGACACAATTTTTCGGACTTCAATACATTCACACTTCCCAATGTTTCCTTAAAACATACAACGTTTTGCGGTACTATCTACTATGTGCAATTACTTATTAAGTGTAAAATACCTACAATTAAATATTTAAAATAAAAGTTAAAAAATTTATAGTAATTTATATATTTTTTATACTTACCAATGACCCAGACTTAGCTGGTGCTAACTCCACAAAAACCAGGGCCAAACACAAATTTTGCCCCCCAATCCCCAAAATTTGCATCCAAAACAAAAAGAAATCATGTCCTAAAGGACCTCCATAGTACGACTGTACTGCGCATGCGCAGTGACGCAGTCGTCCCGAAATTGGCGCCAAATATCATTCTTACTGGCAGTGCCTGGTCAGCGCTATGTACTCAGCGGGGAGGCAAGAGTTCCCAACTCCAGGGAGGGCCATCCCCGTCTGGGTCATTGGTAAGTATAAAAAATATATAAATTACTATAAATTTTTTAACATTTTTATACTGTACCAATGACCCAGACTTAGCTGAATAGTAAACAGGCTGGAGGGCCTAGGACATAGAGGAAAATCCAATAAGCTCAATTATAAAATAAAGAGGTAACCCCTTAAGGAGAAAAGGAGTATTAGGCTTTACATGTATCTTTCTTATTTAATATTTAAATTAGAAAGATACACTACCCTAATAATTGAGCACAATAACATTCATGTTCTCTATTAACATCCAGTATAACCCTTATACTAATTATTTTTAAAGCAAGCCAATAAATAAAGTAGTCCAGAGAATTGAGACTCTTTATAATCATTTAAAAGTGTCCGAGTATTGTATATTAAAGCCCGTTTGACACTTGACATATACAAATGCTTCACACCGAGCTACACTTTAAAAATAAGACATGAATGAAATTAAACATTAATATTACACTTTAAAACCATCCCGGAAGCGACTCAGAAATACTGTCTTGGAGGAGGCATTCCCTTGCTTTTCACTATAAAGCAGGTGACCTAAGGGAACACCCGCCCCCCCCCCCCCCCCCCCCCCTTCCCCTTGCCCTGGGTCAAATAGCCCAGAGCGAAGAGGGCAGTCGGACGGAGTCACTGCCGGAACAGAAAGCCTGCATAACTATAGTTGCAACTGTTTAGTGGACGACATTCTGAGCAACAGATAACGGACCTAAACAATGCAGGTCTCCAGAAATGGACTCAATATTTCTGAGATAAAAATTAGTAAATGTGGAAGGCTGAGACCAATAAGCAGCCTTCATTAAATCTGTAATAGCAACACTATTAGCATAAGCCCAGGAAGTAGAAAGAGCTCTTACTTCATGAGCAGAAATCTTAAGCACAGACTGCTGAGAAGAAGATAAATCTTCATACGCAGTACGGATAGTTAACTGAATCCATCTAGCAATAGAATGGACTGAAATGTCCTTTCTATTAGGCATCAAAGACAGAAAGAAACGTTTCCGTCCCTTTCTGATGAACTGAGATCTCTGTTTATAGATACGTAGTGCTCTAACAGGACAGAGTAAAGGCCTACGCCCGTCTGAAGACGGAAGAGCCTTAATAACAATAGGTTCCGGATATTTATTAGGAGCCTGATTCTTAGCTAAAAAACCCACATTAGTAGTGAAGGTGATAGTGTTCCCAACACTACGATAATGAGAATCATCCACCGATAGTGCATGAAGCTCACTGACTCTTCTGGCAGAAGAGAAAGCTAAGAGAAAAGCTGTCTTATAAGATAAGAATTTGAAATCTACTGTCCCAAGAGGTTCAAATGGCTTTTCCTTCAATTTAAGGAGAACCCAAACTAAATTCCACTTAGGAATTAATCTAAGAGTTCTGGGTCTATTTATCGAAAAGTTTCTAACCAATTTCGATAAAGAGACATTAGATCCAATTTGTAAACTATCATGATGTGCATAGGTATCAGATAACATAGATCTATAACCCTTTATAGTAACAGGCTGCAGTTTGATTTCGTCAAACAAGTATACTAGAAAGTTAGCAATGTCTGGTATAGAGGGATCAAATATATCTACAGAATGATCCCTACACCAACGACGGAAAACCTTCCACTTAGCCGCATAGTTTAGCGAAGAGGAGGTCCTCCTACAGTTAGAAATCGCGACCACTGCTCGTCCTGTAAAGTGCTTGCCATGCAAGAAGGACCGCACAACGGAAAAACGTGAAGGTTGAGACCTTGCGGGTTGTGATGGAGTTGGCGCGATTTCCCCTGCCAAAGAAGATCCTCTTGTGGAGGAAGCTTCCGCGGTAGGTCCCACAACAGACACCTGAGTAGATTTATCCACGGTCTCTGTGGCGACAGAGATGCTACCAACAGAATCTTGCATTGAGATTGTTTTATCTTTAGCAATACTTGTTGAATTAACGGCGCTGGAGGATACGCATATCCTATCATTCCGTCCCAAGGGATCGACAGAGCGTCTACTGCAAATGCTCTTGGATCCGGACACGGGGACACATACGTCTGCAACTGATTGTTGAGATGTGTCGCAAATAAGTCTATCATTGGCCGTTCCCATTGGTAGCAAATCTGATTGAATACTTGTTTGTTGAGAGTCCACTCCGACGGCAACAAGCGACCCTTCCGTGAAAGGGAGTCTGCTAGCACATTCAGACGACCCGGTATGTGACGGACCGAAAGAAGAACGTGATGTTCTAGCGCAAACAGAAGGATTCTTTCCGTTAGATTGAACAACGGAACTGAATGAGTGCCTCCCTGATTCCGTATATACGCCACTACTGTCGTATTGTCGGATAGGATTTGGACATGAGCATCGTGAATAATGTCCATCCAGTGACGTAATGCAAGCCAAATTGACATCATTTCCTTGATGTTTATGTGCTTGCACAGGAATTGCGGATCCCAAAGACCCTGGCATCTCGAATCCGTTGGGATTAATGATGCACCCCAACCTGTTTGACTGGCATCCGTCATAATGGTAAAACTCGGATCCGGCAACTGCAGCGGAACTCCTTGAGTTAACCACTGAATGTTTGCCCAAGTCTGAATCTCTTGTTTCACTTGATCTGACAAGAGAACGTCTACATCGAGCGAATGAATTTTCACACTCCAATTCTGAGTCAGGAAAATTTGAAGAGGCCGTGTGCGTAGCCGTCCCATCGGAATGAGATCCGCGGCGGCTCCGCACAAACCTATCAGTCTCATAAATTCTCTCGCCGTGACTTTGTCTGTATTCAGACAATAGCGAGCGTAACAACTGACTAATTTCGCTCTGGTTAACGGCAGACGAACGAGATTGTTGTGCGTCTCGAAGCTCATTCCCAGATGAGTGAATGACTTGGACGGCACCAGATCCGACTTCTCCTCGTTTACTATGAAACCGAGACGTCGGAGCAATAGAAGAAGATTCTGAACATCGATCTGAAGCGTTAACTCGTTGCCGTACCTCTGAAGAATGTCGTCCAGGTAGGCCGACGTTACCGCAGACGAATGAGCTCGGAAGTAGATCATTACCGAGTTCATTACCCGAGTGAAAGCCCAGGGTGCTAGATTCAATCCGAAGCACATGGCCCGGAACTGATACACCACTCCTAGGACTGCGAAGTGTAGATACTTTCGGAATGTCGGATGTACCATGACGTGAAAGTACGCATCTTTGAGATCTATGCTCGTTGCATAATCGTTCACCCGAATACTCGCTCTGACCGATCGAATCGTCTCCATATAAAACTTCGGAGCGACGATCAGCTTGTTTATCCAGCTCAAATCTATGACTGGACGGAACGAGCCATCTGGTTTCGGAACCAGAAACAGATGGCTGTAGAATCCCAGCGATTCCTGGTTTTCTACGACCTCTACCGCGTTCTTCATTAAAAGAGACTGCACCTCTGATAGCAGAGCGTCTCTTTTCTGAGGATTTGACGGAAGATGAGTCCACTTTGGACTTCGAGTTAATGGAGGCTTTCGTTTGAAGGATATCTTTAGACCTTCCGAAGTCACTCCTCTCACCCACGGGTCGTCCGTAATCGACGCCCACTCTTGAGAAAAACTCGACAACCTTCCGCCAACCGGAACGCGATAGAGGTTTAAGCCATCACCTCCTGGATCTGCGAGGCCTGCGGTAGGAGAAACCACGTCTTCCACGACCCGCACCTCGCCTCGTCGACCTCGGGGCGTCCGACCGATTGTCCCGGCCTGAAGGACGTCCCGAACGAGAGTCACTATCCTGACGGTCTCTCGAATAAGAGCTAGAGGACGCACCGGAACCTCTATAGGAACCTCTCTTGGGCGCATAAGACCCAGAAGTGCCCGCCTTATTCGTGTCTGCTGTATCCGACCTTTTAGGAGCGGATCTAAACAACAGAGAATCACTAGCTTTCTTTTTAATATTATCATAAATAGCGGAAAGCTTGCCGTCAAAGAGAAGATCTCCTGAGACCGAAGCGACTCTAAGAGAGTTCTTCACCTTAGAATCCACTAGTGTGGATGTAGCCAGGGCTGCGTCACGTCTAACCAACTCCAGATTTGCCACTGAAAGGGCGGAGTTACACGTGGAATAAGCTACTGCCCTTGAAAGAAGTCTTAAGGAGGATTGTATATCCTGAAACTCTTCCCCTTGAAGACGCAGTGATAACGCCTTAGTAAGGTGATCTGCGTAAGATAAGGCATCTAAATTGGCTCTGTTAGACGCAATAGCTGTTTCCAACACCGAGGTTGGAAAAGAAGCTGACGACGGTAATGATAGCTCTAAGTCTTCCGCCTCGTCGTCCATACGCAGAGGAACTCTCGGTATACCCTGACCTGCCGTGTTGAATTTATTCCTTGCATTAATGAAAGGCAGGTTGAGAGTATTTGCGGACAAGAAACTTGCTTTCCCCGTCCTGGAAGCAAGTTTAAAAATAGCGTCGTTCAATAATTCAAATGTTCTTGCAACATTATTGGACTGCGACGGAAACTCGGGAGCGATGTCCCTGAACCGCTCAAAAAATTCAGAGTCCAATGACGCTATAATTCTCCTGTCCGGAAGCGCAGCAGTCTGGCCCGACGGAACAACTTGAGGAAGAAAGTGCCGGATGAAGTCCACGGCAGCTTTATGTTGTTCCGAAAGGGATAGCTCCAATTCATCCGTATCCCTTTCACCATCCGGTCGGACCTCCCGATGTTCCCGGTCGTCCGCCCCCGATGCTTCGGCGGAGCGTACCGACCCAGCGCCGTCGGATAATTCTCGATCCGACACCGTTTCTGTCGGCTGCTGGGATGCTGCGATAAGCTGTGCTATCTGCACTAGAATGTCCGACGTCGAGACCTGCGGAGGAGCGGTCTTTCGCTGCTTCGCCGAGGGCAGCTCCGCATCAGATGGCTCCCGCATACTTTTCCTATGTGAACGACCGGAGTCCATCGGTCTCGAATCCCTGGCTGCCGGATGGTGTGACCTGGTCGCCGAAGAATCCTTCATCGGCGAAGCTGGCAAAATATCGGAGGTCACGCAGCCAAGGTGCGGTCGTGTGCGCCGACGAGAAGAGGAAGCCTTAACAGTCTCTGCGGACTGCTTATACAACGGAGCGTCCCGAGCGACGGACGTATGCTCCGCTAAAGACACATTTTGTACCACAACATCTGGTCCCAGATGTTGTTGTACGAGAGAGGGGCCTCTCTCGCTCGCGGCCCGGCTGGACCTGGACGAGCTAGGAACCGGACTAAAAGGCTTCCTCCATTCTCGTTCCCTCTCCGCCGTCACTGGGTGTGCATCTATTATTTTTATAGTGCTCGCATCACCCAAAATTTCCTCTTGGACCGCATCGGACTAACCCGGCTGCCGAACCATTCGGTGAATGGACGCTACACCGGGCGAGCTAGCGGACGACATTTGTCTAATCTCCATGAGCACTTTTGCCGCTAGCTCTGTATTTATTTGTGACGACGGACGCACACTTGAAGAAGATAACATGGAAACATCACCCTGTTCTGGTTCCTCTGAAATAGAAACTGAGAGAGTAGAGTGACCTTGTGGAGAAAGAGCTGGCATCGCTCTTTCTCCAGAAACAACATATCGTGACACACGTTTCCAATGTTTCTCATCCCAATGTTCACATATAGGACAGGGATTAATGCGAGAACACTGACTACAATTAATACAATGATCATGAAAGTCAGAGGAAGATTTCTTCCTACTACAATTTGAACAAAGTCCCTTCATTGTGAAAGAACAACAATAAGTCCTAGTTACTCACAAAAACCCCTGACACAAAGATACATAATAACATGATCCATTAATAAAATGAAAAAACAATTGCAAAACAAAATAATTTTGAAAAAATATTTTTTCAGAGAAGCCCAAGTTGCTGAAAAGTAACGTTGAGCCCCGATGGATCCGATGGCAAAGTGTGGTCAAAAATTTTAAAATTATATAAAATAATTAATGAGACACTTTCGGATAATATAAATGTATCTTATAATGAGATAAACTACCACAAAGGCAAACAGCCCCCCTCAAAAAAGGCTGTTGCCAATGAAAACAAACAGTGTAAACACAGTAGAAAACATGACTCCAGGCACTGAAAAAACTGGCCCGGAATCAGTCATCAATTACACTCTATCTGATGCAAAACAGAGACTCCCAGGGGAGAATCTGCAGAACATCAGATGGAAGATGCAGAACACAAACGTTATACACCCATGGGTGAAAACGTAACTATGGGGAAAATAACAGAAAACATTCTGTAACCAAGCAACTCTCCCAGGGAATTTTTAGAAATGAAACTTCTCAAAAATATGCCAAAAGCATGGGAGAATTGCAAGGGGGGACTTTAGAAGGCTAGGGGAGAGGAAACACTGAATAAGCAGTGCAACAATTAGCAAGAATGACAAGAAGAGGCCCATGCCTCGAAAATAGGCAACTTAACATAATTTCAACAAAAAATTTTAAGTACAGCCCTGATTATTTTTTGCCACTTCTTTTTTCCTCTCCTCCTTCTATCCTCCTTAGAATCACATTTTCTCCAAGAATTACGTGTCTGGCATCCTTTAAACTGAGATTTACAAGCACAAAGATCAGTGAGATGTTGACTGATGAAGGGCCAAACAGAGAATGATATTTGGCGCCAATTTCGGGACGACTGCGTCACTGCGCATGCGCAGTAGAGGCGTAGTATGGAGGTCCTTTAGGACATGATTTCTTTTTGTTTTGGATGCAAATTTTGGGGATTGGGGGGCAAAATTTGTGTTTGGCCCTGGTTTTTGTGGAGTTAGCACCAGCTAAGTCTGGGTCATTGGTACAGTATAAAAATTTTAAGAATTGTTAATAATAATTTGACTGAAAAAGCAAGGTAAATTCAATCAACTTTCATGATGTGTCTAGCTGTCAATCAAGCAGTTAAGTGCAGACTGAAGTACTGCCCACCTGCCCAGATGTAAGCAAAACAAACCCGTGTGTTTGCGATAGAAAGTATCTTTTTTCTCCATTTTAAGTGACAAAGTCATTTATTTATTAAGAGCATGGTATAAATAAAATAAATAGGCACTAGGACCGGTAATCAGATTTAAACCACTCATAAAATAAGGGTTTTAACCACTCAGCAGGAGATGCGGTTTTTCGGGTTCAAAGGGTTAATGAATATTATCCCTTATTCTAATTATTCTATTAATCATTTGAAAGAAATAAAACACAAATCTGAATACTTATTACAAATGTAAATACAAGTGTAACCCTATTAACTGAATGGCCACTGCCAGTGAAAGTTATTCAATTAACAGGGATTTGGTTACTTTCCTGTGTTCTAGAGATAAACTGAGCATTTATTCTATTATATCATGTTTGACAGAGCTCTGTCAAACATGATATAAAAGATTAAATGCCTGGATTGGATGAATTGAGGCCAAATAGGTCTAGGAAGATGGGGAATTTGATGATTGTCAGGGTAATTTCTCGTTATATATGAAATGTATTTTATTCAATTAACAGGATTTACTCTCTATCCCATATGCAATTGACAGGTCAAATTTGTACTGAAAGTATGGTAAATGATTTTGTGTTTGGAAATTATATTCAAATAACAGGGTTATTCAATTATAAGGTATCCAGTTAAGTGAGCTCTGCTGCATTCATACTAACATCAAATGTTGAAGGAACACAAGTGTACGTGGGATCTTCCAATTCTGGTGATCCTCCAATGAAAAATCTTCTCAGTTCAGAAGACATATACATCCCATAAGGTCTCCAGCAATTCACCTTCTCTCTGTATGCTCCTGAAATGAAAAATCACAAATTAACTCTGAATGGATAACAAAATATGAGATAATAAAATTTGACATTCAACATCATTCTGTATTTTTGTTATTTAACCCTATGGACCCTGATGGTATATTCCATGCCAGTTCAAGAGTCATCAACTGGTAGAGTCTATTTTCATTACTTGGGTGGGGTGGGGGGGGGGGGGTCACAAATTTGTGAAGCAACTACCTTCTTTATGAATTCAGGTTGAATCACGATCCTCCACCAGAAAAGTGGCCTTTCATTTTCAAAGGGTTAAAAAAAACATCGCTTATGTTTGCTATAAAATGTAAATTTTTAATTGTTCATAAAAAACATTGCTTATGATCTCCTCGTTGCTACAAAATATTTAGTTGTTTATCTTGTCTCTCTACCGTCTCTCTACCAACAGTTTAATCCTTTACCCAATGTAATGGCCAAATCCGGCCAGAACTATTCACAAAAGTCACCAATTAATTTTCATTTTTATCATAAAAACATGGATTATGACCTCTCTTTTGAATGAAATCGTTGAGCTCATTCCAATGGGGGTTCATAACCTATGTTTTTGAGACAAAAAATGAAAAAAATTAGTTATTTAAGAATTTTGTTTGCAAGTGTTGTCTGCTTTTCATGTTAGGTAAAGGGTTAAAAAAACAATGAAGTCCCCATTACATCCAAAGCAAATCCAAATAAAAATTCTTTAAAGTGAAAAATAAACCAAAAACTAAACAAGTAACTATCTTTTAGTTCATTAAAATTCATTATTTCTGACAATCTACAAATCATAATTCTGTATCAAGCCCAAATCTATTTGCAAAATGCATTGGCTCGAAAAAGACATCTCTTATTAAACAACGGTAACAATAGCTTCTTGAACCATTTTTCAGATTTCAACAGAAACTGTAATGTCATTCCTCTAGTAAATATTCACAAAATCACTGTTTCAAATTGAGAAATGTCAGTAACTAACACAGTCATAAAGTGTTTATTTCACTTTTCCAATAAAATTCTCCTTAAACCTAGATAGAAATCAACGAAACCAATATAAACTTCAATTTTCAAAACCCAAAGGTTCAGTGCAATACTGTTAACCCTTAAAAAAAATGGTTTTTTTTCTAACATTTATTGTTACTTTAACAGTCTACACATCTAGTGGGTCTACAGTTATTTTGAGGCAAGTGTTCGCTGGCTAACATAGGCAGTCACGACTTACCTAGAAACAACTGCCATTTATATTTAGACTGTATCTTGTAAGTTTACTTAAACCTTTACCCAACATAACATGCAAAACCGGCCAGCAATATTCACAAAATTCCATTCAATTTTCATTATTTTTTTATTTTTTGTACTGAAAACATAGTTTATGACCCCTCATTAGAACGAGCTCAATGAGCTTCTTCCAATGAGGGAGTCATAAGCTATGTTTTTGATGCAAAAACTGAAAAAATTTAGTTATTCAAAGATTTTGTTTTTGCAAGTGTTGTCTGCTTTTTATGTAGGTAAAGGATTAAAGACTGCATGCTGGCTGGTACCTGTTTTCTTGCAGTAAAAAGCGATCATAGTCTGAATTATGCCTTCAAGGGTAAATTAAAAAGCTACTTTTCCAGTTAACAGGAAAATTTACTTTACAAGATGTCATTTCCCTATAAATGAGTATTTATTTCATAACATCTTGTTGGACAATGAGTGTGGACAACAGGGCTCAATTTACTGGTTTCTCAAAGCACTTCACAATTAAATTTCCAAATTTCGCAATTCAATAAATATAAGTTCAAAGTTAACTTTCATCAAAAGCTCATCAATTTTCCCAAGTGAATAGTAAATTCCTATTCAAAATTTCAATTAAACAAGTGGCCCCAAGGGGCCTAAAGTGCTTATCTTGAACAGAACACAATATAAACAGAGTCCAAGAATGAGTACATTAAGCATGCCATCGCCATAGGATACACTGTCAATCCTTGAGTCCCTCAGGAGTGACAAAAATAATCCGGGCATCATGCCTTTTCTTCAGTTGATCATAAAGTAAAATGTAGAGCTCCCTTATGAAGCCCCTTGATACAACCTATGTGGATTAATATTAGTTACACACCTCTAGAGGGTACTGAATATAAAATTTTTAATTCTTCAGCAAAATAGCCAATTCTGGCTCCCATGGGGAGCCCAAATATTAAACCAGGCTCTCGATTTGAACACAGTTGAATCTGACTTCCCTAGAGATGTTGTGAACCAAATATGAAAGCATTCTGACTGTTGGATCTGAAGAAGAGAAATTTTATAGAAATTCATATTACACTAAGTTAAAATCTGGGGGTGCAGGAATTATTTTTTTTTTTGCATGGGTCAAGTACTTATGACCCAATAATACCACATACCAAATTTGGTTCATACTGGACCATCGGTTCAGTAAATAGAAATTTTGGGTGGGGCCAAAAATCTTACCCCTTCCATTACAAAGTCAAATATTGTTTCACGAACTTTGTATGAACAAACTTGATTCTACACCTCAAAAGGAAGCTCCATAGCAAATATCAAGTCATTGTACACACTGGTTCTTGAGAAGAAGATTTCAAAAATATTTTGGAGCATTTTCCCCCACTCCCTCCCTATGGGGCTGGGCATGTTGAATTGAACAAAAATGCAATGCCCCTTTGGGACCATCACTCATACAAACTTTCACTTGAATTGGCGAAGTGGCTTTGGAGGAGAAGACCAAAACATGGTGTAGACGGACGATGGACGACAGACGGAGAGCGATGAGATTAGCTCAGCTTGACTTTGTCAAGATGAGCTAAAAATCAAGCCCTGTCAGTCAAGCATGTTATAATAGAATAAATGCTTAAATTGGAAGAACTTGGGGAATGTAGATTTGTGATTTAAAAGTATGGGAATTTAAGAGTGTTTTGAGAATGTTTTAAGTAAATCACAATATTGTGGAACCCTGTTAACTGAAAAGACACTTCGCCAATGAAAATTATTCAATTATCAGAAGCATTCACTTAACAGGGATTGTGAACTATCCTGTATTCTAGAGATACACTTAGCATGAAAACTGGGAAAATTCAGGGTAATGTCTTGACGGGTTGCAAGATTTATTATTTAATTAACAGGAGTTTACTCTAGAACCTATATTCAATTAACAGGTCAAATTTGTACTGAAGGTGTGGTAAATTGTTTTGTGTTGGGAAATTATATTCAATTAACAAGGTTATTCAGAAAAGAGATATCCAATTAAGTGGGCTCCACTGTTTTGTTTATTCAATTAACAAGGATGTACTCAATCATCTTGTCAGAACTACGAAGTACAAGTAGTTTTTCATTCCTAGATTTTATATCCTTTGAATTTTCTGGATGTTTCACAAAACATCACTCACCTGGTTTGTTAGGTACAGGTAGATAACAGTAGCCTTCAGTTCTGAATCGATTCCATGAGTCCAAGGACAGAACTTCAATCATTATCATTGGTAAATGTGGCATCAGAGCTACAAAGAAAGTAACAACAAATGTTTATATTATCTGAAAAATTAAATTCTGACAAAATTTTCAAATCAAATGAATGAATTATTTTGCAAAATCATTTTCAGCTGTTCTTTAATTTTAAATCTATAATAGGGTGATTAACCCTTAAGGGCCTGGAGATTTTTATAGATTTTCGTTATACATTGAAAGTCTACCTCCAGTGGCTTTGCAGTTGTTTCTAGTCAAATCTTGGCTGCCTACAGAGGCAGCCAAGACTTGCCTGGAATCAACTGACAAGGTACTTAGAAAACAAGTTTTGAGTTTAGCCAAACAATGCATGTTGGGGCACCTGTTCCTTTGCATTCAAAAGTTATCTAAGTCATAATTAGGCCATTAAGGGTTAACCTGATGAATCACATAATTTACAAAATAAGCAGTAGAAAATATTTTTTTTTAATGAAATTTCTATAAAACCATATCATGTGATCCCTCATTGGAATAAGCTTATTGTTTCACCTTTTCTCCCATGTGGATGGTTCGATCCTTGCCGAACTTAGCACAGGGGTTATTTGGACCTCACAATTGTTGCTGAGGTGGTAGATTTTATGTCCTTGCAGTAAATCAAAGGAAATGCATGGAAGTTACTCAAAATGTGGTATTGTGTGTTTGTATCATGCCGCCTCCCACATGGATGATCATATTGTCACCAGACTTTGGTCACAGTGTTCATGGCCCTTACAATTGCCACTGGGTGGGGGGGGGGGGGGGGGGGGGGGGATTTTTCTGCTGTAAAACAAAGACAGTAGTACAACATCTCCCATGTGGATGGTCCAGTCATCACCAACCTGTGCTAACAGGAGTATGTGGATGCCACAAATACTAAGTAGGTGTTGGATTTCCTCTCCCTGCTGTGAAACAAAGACAACATACCCCCACATGTATATGCCTAGGTATACCCCCACCTATTGTCGTTATATTGTCAATGCCCTGCACATCCATCCATCCATCCATACTTAGAAAACAAGTTGTGAGTTTACCCAAACAATGCATGTTGGGGCACCTGTTCCTTTGCATTAAAAAGTTATCAAAAAAGTTATCAAAGTCGAAACTAGGGCCTTAAGGGTTAAAAGTGACTGAATCATTCAACTCTTTGTATATCCCGATTATATCCCAATTAGGAACAAAGAAGGATTTAATGTCAGCTTCAGCATCTATGGTTAGTTAACACTACAGAAAAATGAAGTTATTTAATTTGTTGTACATGTCAGGTGATTGAAATGCCCAGTTTTTTGAGAATGCTTAAAATAGGCCATTTTCCCATAACCAGGAATTTTAAATCTCTATTATCCAGTTTTCAGGGAAGACAGCAAACTCAGACTTTGTTAATGTCCTGATTTTAACTGGGTGGGGTGGGGAGGGAGTGGAGGACTGAGTTGGGAATGGGGTGCAGGGTCTATTGGGTAATGATGGGGGTGGGGATGGGGGTGCAAGGATTGGGGGCAGGGGGGGGTGGGGTTAACAAAATCATTCAGAATCATTCAAAACTCAAAAAGCCAATAAAGAAGAATCACCCAACCCAATTCTGGACCCATCCCAGCTGCTTCCACCATTCATTCAAACAAATGTTAATCTGCTCCACCTACTTATCCATATGACTAAATTTGACCACATTCAGCTCCATCACTAATGGGCAGGATTCATTTAAAAAAACAAACAGTATATTCTATTGGGTTGTATGTAAAATTTCAAAACCCTTTAATTCCACCACCCTAATCTTGGAGTTATAGTAATACTGGGAGTCATAATAATACTTGGAGTCACAGTAATGTTACATTATCAAATATCAAAAGATTCTGCCTATTGGATCTGATCTTTGAAGAATGTTCTGTATATTGCACTAAATTAAAATAAATTCAGGCTCCCATAGGGAGCTAAAATATGAACCCATTTTCTACACCCATGAATTGTCAATGAAATTTTATTTTTTTTAATCTTATTTCTTCAATTATTTGCTTCCACAGCATAGCTCAAGGTCCAACTGGAATGTGCATGGTGAGATCATAGAGGGGTCATAAGCTGATTTGAACAAACTTTAATATGACCTCCCTAAATATACTGTATATTTAATATCAAATAATTCTGACTAGTGGATCTGAAGAAGAATTTTCCTCATGTTGCACTAAGTTCAAATTTGAGCCACATAGGAGCCCAAAAATGAACACAGGGACTTGATTTTGAATCAGACCCACATAAAGAAGATGTTTAACAAATATCGAAAGATTATGACAAGTGGATCTGATAACAAGATTTTACTTGAATCTGTCTACACCCCCTTCAAGGATACTGAATACTAAAAAGATTCTGACTAGTGGATGTGAATAAGATGTTTAAAGAAGGTTCCTAATAGTTCCCTAATTTAAAATTTGGGCTCCTAAGGAAGCCCAAATATGAACCCAGGGACTTCATTTGAACAAAGTTAAATCTGCCCCCCCAAATCTCCATGCTGTATAGCAAATATATAAGATTTTGACTGTTGGATCTGAAAAGATTTTAAAAGAATTTTCCTTATATTGCACAAAGTCAAAATTTGCCTCTTTGAAGCCCAAATATAAACCTAGGGGGACTTGATTTGAACAAATTCAAATGTGACACTCCCTAAGGATGATTTTTTAAAATGTTTTTGGCAGTACTAACAGACTTGTACCCCTGTTGAGTGGGATCTTCATTTGAACAAAGTTTAATTGACACATGATGTGGAACATGGACACCAAATTTGGTTCAACTGAGTCTAATGGTTTCTGAGAAGTCAATAATGTGAAGCTCAGGACAGACTAACAACAAATGAAAGTGATCAGTAAAGCTCCCCTTGCACTTCACTTAGGTGAGCTAAAAAAATACATCAGAATATAAGGCCTAAAAAAATAAAAAATCTGTTTCTCAGACCCTCCTGCATGGTCCTTTTGGCTGCCGCATGCTCTCTTTTTATAACCAATTTAAACTTAAAAACAATTAAAATTAAATGGTTTATGTCTGATATTTTACCCAAGTTGAAAAAATTCATGAGTTTGTCCCTTGAGTGCAAGAAGGCTTTGCAATGCTTTAGCATTGCAAAGCCTTCTTGCACTCAAGGGATGAAATATACCACCACCCATGCTATTCTGTAGATTATGAGGCCTAAAACTTGAACCAAGAACATGAATTTTTGATGGCAAAGAAGTCATTACTGAAATAAAAAATAAAATAAAAAACCGCTCGCCTGCATGCAATTTCACAAATAATGGCCCAAGAAACAGATCTACTTTGTGTGGCCTAAACAGGGCAAAAGAAATCACAAGATGAGTGTGAAACTGAACAGATCACAACAGAAGAATCATTGGGCTCAATACTGATGGATGAGATGTTAGCAGATATGAATCTCAAAACAAGAGTATTGATTAGTGTGTACAGTGGTAACTTATTTATTTATTTATTGGTGTTTAAGGTCACATATTTCTGCACAATGGCTAATCGTGACCGTGACAGTTTTACGGGTGGAGGAAGCCGGAGTACCCGGAGAGAACCACCGAGCAACGGCGAGCAACTGTCAGCTCCCCAACATACCAACTCCACACAAGCAGGGTTAGCATTGGTTGAAGACAGGTGCACCATCGACGTGCAGTACGCCTTAGTACACAGCGTCACCGTGCCCCCACGAGGGCAATGGGGGTGAAGCGTCTTGCCCAAGGACACAACGCGGTTGCTGCAGGTGGGATTCGAACCGAGGACCTCTCGGCTTGCAGCCTGCATCTCTACCAACTGAGCCACCGCGCCCCCACAGTGGTAACTGAATATTTCTTAATTAACCTTCTTAACTGCAAGTGTCAAACCATATACCATGCAGTTAATTGCATACAGCGTGTAGAGTACACTCCTATTAACTGCTTGACTGCTAGAAGCCACTATCAGGGCTCTGCTGAAAAGCGCTGAAAGCCACTATATTGGTTTTACACTGTTTGTGCACTGGCACTCTCCAATAAATTGCAACAAAAGCATTATTTATCAGCAGTATCTAAACTAAGGCTCCTTTTGCTGGTAGTGTGATATCTTTGGAAAAAAAAAAGTACTCACGTTACAAATGACCATTGAAAAGTAATTTAGCATTCTACCAGTTAATGGAATAAGAAAATCAGTTATCTATTACTCGGACTAACACTGAAAATCACTCCAATAGACACTACATTTAATTAATTATATATGTTATTTATATTAATAAGGATGTAATAGAATAAATGTTTGCAGCTTATCAGAATACAGAAAAATGACAAAATTCCTGTTTACTGAATATGCCACTTAATGAATATTTTTTACCAGTAAAGTGGCTATTCAATGAACAAGGCTTCACTGTAGTAATAAAGAGACTGTATACAGAGCTGATCTGATATATACAGAGAGAGATGGTGGACAACACACAGGAGAGCTGATCTGATATGACTGATAGCAGAGCTATCTCAACAGTTTTGTAGTGTAGTAAGACATACAGATCTAGTTCATGATGCCATGATGATTTGGTGCTGGAAAAAATGAGTAAGCTATTGGTCATGTTTCACACAATGGATAATACTCCTGAGTTCTGCTAGAAAAACAGAAGGTTTGGGGTTTTACCTGAGGACAACACTGCCCTTCTCTACACCCATAAATTGTTAATGAAATTTTATTTTTTTTAATCTTATTTCACCAATTATTTGCTTCCACAGCATAGCTCATGGTCCAACTGGAATGTGCATGGTGAGATCATAGAGGGGTCATAAGCTGTACAAATAAATCAAACTTTCAGGAATTTATAAAAATACAGTGAGTGTTTTATTTGCCAGCAGTGTCAGGTAAATGGTGAACTCTTGAGGGCCTAATTCCGATTCTGATCACATTTTTTGCAACAGAACAGGTGCCCCTACATGCAGTTTTGGGGGTAAACTTGCAAGCTACATGCTCAGCACCTTGGTGGTTGTTTTTAGGCAACTTTTGGCTGCATATGTAGGCAGCTAAGACTTGCAAAACAAGAGGCCCCAGGGGGCCTGAGGGCGCTCACCTGACATGGTAGCCTAAATATCAACCCAGAGAATTGATTTCCACAAGTTGCATCTGCTCCTCCTAAGAAAAGCTGAAACCAAAAATCCAAATATTCTGACCAGTGGATCTAAAAAAAAAGATTTTTAAAGAATATTCCTCATATTGAACTAAGTCATAATTCGGGCTCCCACAGGAAGCCCATATATGAACCCAGGGACTTGGCTTTAACAAACCTAAATCTCACACCCCTAAGGATTCTGCACACCAAATATCAAAACATTCCGACTGCTGGATCTGAAGAAGAAGATTTTTAAAGAAAATTCCTCATTTTGAACCAAGTTACAATTCGAGCTCCCACAATCAGCCCAAATATGGACCTAGGGACATGGCTTGAACAAACTTGAATCTTACCCCCCTAAGGATGCTGCATAAAAAATATCAAAAGCATTCATCTGCTGGATCTGAAGATTTTTAAGAAAATTCCTCATTTTGAACTAAGTTGTCATTCAGGCTCCCATAGTGAGCCCAAATATGAACCAAGGGACTTGGCTTGAACAAACTTGAATCTCAGCCCCCCCCCCCCCCCCCCCCTAAGGTTTCTCCATGCCAAATATCAAAACATTCCAACTGCTGAATCTGAAGAAGAAGATTTTTAAAGAAAAATTCCTCACATTGACTAAGTTATAATTTGGGCTCCCACAGGGAGCCCAAATATGGACCCGTGGACTTGGCTTTAACACACTTGAATCCCCCCTCCCCCCAAGGATGCTACTCACCACATATCAAACCATTCCGACTGCTGGATCTGAAGAAGAAGATTTTTAAAGAAAATTCCTCATTTCGAACAAAGTTACAATTCAAGCTCCCACAGTGAGCCCAAATATGGACCTAGGGACATGGCTTGAACAAACTTGAATCTCACCCCCCTAAGGATGCTGCATACCAAATATCACAAGATTCTACCTGCTGGATCTTGAAAAGAAGATTTTCAAAGAAATTTGCCTGAAATGCACTAAGTTTGAATTTGGGCTTCTATAGTGAGCCCAAATATGAATCCAGGTGGCCGATTTGAACAAACTGGAATCAGATCCACCCCACAATGTTGCATACCAAATATCAAAAGATTCTGCCTGCAGGATCTGGAGAAGAAGATTTTTGAAGAAATTTGCCTGAAATGCATTAAGTTCGAATTCGAGCTTCTATAGTGAGCCCACATATGAATCTAGGGAGCCGATTTGAACAAAATAGAATCAGATCTACACCACAATGTTGCATACCAAATATCAAAAGATTCTGCCTGCTGGATCTGGAAAAGAAGATTTTTTAAGAAATTTGCCTGAAAAGCACCAAGTTCAAATTTGGGCTTCTATACTGAGCCCAAATATAAACCCAGGGAGCCGATTTGAACAAACTTGAATCAGATCCACCCCACAATGTTGCATACCCGATATCAAAAGATTCTGCCTGCTGGATCTTGAGAAGAAGATTTTCAAAGAAATTTGCCTGAAATGCACTAAGTTCAAATTTGGGCTCCTATACTGAGCCCAAATATAAACCCGAGGGGCCGATTTGAACAAACTTGAATCAGATCCACCCCACAATGCTGCATACCTAATATCAAAAGATTCTGCCAGCTGGATCTGGAGAAGAAGATTTTCAAAGAAATTTGCCTGAAATGCAGTAAGTTAAAATTTGGGCTCCTATACTGAGCCCAAATATAAACCCAGGGGGCCGATTTGAACAAACTTGAATCAAATCCACCCCACAATGTTGCATACCAAATATCAAAAGATTCTGCCTGCTGGATCTGGAGAAGAAGATTTTTTAAGAAATTTGCCTGAAATGCACCAAGTTCAAAATCGGGCTCCTATACTGAGCCCACATATGAACCCAGGGGGCCGATTTGAACAAACTTGAATCAGATCCACCCCACAATGCTGCATACCAAATATCAAAAGATTCTGCCTGCTGGATCTGGAGAAGAAGATTTTCAAAGAAATTTGCCTGAAATGCAGTAAGTTAAAATTTGGGCTCCTATACTGAGCCCAAATATAAACCCAGGGGGCCGATTTGAACAAACTTGAATCAGATCCACCCCACAATGTTGCATACCAAATATCAAAAGATTCTGCCTGCTGGATCTGGAGAAGAAGATTTTTTAAGAAATTTGCCTGAAATGCACCAAGTTCAAAATCGGGCTCCTATACTGAGCCCACATATGAACCCAGGGGGCCGATTTGAACAAACTTGAATCAGATCTACCCTACAATGTTGCATACCAAATATCAAAAGATTCTGCCTGCTGGATCTGGAGAAGAAGATTTTTTAATGTTTTTCCCATTGCCTACAGTGTTAAAAAGGGCTGACTCAGCACTTTTTCAAAGTCCCGAAACTGTACCCTATGATAAAACCGATGGCAATTTTTTTTTACCAATTCTTTCTGTTGGTCCTAAGGAAGCTTCACACCAAATAAAAATTCTCGGTGCTATGCAGTTTTGGAGATATGGGCGTTTTAATTTTTTTCTATTTTTAGCTCCTGCGGTTCCCATGGGACTGTGGAAAAAAACAAGAGGCCCCAGGGGGCCTGAGGGCGCTCACCTGACATGGTAGCCTAAATAGCAACCCAGAGAATTGATTTCCACAAGTTGCATCTGCTCCTCCTAAGAAAAGCTGAAACCAAATATCCAAATATTCTGACCAGTGGATCTAAAAAATGATTTTTAAAGAATATTCCTCATACTGAACTAAGTCATAATTCGGGCTCCCACAGGAAGCCCATATATGAACCCAGGGACTTGGCTTTAACAAACCTGAATCTCACACCCCTAAGGATTCTGCACACCAAATATCAAAACATTCCGACTGCTGGATCTGAAGAAGAAGATTTTTAAAGAAAATTCCTCATTTTGAACCAAGTTACAATTCGAGCTCCCACAATCAGCCCAAATATGGACCTAGGGACATGGCTTGAACAAACTTGAATCTTACCCCCCTAAGGATGCTGCATAAAAAATATCAAAAGCATTCATCTGCTGGATCTGAAGATTTTTAAATAAAATTCCTCATTTTGAACTAAGTTGTCATTCAGGCTCCCATAGTGAGCCCAAATATGAACCAAGGGACTTGGCTTGAACAAACTTGAATCTCAGCCCCCTAAGGTTGCTCCATGCCAAATATCAAAACATTCCAACTGCTGAATCTGAAGAAGAAGATTTTTAAAGAAAAATTCCTCATATTGACTAAGTTATAATTTGGGCTCCCACAGGGAGCCCAAATATGGACCCATGGACTTGGCTTTAACACACTTGAATCCCCCCTCCCCCCCAAGGATGCTACTCACCACATATCAAACCATTCCGACTGCTGGATCTAAAGAAGAAGATTTTTTAAGAAAATTCCTCATTTCGAACAAAGTTACAATTCAAGCTCCCACATTGAGCCCAAATATGGACCTAGGGACATGGCTTGAACAAACTTGAATCTCACCCCCCTAAGGATGCTGCATACCAAATATCACAAGATTCTGCCTGCTGGATCTTGAGAAGAAGATTTTCAAAGAAATTTGCCTGAAATGCACTAAGTTCGAATTTGGGCTTCTATAGTGAGCCCAAATATGAATCCAGGTGGCCGATTTGAACAAACTGGAATCAGATCCACCCCACAATGTTGCATACCAAATATCAAAAGATTCTGCCTGCAGGATCTGGAGAAGAAGATTTTTGAAGAAATTTGCCTGAAATGCACTAAGTTCAAATTCGAGCTTCTATAGTGAGCCCAAATATGAATCTAGGGAGCCGATTTGAACAAAATAGAATCAGATCCACCCCACAATGTTGCATACCAAATATCAAAAGATTCTGTCTGCTGGATCTGGAGAAGAAGATATTTTTATACTGTACCAATGACCCAGACATAGCTGGTGCTAACTCTTAAAATATAGGGCCAAACACAAATTTTGCCCCCCAATCCCCAAAATTTGCATCTAAAACCAAAGAAAACACGTCCTGAAAGGCCCTCCACACTTCGCCCCTACTGCGCATGCGCAGTGTCAAGGACGTTCCGAAATTGGCACCATTTATCATTCTAAGTTTGGCCCTTCATCAGTTAACATCTGACTGATCTTTGTGCTTTTAAATCTCAGTTTAAATGATGCCAGACACATAAATATTAGTGAAATGGTGATTCTAAGGAGGATAGAAAAGGAGGAGAGGAAAAGAATGTGTGACAGAATATTATCAGGGCTGTAACTTAAAATTTTTTAATGAAATTATGTTAAGTTACCTATTTTCAAGGCAGCAGCCATTTTGTTGTCATTCTGATTATTTAGTTACACTGTTTTTTTCAAGTGTTTTCCTCTCTCCCTGTCCTTTAAGTTCCCCCTTGCTATTCTCCTATGCTTTGGCATAGTTTCTGTAATTATTATTACTAAAATTTCTTGGGAGTTTTAGCTGAATAACAGAATGAATTCTGTTCTTTCCCCATGTTTACGTCTTCACCTACGGGTGGTTAGGCGTTGTGTTCTGCATCTACCATCTGATGTTCTGCAGTTTCTTCCCTGGAAGTCTCTGTTTTGCATCAGATGGTGTATTTTTGGTAACTGATTTCGGGCCTGGGTGCCTGGAGTCTTATTTTAGTGTTTTTACACTCATTGTTTACATTTACAACAGCCCTCTGTGTGAGGGGGGGATTTCTAAATAATAATATCTTTATGTTATTTTAATCATAACTAGATACATTATTATTGTTCGTAAGTGTTGAATAAATTGTTTAAAATATTTTTAAAATTTTTGTCCACACTTAGGCTTGGGATCCATTGGGGCTCAACGTTACTTTTCAGAAACTTGGGCTGTTCTGAAAAAATATTTTTTCAAAATATTTTGATTTCAATTATTTTTTCTATATTAATGGATCATATTATTATTATGTATTTTGATTGCCAGGGGTTAGTGCGAGTACCAGGACTTGTTTTCTTTTCACATTGAAAGGATATTGATCAATTGTTTTAAGAGGAAGTCTTCCTCTGACCTTATTATCATTCTATATGTGGTCAGTGTACTCGCATTAACTCCTGTTCTGTATCGTATGATTTCGATGACAATATGGGAAGCGTATGTCACGGTATGTTGTTGGGGATTTGGACACTCCGGTCCTTTCCCCGCAGGGTCACTCTACTTTATCAATTTCTATTTCAGACGATCAAGATTAGGGTGATGTATCTGTGATGTCTTCCAACAGTGTGCCTCCGTCGTCACAATTAATGAAGGGCTAGCGGTAAAGTGCTCATGTAATACGCCAATTGCCTAAGAGGACCCTAGTAGGTTCGACGGCCTTTGACGTCCGCTAGCTCGCCCGGTGTAGCGTCCATTCACCGAATGGTTCGGCAGCCGGGTTCGTCCGTTGCGGTCTAGAAGGAATTTTGGGGTGATGCGAGCACTATAAAATTAACTTAATGCACACCCAGTGACGGCGGATCGGAGGGAGAACGGAGGAAGCCTTTTAGTCCGGTTCATAGCTCGTCCCGGTCCATCCGGACGGCAAGCGAGAGAGGCCCCTCTCTCGTTCAACAACATCTGGCCCCAGTTGTTGTGGTATAAATGTGTCGCTAGCGGAGCATACGTCCGTCGCTCGGGACGCTCCGTTGTATAGGCAGTCCGCTGAGACTGCTAAGGCTTCCTCTTCTCGTCAGCGCACACGACCGCACCTTGGCTGCGTGACCGCCGATATATTACCAGCTTCGCCGATCAAGGATTCTTCGGCGACCAGGTCACACCATCCGGCAGCCAGGGATTCGAGACCGATGGACTCCGGACGTTCGCATAGGAAAAGTATGCGGGAGCCATCTGATGCGGAGCTGCCCTCGGCGAAGCAGCGATAGACTGCGCCTCCGCAGGTCTCGACGCCGGACATTCTTGTGCACATAGCACAGCTTATCGCAGCATCCTAGCAGCCGACAGAAACGGTGTCGGATCGAGAATTATCCGACAGCGCTGGGTCGGTAGCCGGGGACTCGAGGCCTGCAGACTCCGGACGTTCACATAGGAAGTGTGCGGGAGTCAAGGTACACGGAGCTTCCAGCGGCAATGCATCGTAAGTCCGCTACTGCACAGGCCTCGGGAACGGACGTGCTTTCCTTAATAGCACAGTTTATCGCAGCATCCCAGCATCAACTGAATCTGTCGCATATATTTTATCCGACGATGCTGGGTCGGGACGCTCTGCGGAAGCGGGTACGGACGTCCGAAAGTTTCATCCGGTCCGACGGGATACCGAAAGGGATTCGGAGAATTTCAAGCTTTCCCTTTCGGAACAACATATGCTGCGATGCCGGATAAGAAACTGATAGCGTCGGTGGACTTAGAAATTTTTGGTTCGGTTCAGGGACATCGTCCCTCAGTTCCGACATAGTCCAATAATGTCACACAAACTTTCGAATTATTGAACGACGCTACATATATTATTATTTTATGCTTGCTATCCAAGCATTTCTGGTTTCTTGTTCGAAGAGTTATGGAGATGTCTTTCAAAAGTGTGCCTCTGTCGTCATAGTTAATGAGGAGTTAGCGGCAATAAGTGCTCATGGAATATGTCTATCGCTTACGGAGTGACATTCGCTAGCTCACCCGGTGTAGCGTACATTCATCGAATGGTTCGGCTGCCGGGTTCGTCCGTTGCGGTCTACGAAGGAGATTTGGGTGATGCGAGCACTTTAATTACTTTAGTACTCACCCAGTGACGGCAGATTGAGGACAGATCGGAGGAAGCCAACAACATAGGGGACCGCATGTTGTGGTTCAGATATTTTACATTCGGAGCATATGTCCGTTGCTCGGGACGCTCTGTTATATTGACAGTCCGAGAGACTGTCTTTAATGCTTCCTCATCCTCACAGCAGGGCACACGACCGCACATTGGCTACGTGACCTCGAGTATCCGATCAGTTTCGGCATTCAGTGATTCCACAGCGAATAGGTCGCGCCATCCGGTAGCCAAGGGACACGAGGCCTATACACTCCGTTCGCTCGCATATTGGAAGTATGCACGGGGTAACGATCTCGGAGCTTCCTGCGGCAATGCATCGTAAGACCGCTGCTCCTCAGGCCTCAGTGACGGACGTGCTATCCGAGTTAGCACAGTTGTTTCGCAGCATCCCAGCAATTGACAGTTTCTCGGTCGAATCAGGAATTATCCGACGGCGCTGGGTCGGTGCGGTCCGCGGTTGCATCAAGCTACGGACGACCAAACGCTTTATAGGGTCCGACAGGATGGCGAAAGGGATTCGAAAGATTTCGAGTTTTCCCTTTAGTAGTATCGGAAGATGCCTTTCATATCTTCTGGCATTTCTTCCAGTGATTATTTTTCGGACTTCATTGCTGCGATCTTGGATAAGAGACTTATAGCGTCATTGGACTCGGATTTTTCGATCGGTACAGGGACTTTGTCGCTGACTTACCGACGTAGTCCAATATTGTCATTACAACATGTGTTTTATTTTTCGACGCTATATATTTATATATATATACAAGCCTGCTACTAAGCATGATAGTTTAGTTTCTTGTCCGCGTGGCTCATTTCTGCCATTTTATCTTTTTTACAAATAGTTTATTTTGGCAGAGCAGGGCATACCGAGAGTTCATATGCGTCTAGACGGTGTGATTAAAGACTGCATATATTCTTTTTCGCCGTTTATGTCTTTTCCAATTTCAATGTTGGGAACGACATTATGTATAGTAGACTTAACTTAGACGCTTTATTATACGTAATCCGCCTTACTGAGGCGTTATCATTACGTCTTCAAGAAAAGATTTACGGGATATTATTCTCAATGTAATTTCTTTTGAGGGCAGTAGTTTGTTCACGTATAACTCCACCCTTCAGTGGCTGATTGGAGTTGGTTAGACGTGATGCAGCCCTAGCTACATCCACGCGTGGATAGTAGGTTAAGAACTCTCTCAGAGTCGCTTCGTTCTCGGAGGAGCTTCTCTTCGACGGCAACTTTCCGGCAATCCATGAATTGCTTGATTTATACATTCTCTTGTCTATCTAGTGTTACAAGAGATTCAGATTGGGGCAAACTTTCGGTGGTTGACTCAGAGTGTGCCGCCGCAGTTGCCGGACCCGAGTGTGGCTGTTATGACGGTTGCCAGTCAAACAGATTGGGATATATACTGATCCCTACGGATTCGATGTACCAGGGTCTTTGGGTTCCGCAGTCTTTTAGCTATCAGTTTAACTTCCGCGGAATAATGTTTTTTAGGCTTGCTTTATGTCATTGCATGAACATTATTCAGAAACGCATGCCCAAATTCCTGTCCTTTAATTCGACAGTAGTGGCGTATCTCCGGAACCAGGGAGGCACTCTTTCGTTTCCGTTATTCAATTTAATGGAAAGAATCCGTCTGTTGGTTATAGTACACCAAGTTCAGTTTTGGTCCGTCATATTCTGGGTCGTCTGATTGTTTTATCGCACTCCCGTTCTCTTACGGGTCGCTTGTTGCTGTCAGAATGGACTCTCAACAAACAAGTATTCAATCAGATTTGCTATCTATGGGAGCGCCCAATGATGTTTTATTATGACACAGCTTGCTAATCAATTGCAGACGTATGTGTTGGCTTGTCCAGATCTCTGAGCTAATACTGTTATCGCTCTATTGATCTATAGGACGGAATGATAGGATACGCGTATCCTCCGGCGCTGTTGTTTTAGTAGGTATTGCTAAGATAAACAACCACAATACATTTCTGTTGATAGCATCTCTATCTTCACAGAGATCATGAGTAATTTACTCTCTTGTCTACTGTGGATCTTAACGTGAAATCTTCCTCTATGTGAGGATCTTTTTTCACTGGGTAAATCGTGTCATCTTTATCACAACCAGCAAGGTCGAAACCTTCATGTATTCCGTTGTGTGGTCCGTATTGCATTGTAAGCACTGTACTGGACGAGCTTTGGACGCGATTTCTTACTATAGGAGATCCTCTTCTTCGCTATTCTATGCGACTAAAGTGGAGGCTCTTCCGTCGTGGTGTAGGGATCATTATGTTCATATTGTTGATCCCTCCATACTACTCATTGCTATTTTTTAGTATACTTGTTTCACAAGATCTACTGCAGCCTGTTGTTATTTAGGTTATAGGTTTATGTTACCTCATACCTATGCACTCTACGATAGTTTACAATTGAGTCTTTTGTCTCTTTATCTAAGTCAGTTAGTAACTTTTTGATAAATAGACTTAGAATCTTTAGATTAAATTCCTATACGGATTTTAACTTCGGTTCTTATTTAGCTAAGTAATCATTTGAGCCTCTGGAAACAGTAGTTTTCAAATTCTGACCTTTTAGACAGTAATTCTGTTGGTTTCTCTTTTACTGTAGAGTCAGTGAGTTTCATGCACTATCGATGGATGATTTTCACTTTCATAGTTTCGGAATCAATACTTCCGTTACTATTTAGGTTGGATTGTTGCATAAGAGTTAGGCTCCTATTATCCGGAACCTATTATTTTAAGGTCCTTCCGTCTTCGTATGGGCATAGGCCTTTACTCTTTCCGGGTACAGTTTATGTATTTATAAACAGATATCTGTTTATTACAAGGGCGTAAGCTTCTTCTGTCTTTGATGTCTAGTAGAAGGACGTTACGCTCCATTTTATTGTTAATGGATTCTATTAACTAGCGTACTGCTTATGGTATATCATTGGCTTAGCAGTTGTGCTTAAGATTTCGGCTCATGAAGTAAGAGTTCTTCTACTTCTTGGGCTTACTTTAATAGTGTTGCTATTATAGATTTTTGAAGGCTGCTCATTGCGCTCAGCCATCCATTCATGAATTTTATCTCAGAAATATCGAGTCCATTTCTGGAGGCCTTTATTGTTAGGTCTATTATCTACTGCTCAGAATGTCATTCACTTAACAGTTGCTACTATAGCTAGGTAGGCTGTCTGTTTCGGCAGTGTCTCCGTTCGGCTGCCCTCTTCGCTCTGGGCTATTTGACCCAGGGCAAGAAAAAGGGGGGGGGGGGGGGAGGGTGTTCCCTTGGGTCACCTGTTTTTACTATGAAAACAAGGGGATACCTCCTCCGGAGTTAGTAATTCTGAGCTGTTATTGGGATGGTTGTTTAGTGAGAAGTTTAAGTTTATAAAATTCATTCAAGTCTTAGTTTTTAAAGTATAGCTTTTGAATATTGCATATGTCAACGGACATGTTTATGCAATTCTCACACACTTTTAGGAGTATAAGAGTCTCTATTCTCTAGACTTACTTTATTATTGGCTTACTTTAAAAATTATTAGTATAAGGATTATTGGATATTAATAGAGTACATGGATGTATGAAGCTCAATTTTTGGAAGGTGTTGTATCTTTCTAATTTATCATAAATAAGAAAGATACATGTAAGGCCTATTACTTCTTTTCCCTACAGGGGATGACTCTATTTTATTTTATTGAGCGTATTCCATTTTGCTCTATGTCCTTGGCCCTCCAGCCTTTTTAATATTCAGCTATGTCTGGGTCATTGGTACAGTATAAAAATGTTAAAAAATTTATAGTAATTTATATATTTTTTATACTTACCAATGACCCAGACGGGGATGGCCCTCCCAGGAGTTGGGAACTCTTGCCTCCCCGCTGAGTACATAGCGCTTACCAGGCACTGGTTATTAGAATGATAAATGGCGCCAATTTCGGAACGTCCTTGACACTGCGCATGCGCAGTAGGGGCGAAGTGTGGAGGGCCTTTCAGGACATGTTTTCTTTAGTTTTAGATGCAAATTTTGGGGATTGGGGGGCAAAATTTGTGTTTGGCCCTATATTTTAAGAGTTAGCACCAGCTATGTCTGGGTCATTGGTAAGTATAAAAAATATATAAATTACTATAAATTTTTTAACTTTTAAAGAAATTTGCCTGAAATGCACTAAGTTCAAATTTTGGCTCCTATACTGAGCCCAAATATAAACCCAAGGGGCCGATTTGAACAAACTTGAATCAGATCCACCCCACAATGTTGCATACCCAATATCAAAAGATTCTGCCTGCTGGATCTTGAGAAGAAGATTTTCAAAGAAATTTGCCTGAAATGCACTAAGTTCGAATTTGGGTTTCTATAGTGAGCCCAAATATGAATCCAGGTGGCCGATTTGAACAAACTGGAATCAGATCCACCCCACAATGTTGCATACCAAATATCAAAAGATTCTTCCTGCAGGATCTGGAGAAGAAGATTTTTGAAGAAATTTGCCTGAAATGCACTAAGTTCGAATTTGGGCTTCTATAGTGAGCCCAAATATGAATCCAGGTGGCCGATTTGAACAAACTGGAATCAGATCCACCCCACAATGTTGCATACCAAATATCAAAAGATTCTGCCTGCAGGATCTGGAGAAGAAGATTTTTGAAGAAATTTGCCTGAAATGCACTAAGTTCAAATTCGAGCTTCTATAGTGAGCCCAAATATGAATCTAGGGAGCGGATTTGAACAAAATAGAATCAGATCCACCCCACAATGTTGCATACCAAATATCAAAAGATTCTGTCTGCTGGATCTGGAGAAGAAGATTTTTAAAGAAATTTGCCTGAAATGCACTAAGTTCAAATTTTGGCTCCTATACTGAGCCCAAATATAAACCCAAGGGGCCGATTTGAACAAACTTGAATCAGATCCACCCCACAATGTTGCATACCCAATATAAAAAGATTCTGCCTGCTGGATCTTGAGAAGAAGATTTTCAAAGAAATTTGCCTGAAATGCACTAAGTTCGAATTTGGGCTTCTATAGTGAGCCCAAATATGAATCCAGGTGGCCGATTTGAACAAACTGGAATCAGATCCACCCCACAATGTTGCATACCAAATATCAAAACATTCTGCCAGCAGGATCTGGAGAAGAAGATTTTTGAAGAAATTTGCCTGAAATGCATTAAGTTCAAATTCGAGCTTCTATAGTGAGCCCAAATATGAATCTAGGGAGCCGATTTGAACAAAATAGAATCAGATCCACCCCACAATGTTGCATACCAAATATCAAAAGATTCTGTCTGCTGGATCTGGAGAAGAAGATTTTTTAAGAAATTTGCCTGAAATGCACTAAGTTCAAATTTGGGCTCCTATACTGAGCCCAAATATAAACCCAAGGGGCCGATTTGAACAAACTTGAATCAGATCCACCCCACAATGTTGCATACCCAATATCAAAAGATTCTGCCTGCTGGATCTTGAGAAGAAGATTTTCAAAGAAATTTGCCTGAAATGCACTAAGTTCAAATTTGGGCTTCTATACAGAGCCCAAATATAAACCCAAGGGGCCGATTTGAACAAACTTGAATCAGATCCACCCCACAATGTTGCATACCAAATATCAAAAGATTCTGCCTGCTGGATCTGGAGAAGAAGATTTTCAAAGAAATTTGCCTGAAATGCAGTAAGTTCAAATTTGGGCTCCTATACAGAGCCCAAATATAAACCCAAGGGGCCGATTTGAACAAACTTGAATCAGATCCACCCCACAATGTTGCATACCAAATATCAAAAGATTCTGCCTGCTGGATCTGGAGAAGAAGATTTTCAAAGAAATTTGCCTGAAATGCAGTAAGTTCAAATTTGGGCTCCTATACTGAGCCCAAATATGAACCCAGGGGGCCGATTTGAACAAACTTGAATCAGATCCACCCCACAATGTTGCATACCAAATATCAAAAGATTCTGCCTGCTGGATCTGGAGAAGAAGATTTTTTAAGAAATTTGCCTGAAATGCACTAAGTTCGAAATCAGGCTCCTATACTGAGCCCAAATATGAACCCAGGGGGCCGATTTGAACAAACCTGAATCAGATCCACCCTCCAATGTTGCATACCAAATATCAAAAGATTCTGCCTGCTGGATCTGGAGAAGAAGATTTTTTAATGTTTTTCCCATTGCCTACAGTGTTAAAAAGTGCTGACTCAGCACTTTTTCAATGTCCCGAAACTGTACCCTATGATAAAACCGATGGCAATTTTTTTTTACCAATTCTTTCTGTTGGTCCTAAGGAAGCTTCACACCAAATAAAAATTCTCGGTGCCTTGCAGTTTTGGAGATATGGGCGTTTTAATTTTTTTCTATTTTTAGCTCCTGCGGTTCCCATGGGGGTACGGGAAAAAAAAAATCAGCATAAATTAGTTACTTATGACCCAATAAGCCCTCACATAAAATTTGGTTCAAATCAGCCTCTCGGTTTGGAAAATAGAAATTTTGGGCGGGGCCAAAAATTTTGCCCCTCCCATAACGACGCCAAGTATAGCCCCACAAACTTCTCTTGAACAAATCTGAGTCTACACCTCAAAAGGAAGCTGCACACCAAATATCAAGTCTCTGCTACTGCTGGTTCATGAGAAGAAGATTTTTTAAGATTTCAGCACACTTTTTGGGTGTGGCCCTACCCACGGGCGGGGCAACTTGATTTGAACAAAATCAAATTGCGATGTCATAACAAACTATTATCTCAAATATCAATTAAATTGGTTCAGCGGTTTGGGAGGAGAAGACGCAAACACCATGTTCACGGACGACGGACGACAGACGCAGGACGACGGACGACGGACGGTGAGTGATCACTATAGCTCTCCTGACTGAAAGTCAGGTGAGCTAAAAAATCAGCATAAATTAGGTACTTATGACCCAATAAGCCCTCACATAAAATTTGGTTCAAATCAGCCTCTCGGTTTGGAAAGTTAAAAAATTTATAGTAATTTATATATTTTTTATACTTACCAATGACCCAGACTTAGCTGGTGCTAACTCTAACAAAACCAGGGCCAAACACAAATTTTGCCCCCCAATCCCCAAAATTTGCATCCAAAACAAAAAGAAATCATGTCCTAAAGGACCTCCATACTACGCCTCTACTGCGCATGCGCAGTGACGCAGACGTCCCGAAATTGGCGCCAATTATCATTCTTACTGGCAGTGCCTGGTCAGCGCTATGTACTCAGCGGGGAGGCAAGAGTTCCCAACTCCAGGGAGGGCCATCCCCGTCTGGGTCATTGGTAAGTATAAAAAATATATAAATTACTATAAATTTTTTAACATTTTTATACTGTACCAATGACCCAGACTTAGCTGAATAGTAAACAGGCTGGAGGGCCTAGGACATAGAGGAAAATCCAATAAGCTCAACTATATAGTAAAGAGGTAACCCCTTAAGGAGAAAAGGAGTATTAGGCTTTACATGTGTCTTTCTTATTTAATATTAAATTAGAAAGATACACTACCCTTAGTAATTGAGCACAATAACATTCATGTTCTCTATTAACATCCAGTATAACCCTTATACTAATTATTTTTAAAGCAAGCCAATAAATAAAGTAGTCCAGTGAATTGAGACTCTTTATAGTCATTTAAAAGTGTCCGAGTATTGTATATTAAAGCCCGTTTGACACTTGACATATACAAATGCTTCACACCGAGCTACACTTTAAAAATAAGACATGAATGAATTTTAACATTAATATTACACTTTAAAACCATCCCGGAAGCGACTCAGAAATACTGACTTGGAGGAGGCATTCCCTTGCTTTTCACTATAAAGCAGGTGACCTAAGGGAACACCCGCCCCCCCCCCCCCCCCCCTTCCCCTTGCCCTGGGTCAAATAGCCCAGAGCGAAGAGGGCAGCCGGACGGAGTCACTGCCGGAACAGAAAGCCTGCATAACTATAGTTGCAACTGTTTAGTGGACAACATTCTGAGCAACAGATAACGGACCTAAACAATGCAGGTCTCCAGAAATGGACTCAATATTTCTGAGATAAAAATTTGTAAATGTGGATGGCTGAGACCAATAAGCAGCCTTCATTAAATCTGTAATAGCAACACTATTAGCATAAGCCCAGGAAGTAGAAAGAGCTCTTACTTCATGAGCAGAAATCTTAAGCACAGACTGCTGAGAAGAAGATAAATCTTCATAAGCAGTACGGATAGTTAATTGAATCCATCTAGCAATAGAATGGACTGAAATGTCCTTTCTATTAGGCATCAAAGACAGAAAGAAACGTTTCCGTCCCTTTCTGATAAACTGAGATCTCTGTTTATAGATACGTAATGCTCTAACAGGACAGAGTAAAGGCCTACGCCCGTCTGAAGACGGAAGAGCCTTAATAACAATAGGTTCTGGATATTTATTAGGAGCCTGATTCTTAGCTAAAAAACCCACATTAGTAGTGAAGGTGATAGTGTTCCCAACACTACGATAATGAGAATCATCCACCGATAGTGCATGAAGCTCACTGACTCTTCTAGCAGAAGAGAAAGCTAAGAGAAAAGCTGTCTTATAAGATAAGAATTTGAAATCTACTGTCCCAAGAGGTTCAAATGGCTTTTCCTTCAATTTAAGAAGAACCCAAGCTAAATTCCACTTAGGAATTAATCTAAGAGTTCTGGGTCTATTTATCGAAAAGTTTCTAACCAACTTAGATAAAGAGACATTAGATCCAATTTGTAAACTATCATGATGTGCATAGGTATCAGATAACATAGATCTATAACCCTTTATAGTAACAGGCTGCAGTTTGATTTCGTCAAACAAGTATACTAGAAAGTTTGCAATGTCTGGTATAGAGGGATCGAAAATATCTACAGAATGATCCCTACACCAACGACGAAAAACCTTCCACTTAGCCGCATAGTTTAGCGAAGAGGAGGTCCTCCTACAGTTAGAAATCGCGTCCACTGCTCGTCCTGTAAAGTGCTTGCCATGCAAGAAGGACCGCACAACGGAAAAACGTGAAGGTTGATACCTTGCGGGTTGTGATGGAGTTGGCGCGATTTCCCCTGCGAAAGAAGATCCTCCCATGGAGGAAGCTTCTGCGGTAGGTCCCACAACAGACACCTGAGTAGATTTATCCACGGTCTCTGTGGCGACAGAGATGCTACCAACAGAATCTTGCATTGAGATTGTTTTATCTTTAGCAATACTTGTTGAATTAACGGTGCTGGAGGATACGCATATCCTATCATTCCGTCCCAAGGGATCGACAGAGCGTCTACTGCAAATGCTCTTGGATCCGGACACGGAGACACATACGTCTGCAACTGATTGTTGAGATGTGTCGCAAATAAGTCTATCATTGGCCGTTCCCATTGGTAGCAAATCTGATTGAATACTTGTTTGTTGAGAGTCCATTCCGACGGCAACAAGCGACCCTTTCGCGAAAGGGAGTCTGCTAGCACATTCAGACGACCCGGTATGTGACGGACCGAAAGAAGAACGTGATGTTCTAGCGCAAACAGAAGGATTCTTTCCGTTAGATTGAACAACGGAACTGAATGAGTGCCTCCCTGATTCCGTATATACGCCACTACTGTCGTATTGTCGGATAGGATTTGGACATGAGCATCGTGAATAATGTCCATCCAGTGACGTAACGCAAGCCAAATTGACATCATTTCCTTGATGTTTATGTGCTTGCACAGGAATTGTGGATCCCAAAGACCCTGGCATCTCGAATCCGTTGGGATTAATGATGCACCCCAACCTGTTTGACTGGCATCCGTCATAACGGTAAAACTCGGATCCGGCAACTGCAGCGGAACTCCCTGAGTTAACCACTGAATGTTTGCCCAAGTCTGAATCTCTTGTTTCACTTGATCTGACAAGAGAACGTCTACATCGAGCGAATGAATTTTCACACTCCAATTCTGAGTCAAGAAAATTTGAAGAGGACGTGTGCGTAACCGCCCCATCGGAATGAGATCCGCGGCGGCTCCGCACAGACCTATCAGTCTCATAAATTCTCTCGCCGTGACTTTGTCTGCGTGCAGACAATAGCGAGCGTAACAACTGACTAATTTCGCTCTGGTTAACGGCAGACGAACGAGATTGTTGTGCGTCTCGAAGCTCATTCCCAGATGAGTGAATGACTTGGACGGCACTAGATCCGACTTCTCCTCGTTTACTATAAAACCGAGACGTCGGAGCAATAGAAGAAGATTCTGAACATCGTTCTGAAGCGTTAACTCGTTGCCGTACCTCTGAAGAATGTCGTCTAGGTAGGCCGACGTTACCGCAGACGAATGAGCTCGGAAGTAGATCATTACCGAGTTCATTACCCGAGTGAAAGCCCAGGGTGCTAGATTCAATCCGAAGCACATCGCCCGGAATTGATACACCACTCCTAGGACTGTGAAGCGTAGATACTTTCGGAATGTCGGATGTACCATGACGTGAAAGTACGCATCTTGAGATCTATGCTCGTTGCATAATCGTTCACCCGAATACTCGCTCTGACCGATCGAATCGTCTCCATATAAAACTTCGGAGCGACGATCAGCTTGTTTATCCAGCTCAAATCTATGACTGGACGGAACGAGCCGTCTGGTTTCGGAACCAGAAACAGATGGCTGTAGAATCCCAGAGATTCCTGGTTTTCTACGACCTCTACGCGTTCTTCATTAAAAGAGACTGCACGTCTGATAACAGAGCGTCTCTTTTCTGCGGGTTTGACGGAAGATGAGTCCACTTTGGACTTCGAGTTAATGGAGGCTTTCGTTTGAAGGATATCTTTAGACCTTCCGAAGTCACTCCTCTCACCCAAGGGTCGTCCGTAATCGACGCCCATTCTTGTGAAAAGCTTGACAACCTTCCGCCAACCGGAACGCGATAGAGGTTTAAGCCATCACCTCCTGGACCTGCGAGGCCTGCGGTAGGAGAAACCACGTCTTCCACGGCCCGCACCTCGCCCCGTCGACCTCGGGGCGTCCGACCGATTGTCCCGGCCTGAAGGACGTCCCGAACGAGAGTCGCTATCCTGACGGTCTCTCGAATAAGACCAAGAGGACGCACCGGAACCTCTATAGGAACCTCTCTTGGGCGCATTAGACCCAGAAGTGCCTGTCTTATTCGTGTCTGCTGTATCCGACTTCTTAGGAGCAGATTTGAACAACAGAGAATCCTTAGCTTTCTTTGTAATTTTATCATAAATAGCGGAAAGCTTGCCGTCAAAGAGAAGTTCTCCTGAGACCGAAGCGACTCTAAGAGAGTTCTTCACCTTAGAATCCACTAGTGTGGATGTAGCTAGGGCTGTGTCACGTCTAACCAACTCCAGATTTGCCACTGAAAGGGCGGAGTTACACGTGGAATAAGCTACTGCCCTTGAAAGAAGTCTTAAAGAGGATTGTATATCCTGAAACTCTTTCCCCTGAAGGCGCAGTGATAACGCCTTAGTAAGGTGATCTGCGTAAGATAAGGCATCTAAATTGGCTCTGTTAGACGCAATAGCTGTTTCCAACACCGCGGTTGGAATAGAAGCTGACGACGGTAATGATAGCTCTAAGTCTTCCGCCTCGTCGTCCATACGCAGAGGAACTCTCGGTATACCCTGTCCTGCCATATCGAATTTATTCCTTGCATTAATGAAAGGCAGGTTGAGAGTATTAGCGGACAAGAAACCTGCTTTCCCCGTCCTGGAAGCAAGTTTAAATATAGCGTCGTTCAATAGTTCAAATGTTCTTGCAACATTATTGGACTGCGACGGAAACTCGGGAGCGATGTCCCTGAACCGCTCAAAAAATTCAGAGTCCAATGACGCTATAATTCTCTTGTCCGGAAGCGCAGCAGTCTGGCCCGACGGAACAACTTGAGGGAGAAAGTGCCGAATGAAGTCCACGGCAGCTTTATGTTGTTCCGAAAGGGATAGCTCCAAGTCATCCGTATCCCTTTCACCATCCGGTCGGACCTCATAATGTTCCCGGTCGTCCGCCCCCGATGCTTCGGCGGAGCGTACCGACCCAGCGCCGCCGGATAATTCTCGATCCGACACCGTTTCTGTCGGCTGCTGGGATGCTGCGATAAGCTGTGCTATCTGCACAAGAATGTCCGGCGTCGAGACCTGCGGAGGAGCAGTCTTTCGCTGCTTCGCCGAGGGCAGCTCCGCATCAGATGGCTCCCGCATACTTTTCCTATGCGAACGTCCGGAGTCCATCGGTCTCGAATCCCTGGCTGCCGGATGGTGTGACCTGGTCGCCGAAGAATCCTTGATCGGCGAAGCTGGTAATATATCGGCGGTCACGCAGCCAAGGTGAGGTCGTGTGCGCTGACGAGAAGAGGAAGCCTTAACAGTCTCTGCGGACTGCTTATACAACGGAGCGTCCCGAGCGACGGACGTATGCTCCGCTAAAGACACATTTTGTACCACAACATCTGGTCCAAGATGTTGCTGTACGAGAGAGGGGCCTCTCTCGCTCGCGGCCCGGCTGGACCTGGACGAGCTAGGAACCGGACTCAAAGGCTTCCTCCGTTCTCGCTTACTATCCGCCGTCACTGGGTGTGCATCTATTATGTTTATAGTGCTCGCATCACCCAAAACTTCCTCTTGGACCGCATCGGACGAACCCGGCTGCCGAACCATTCGGTGAATGGACGCTACACCGGGCGAGCTAGCGGACGACATTTGTCTAATCTCCATGAGCACTTTTGCCACTAGCTCTGAATTCATTTGTGATGACGGACGCACACTTGTAGAAGATAACATGGAAACATCACCCTGTTCTGGTTCCTCTGAAATAGAAACTGAGAGAGTAGAGTGACCTTGCGGAGAAAGAGCCGGCATCGCCCTTTCTCCAGAAACAACATATCGTGACACACGTTTCCAATGTTTCTCATCCCAATATTCACATATAGGACAGGGATTAATGCGAGAACACTGACTACAATTAATACAATGATCATGAAAGTCAGAGGAAGATTTCTTCCTATTACAATTTGAACAACGTCCCTTCATTGTGAAAGAACAATAAGTCCTAGTTACTCGCAAAAACCCCTGACACAAAGATACATAATAACATGATCCATTAATAAATGAAAAAACAATTGCAAATCAAAATAATTTTGAAAAAATATTTTTTCAGCGAAGCCCAAGTTGCTGAAAAGTAACATTGAGCCCCGATGGATCCGATGGCAAAGTGTGGTGAAAAATTTTAAATTTATATTAAATAATTAATGAGACACTTACGAATAATATAAATGTATCTTATAGTGAGATAAACTACAGCAAAGGCAAACAGCCCCCCTCAAAAAAGGCTGTTGCCAATGTAAACAAACAGTGTAAAAACACCAGAAAACATGACTCCAGGCACTGAAAAAACTGGCCCGGAATCAGTCATCAAATTACACTCTATCTGATGCAAAACAGAGACTCCCAGGGGTGAATCTGCAGAACATCAGATGGAAGATGCAGAACACAAACGTTATACACCCATGGGTGAAAACGTAACTATGGGGAAAATAACAGAAAACATTCTGTAACCAAGCAACTCTCCCAGGAAATTTTAGAAATGAAATTTCTCAAAAATATGCCAAAAGCATGGGAGAATTGCAAGGGGGGACTTCAGAAGGCTAGGGGAGAGGAAACACTGAATAAGCAGTGCAACATTTAGCAAGAATGACAACAAGAGGCCCATGCCTCGAAAATAGGCAACTTAACATAATTTCATCAAAAAAATTTTAAGTACAGCCCTGATTATTTTTTGTCACTTCTTTTTCCTCTCCTCCTTCTATCCTCCTTAGAATCACATTTTCTCCAAAAATTACGTGTCTGGCATCCTTTAAACTGAGATTTACAAGCACAAAGATCAGTGAGATGTTGACTGATGAAGGGCCAAACAGAGAATGATAATTGGCGCCAATTTCGGGACGTCTGCGTCACTGCGCATGCGCAGTAGAGGCGTAGTATGGAGGTCCTTTAGGACATGATTTCTTTTTGTTTTGGATGCAAATTTTGGGGATTGCGGGGCAAAATTTGTGTTTGGCCCTGGTTTTGTTAGAGTTAGCACCAGCTAAGTCTGGGTCATTGGTACAGTATAAAAATATAGAAATTTTGGGCGGGGCCAAAAATTTTGCCCCTCCCATAACGACGCCAAGTATAGCCCCACAAACTTCTTTTGAGCAAATCTGAGTCTACACCTCAAGAGGAAGCTGCACACCAAATATCAAGTCTCTGCTACTGCTGGTCCATGAGAAGAATATTTTTTAAGATTTCAGCACACTTTTTGGGTGTGGCCCTACCCACGGGCGAGGCAACTTGATTTGAACAAAATCAAATTGCGATGTCATAACAAACTATTATCTCAAATATCAATTAAATTGGTTCAGCGGTTTGGGAGGAGAAGACGCAAACACCATGTTCACGGACGACGGACGCTGGACGACGGACGGTGAGTGATCACTATAGCTCTCCTGACTGAAAGTCAGGTGAGATAAAAACAGCAGCAAAATCACAGGATGTACACTGTTAAAGTGTACCAAAAATATGTAAAATTCTCTCGGCCCTTAAGGGATACACGTTCAAATAAAGGCTCATAAGCTATGTTTTTGAGAGAGAAAATAACAAAAATTGAATGGTGATTTTTGTGATTAGTGCTGGCTGTTTTTGGCCATTATGGTGAGTAAAGGGTTAATCTACAGAGCTCACCAGGGAGCACCCAACAGGTGGAAGACCTCTTTGCTTGGCAATGGAATGGATTACAGCTTTCTGGACAGAGAATTGTCAAACATCTTTATGCACCAATATTTACTGCAATAAGTTACATACATCAAAAGTGGTCTTGTGGAAACAACTTCCTTGATAATCAGTATATTGAAATCTAACATAGACCCACTTCATTGCAAATTTATATGCCTGTTGTCAAATGGATGGAATATATCCCATCATGGTGATCAAACAGAAGGCACGGAAAGTGCCTGAAACATCAACAAGAAGGATCGCCAACGAGGAACTGTAGGCCAAGTTTCATGAAAAATCACATAATACTCAAATCAATGATCACTTTTATCTAACAATCATACAGATTTTGGCCTGAAAACCACGAGAAATGGTACGTATCACATAATGTGTACCGATTCCGTATCATATAGACGACTCATTCTGATTCCGTATCATATAGATGACTCATTTTGATTCCATATCATATAGACGACTCATTTCCGGTAGCGCTACGGGCTATCATAACAGGCAGATGGATACATTCTATGCACGTTTCAGTGATCGACCGAACATTATGTCCCAAAAATGTTTAAAAATAATTGAACCCTTTACATAACATGGAAAGCAGACGACACTTGCAAAAAAAATTCTTGAATAACTAATTGTTTTCATTTTTTTGTCTAAAAAACATATGTTATGACCACTCATTGGAACGAGCTCAACGAGCTCGTTCCAATGAGGGGGTCATAACCTATGTTTTTGAGACAAAGAAAGAAAAAATAATGAAAATTAATTGGCAATTTTTTCGGAATAGCATTGGCCGGTTTTGGTCGTTATGTTGGGTAAAGGGTTAAGATTTAATCTGTTTATGTGACAGAATTGTTACATAAATGAATTATCATGATAATGTGCATGTCTTTGCTGGCGAGTTGTGATCCCATTCTGGACACCACCGAGAATCTGATGCAAATCACAGGACATGCACATTATCATGATAATCTGTATGTATCTGAGATTATAAGACTATTCAGAATAGAACAGGTATTAATACACGTTGACTAATACAAACATATTGCTTCAATTAAGTGAAATGGGTGGTCGCCTCATGTCGAGTTGACGATACATGATACTATGTTTACAATGGCATGGCGTGAATTCAAACCCACGCTGTGAGAGTTTCCTTCGGTACCAACTGCCTAGCAAAACAATACTGACCCACGCTCACAACACGGTCAAGTGGTGTGCATGGTTCAGTCTAGTTTCGCTATAGCAGTTGGTGTTGAAGGAAACTCACAGCGTGGGTTCAAACCCCTGCCATGTCATTATATATAAAGAAAGCATCCTTTCTGGATTCTATGGCACAGAAGAAATTTGAAAAAGAGACGTTCTCGCTGATTTCCATGTAGAATTAAGTGATGCAATTATATGATAAGAACATGATACTGTGACTCCTATCCAAGCCAGAAAATAAGCAGACTGTCATCTGCAAAATGAGGTCCCCAGAGGGTGAATTTAGTGATGCTACCCTCACAGCAGGGTAGCATCACTAAATTTACCCTCTGTGAACCTCAATCTTAATCAGGGTCTCAAAACTAAACAGAAAGAGGTACCCAGAGGATAAATTGGCCCACTGTATGGGATAGCATCATCAAATTCACCTTCTGAGGACCTCATTCTGCAAATGTCAGACTGCATATTTTCAGGCCTGCTCATATCACTTACAGAACCAACAATAGGATTAATGTATGCATCATATGCCATGAACCCACTCCCAAATCACTCTACTAAAACAAAATGCAGTCATCGACACTCCTTTCCTATTTTTTAATCAATCTTTTTCCTTTGTAATTCACAATGACATGTTTTACTTTTTACCATTTTCGGGCCACAATTTGACCGGAAAACAATAGTGGTATTTTGAGGAAAAAATTAATAGTCATATAATAAAAAAAACCTTTATCTTCTTCTTTGTAAGATTCATTCTTATAGAACAATTCAAACTCAAATGGAAAGCTAAAGTGTGCAACATTGTCCTGTAAAGAAAATACATCAAGTCTCAAACAAATCAAAAATGAAAGTGTCAATGACACTGTAGCTCAAATTGTCAAGACAAAGACATGCACATGTATAGTATGTGACACAGCAATGACAAACATCTTGGTAATGACCTGATAACAAAGGTACATATAAAGTATTGTAATGGTCTGTACATAAATACTGACCGTTGCCTGTAACAAATGTATAGGTAAAGTATTGTAAAGGTGGGTGACAGTCAGATGCTAAACTAGAAAAGAAATCTTAGTCCCAGAGTGGGTCTGACTGAAACCCAAAATATTTGTTCTCATAGCACAGTGATAACAAAGGCACCCCAAAACACACTCGTTCCTGTCCCAAGGTGAAAACAAAGGTACCCAAGAAGTTTTGTGAAGATCAATTCATAAATACGAGCTGTATAGAACTTGTGACAAAAAACTGATTGGACCTAATTTTGGTACAAAATGGCCACTGGCAGCCATCTTGAATTTTGGACCATACCCAGAAACACTCATTCTCGTCCCAAGGTGATAACAAAGGTACCCAAGAAGTTTTGTGAAGATCGGTTCATAAATACAGCCTCTACCCTGAGCCGTATTGACATGTGTGCTCACATTATGCAAGTAGCACTGAATAAGTCAAAGTTCATCTAATTTGCATAATTTCTGCACGAAAAAAAACTCCTTAGAATATGTGATGTATTCCATGTTACTAAACATTCATACAAAAATTTATTCAAATCAGAACTTTCATACAGAAGTTCTGTACAAAAGACTGATTACACTAATTTTGGTACAAAATGGCTGCTGGTGGCCATCTTGAATTTTGGACCACACCCAAAAACACTGGCTCTCATCCCACGGTGATAACAAAGGTACCCAACAATGTTCGTAAAGATTGGTTCATAAATATGGCCTCTAGTCTGAGCTGTATAGAAGTAGTGTACAAAAAACTGATTAGACCTAATTTCGGTACAAAATGGCCACTGGCAGCCATCTTGAATTTTAGACCGCACCCAGAAACACTCGTTCTCATCCCAAGGTGATAACAAAGGTACCCAAGACATTTCGTGAAGATCAGTTCATAAATACAGACTCAAGTCTGAGCCGTATTGACATGTGTACTTAATGTGTGTAAGTCGCACTGAAATATCAAAGTTCATCTAATTTGCATAATTTCTGCACGAGAAAAAAACCCGTATTATATGTGATGTATCCCATGGTACTAAACATTCACACAAAAAGTTATTCAAATCAGCGCTTTCATATGGAAGTTCTGTGCAAAAATCTGATTGCACCTAATTTTGTACAAAATGACTGCCATCGGCCATCTTGAATTTCGGACCGGACCCAAAAACACTCGTTCTCGTCCCACGGTGATACCAAAGGTATCCAAGAAGTTTCGTAAAGATCGGTTCATAAATACGGCCTCTAGCCCGAGCCGTATTGGCATTTGCACTTACAGTGCTGAAATTAACACCAAAAAACATCAAAATTAGTCTAATTTGCACAATTTACGCACGAGAAAAAAAAACGTATTATATGTGATGTACCCCATGGTACTAAACATTCATACAAAAAATTATTCAAATCAGAGCTTTCATATGGAAGTTCTGTACAAAAAACAGATTTCTGCATCATCGGTACAAAATGGCGGCTGGCAGCCATCTTGAATTTCGGACCGCACCCAAAAACACTCGTTCTCGTCCCACGGTCATAACAAAGGTACCCAAGAAGTTTCGTAAAGATCGGTTCATAAATATGACCTCTAGCCCGAGCCATAGCCAATTGTTGACGTACGGACAGACGGACGACGGGCCATGACAATAGCTCAAATTTGACTTCGTCAAAGTTGAGCTAATAATGAATCATAAAATAAAAGAAAACCAACTATGACGTATGAATAGGATCATAAATCAATGAATCAACCCTTTGAACATCAGAGGCTGCTTTACTGTCATTAAGTAGGATGCCAGCTAAATTAAGGGTGGGGTAGACCAATCAATATTTTCAATGTGCAGCCCTAAGGCTGCACGTTGAAAATATTGATTGGTCTACCCCCCCAAATAATGAATATGGACTCTTCTAATTGCTGCATATGAACTGACATGCAAGATACCACCTGGGTTCAAAGGGTTAAGCATGATGCCTAAATAATCAAGCATGATGCCAAAAATAATACAGCATAATGCTTAAATTGTTATCATGCTATATTATTTTGCCCGATTGCATAAATGCTGAATAAATAATATAGCATGAGGATCATGTACTTTAATTTAGCATGATTGTCAATTATTTAAGCATAATGCTATATAATTTTGCACAATTTCATGAATGCTGCATAAATAATATAGCATGATGCTGAATTAATTTAGCACAATACTGAATTACTGGAGGATCCTGCACTTTCATTTAGCATGTTGCTTAATTAATGAAGCATCATGCTATATTATTTGCACAATTTCATAAATGCTGCATAAATAACATAGCATGATGTTGAATTAATTTAGCATGATGCTGCATTATGGGAGGATCATGCACTTTAATTTAGCATGATGCCTGATTATTTAAGCACGATGCTGTATTATTTGGTGTGATTTCATGAATGCAGCATAAATAATACAGCATGATGCTTAAATGAGGTCCACTATAAATCTTATTTTAGCGTGATACTCTAATAATTAAGCATAATGCTATATTGTTTGGTATGATTTCATGACTGCTGCATAAATAATTAAGCATGATGCTTTGGGAAAAATGCGAATGTTCACTTGCTCGTCATAATGTTTGAGAAGTTTCAATGAAATCAGTTCAATAACGTAGGAGTTGCTCACACAAGAATTTCATTTGAAAATCCATAATAAATCGAAGTTTTGGGGAGATAACCTGGTTAAAATTGTCACAGAAGGAATTTTTGGAAACATGCGAATGTTCACATGCTCATCATAATGTTTGAGAAGTTTCAATGAAATTGGTTCAATAATGTAGGAGGCTAGGGTTGCGTGCACAAGAATCTCATTATAAAATCCATAATAAATCTAAGTTCAGGGGAGATAACCTGGTTAAAACTGTCAAAAATTTTAGAATATGAGCTTGTTTAAATGCTGGTCATAATGTTTGAGAAGTTTAATAAAAATTGGTTCAATAATGTAGGAGCTGTTCACACAAGTTGGGACGTATGAACAAATGGATGGACAGATGGATGGATGTACAGGGCATTGACAATATAGCGAAAGTAAAAAAAATTATAGTAATGTATATATTTTTTATACTTACCAATGACCCAGACTTAGCTGGTGCTAACTCTTATATTCTAGGACCAAACACAAATTTTGCCCCCCCCCCTCCCCCATCCCAAAAATTTGCATCAAAATCCCAAAATTAGATGGCCTATGTGGTCCTCCATACTTTTATCCACTGCACATGCGCAGTGTCAAGGAAGTCCAAAACTGGAGCCAAATCCTCATTCTTACAACCAGTGTCTGGTAAGTGTTATGTAAACAGCGGGGAGGTATGAGTTCCCAACTCATGGGAGGGCCATCCATGTCTGGGTCATTGGTAAGTATAAAAAAATATATAAATGACTATAAATTTTTGTAACATTTTTATACTGTACCAATGACCCAGACTTAGCTGAATAGAAAAAAGGCTGGAGGGCCTAGGACATAAAGGAAAATCCAATAGACTCAATTACATGTAAACAGAATTATCCCCTTCAGGAGAACAGGCTTTACATGTATCTTTCTTGTTTATACCAAAAAAGAAAGACACAATACCATTCCGTAATTTAGCACAATAACATCAATGATCTCTATTAACATCCAGTATAACCCATTATACTAATCTTTTAAAAGGAAAGCCAATAAATAAAGATAGTCCAGAGAATGAGACTCTTTATACTCATTTAAAAGTGTCCTAGGATTGTATATTAGCACTTGTATGACACGTGACATATACAAATGCTTCACACCGAGCTACGCTTTAAAAATATTACATAAATGAGATAGACATTAGCTTTCCACTTTAAAACCATCCCGGCACCGACTCGGAATTACTGACTCCAGAGGAGGTATTCCCTTGCTTTTCACTATAAAGCAGGTGATATAAGGAAACACCATCCCCTCCCCCCCTTTCCCCTTGCTCTGGGTCAAAAAAACCAGAACGAAGAAGGCAGCAGGGCAGAGTCACTGCCGGAACAGAAAGCCTGCATAACTACAGTTGCAACTGTTTAGTGGATGACATTCTGAGCAACAGATAACGGACCTAAACAACGCAGGTTTCCAGAAATGGACTCAATATTTCTAAGATAAAAATTCGTGAACGTGGAAGGCTGAGACCAATATGCAGCCTTCATCAAATCGGTAATAGCAACACTATTAGCATAAGCCCAAGATGTAGACAGCGCTCTTACTTCATGTGCCGAAATCTTAAGCACAGACTGCCGAGGTGAAGATAATTTTTCATAAGCAGTACAGACAGTTAATTGAATCCACCTTGCAATAGAATGGACTGTAATGTCCTTTCTATTTATGCAGCAGAGACAGAAAGAAACGCTTACGTCCTTTTCTGATAAACTCAGATCTACGTTTGTAAATACGCATGGCTCTAACTGGACAGAGCAAAGGCCTATGACCGTTTGAAGACAGAAGAGCCTTAATAACAATAGGTTCAGGATACTTATTAGGAGCCTGATTCTTAGCCAAAAATCCAACATTAGTAGTCAAAGTAATAGTATTACCAACACTACGATATAGTGAGAAACATCAACCGATAGTGCATGAAGCTCACTAACTCTTCTGGCAGAAGAGAAAAGCTGTCTTATAAGATAAGAATTTGAAGTCCATTGTATCAAGAGGCTCAAATGGCACTTCTTTTAGTTTCAGAAGAACCCAAGCTAAATTCCACTTAGGAATTAACCTTACCTAAGGGTTCTAGGTCTATTTATTGAAAAGTTTTTCGCTAACTTGGATAAAGAGACATTAGATCCAATTTGTAAGCTATCATGATGAGCATAGGTATCCGATAGCATAGACCTATAACCCTTAATAGTTGTTGGCTGCAGTTTGATCTCGTCAAACAAGTAGACCATAAAATTAGCAATGTCTGGAATGGAGGGATCATAAATATCAATAGAATGATCCCTACATCACCGATAGAAAACCTTCCACTTAGCAGCATAATTTAGCGAAGAGAAGGTCCTCCTACAGTTAGAAATTGCGTCCACTGCTCATCTTGTAAAATGCTTGCTGTGCAAGAAGGACGCACAACGGAAATACGTGAAGGTTGAGACCTTGCAGGTTGTGATGCAGTGTGCGCGATTTTCCCTGCTAAAGAAGGTCCTCCTGTGGAGGAAGCGTCCGTGGAATGTCCCACAACAGACACCTAAGTAGATTTATTCATGGTCTCTGGGGTGACAGAGATGCTATCAACAGAATCTTGCAATGAGATTGCTTGATTTTTAGCAATATCTGTTGAATCAATGGAGCTGGAGGATACGTGTATCCTATCATTCCGTCCCAAGAGATCGAGAGGGCATCTACTGCAAACGCTTGAGGATCTAGGCTTGGCGACACATACGTCTGCAACTGATTGTTGAGATGCGTCGCAAATAAGTCTATCATAGGACGATCCCATTGGTAGCAAATCTGATTGAATACTTGTTTGTTGAGAGTCCATTCTGACGGCAACATGCGACCTTTCCAAGAAAGGGAGTCTGCTAGAACGTTCAGACGACCCGGAATATGACGGACCGATAGAACTTGATGTTCTAGGACAAACAGAAGGATCCTTTCCGTTAAATTGAACAACGGAATGGAATGAGTGCCTCCCTGGTTCCAAATATACGATACTACTGTTGAATTGTCGGACAGCCTTTGAACATGCAAATTCTGAAGAATGTTCATCCATTGACGTAGTGCAAGCCATATTGACATCAGCTCTTTGATGTTTATGTGCTTGTTTAGGAACTGCGGATCCCAAAGACCCTGGCACCTCGAATCTGTTGGGCTCAGAGTTGAGCCCCAACCTGTTTGACTCGCATCCGTCATTATCGTAAAACTCGGATCCGGCAGTTGCAGTGGTACTCCTTAAGTTAACCACTGAATATCTGCCCAAGTCTGAATCTCTTGTTTCACTTGATTCGACAAGACGATGTTCATTTCGAGCGAATGAGTCTTCACACTCCAATTCTGTGTAAAAAATATCTGGAGTGAACGAGTGTGTAGCCGCCCCATCGGAATAAGATCCGCAGTGGCTCCGCACAAACCTGTCAGTCTCATGAATTCTCTCGCTGTTACTACATCTGAGTGAAGACAAAAGTGAGGGTAACAACTGACTAATTTTGCTCTGGTTAACGGCAGATGGATGAGATTGTTGTGCGTCTCGAAGCTCATTGCCAGGTGGGTGAATGACTTGGACGGCACTAGATCCGACTTCTTTTTGTTTACTATGAAACCGGGACATCGGAGAAGCTGAAGCAGACTCTGAACATCGTTCTGAAGTGTTAACTTGTTGCCGTACCTCTGAAGAATGTCATCCAAGTAGGCCGACGTTACTACAGACGAATGAGCTCAGAAATGAGTCATTACCGAGTTCATTATTAGAGTGAATGCCCAGGGCACTAGATTTAGACCGAAGCACATTGCTCGGAACTGATAAACGACTCCTAGGACAGCGAAGCGAAGATACTTTCTGAACGCCGGATGTACCATGACGTGAAAGTATGTATCTTTGAGATCAATGCTCACAGCATAATCATTCACTCGAATGCTCGCTCTGACCGATCGGATGGTCTCCATATAAAATTTCAGAGCCACTATCAGCTTGTTTATCCAGCTCAGATCTATGACTGGACGAAACGAGCCGTCTAGTTTTGGAACCAGAAACAGGTGACTGTAGAAACCTGGAGATTCCTGGTTTTCTATGACCTCTATAGCATTCTTGTCCAGAAGAGATTGAACTTCTGATAGAAGCGATTCTCTCTTCTGAACATTTGACAGAAGCTGAGTCTAATGTGGACTTCGAGTTAACGGAGGTTTTTCCTTGAAGGACAGTTTTAGACCTTCGGAAATCAACCCCTTGCACCCATGGGTCGTCCATAATTGACAACCAATTGGTTAAGAATCTCGACAGCCTTCCGCCAACTGGAACGCAATAAAGGTTTAGACCATCACCTCCTGGCCCTGCGAGGCTTGCGGGAGGAGAAACCACGTCCTCCACATCCTGCACATCGTCCAGTCGACCTTGGGGCGTCTGACCGGTTAACAGCCCCTACCTGAGTCGCTACTCTGACGGTCTCTCGAGTAAGACATAGAGACTTTCTTAGATCCTCTACAGGAACTTCCCTTGGACGTATTCGCTCCCGAAGTGCCTGCCTTACTCCTCTCTGCTCAGTCCGACATTTTTGAAGCGGATTTAAAAAGCAGACAATCCGAAGCTTTCTGAGTAATCTGATCATAGATTATAGAAAGCTTTCCGTCGAAGAGAAGCTCTCTGGAGACTGGAGCGACTCAAAGAAAGTTTTTCACCTTACTATTCACTCTAGTGGATGCAGCCAGGGCAGCATCACGTCTGACTAACTCCAGATTTGCTACTGAAAGGGCGGAGTTATAGCATATATAGAATATGCTATAGCCCTCGAAAGAAGTCTTAAGGAAGTTTGAACATCCTGGAATTCTTTCCCTTCGAGACGTAATGATAACGCTCTGATAAGGTGATCTGTGTAAGATAATGCGTCTAAATTAATTCTATTAGACGAGATTGTCGTCTCCAGTATACTGGAGTTAATAAACATGGATGCCGGCAATGACAACTCCAAGTCTTCTGCCTGGTCGTCCAAACGCAGAGGAACTCTCGGCACGCCCTGTCCTGCCATTTCAAATCTATTTCTAATATTGATGAAAGGCAGCTGTATAGCGTTAGGCGATAAGATACCGGATTTGCCAGTCTTAGAGGCTAGCTTGAATATAGCATCATTCAGAAGTTCAAATGTCTGTGTGACATTACTGGACTGGGTCGGAAACTCAGGGACAATGTCCCTATTCCGGCCGAAAAAGTCTGTGTCCAGTGACGCTATCAGTCTCTTATCCGGTAATGGAGCATTTTGGTCCAGAGGAACAACTTCTGGAAGGTGCTGCCGGATGAAATCTATGGCCACCTTATGTTGTTTGGAAAGGGAAAATTCCAGCTCTGCTGATTCCCTTTCGCCATCTGACTGGACCACGTGAGATTCTCGGTCGTCCCTTTCTGACTCTGCAGGAGAGCGAACCGACCCAGCTTCCTCAGACAGTTCCTGTTCCGAAAAAGTTTCTGATGGCTGCTGGGATGCTGCAATGAGTTGAGCTATCTGTGATAGCAAGTCCGTCACGGAGGCCTGTGGAGCCGCGGTCTTACGTGATTTAGCCGCTGGGAGCTCCTGGGACGTTAATTCCTGCATACTTCTTTTATGCAAACGTCCCGACTGGTAAGGCCTCGTGTCCTTGGCTACCGGATGGTGTGACCTGATCGATGCCGAATCCCTGGTCGGTGAAGCAGGCTGGATATCAGAAGTCACGTAGCCAAGTTGCAGTCATGTGTGCTGCCGTGAGAATGAGGAAGCCAATAGACTAGTCACGCCGGACTGTCTATACAACGGAGCATCCCGAGGAGTGGACATATGCTCCGACTGACGAACGTTACGTACAACAACATCTGGGTCCTCTCTCGCTCGCAGTCCGGGCAGACCTGGACAAGCTAGGTACCGGAAGGATTGGCTTCCTCCGTTCCATCCAGGGTTGGGGCGAATACATTGTAAATGTATTGAATACAAATACGAATACTTTGAAACTTTATGAATACGAATACGAATACACAAATTTCAAATGTATTGAATACGAATACGAATACTTTACAATGTATTCATGAATACAAATATGAATACTTGAATACTTTTCAAAATTATTTCTTGTAAATGGATGATAATTTGATCATTCTTATTGGGATTAAGGGTATAGAAGATTATAGGTGAAGAATTAGTTTTTCAGAGGGTGGATCTCTTAATCCTTTAGAATCCAATCAACAGACATAAGTTGGTATTAATGACAAACAAAAGAAATAAAAAAAAAAATTTCAAATATCAATTTATTTAGAAAACAATTAGCAAACTGTGCACAGTACTCATCCAATGTTTTGTTGTTTAGTGCATACACAGTAATCATTAAATAGAGAACTGTGAGAAATTTACACAATTTTTTTTGTATTTTTTAAAGTTTTTTTCTTCTAAACTGCATTTTATGACCCCCCAATAATGTCTATTAATTGTGGCCAATTGTGGCTTCTTTGCTTCATGTCTTTTACTAATATTTAAACATACATTGCTGGTGAGAATAAAAAAAACTGGCCAGTGCTATTCACAAAAATCAATTACGCAATTACTGCACTATTGGAAAAATGTTTTAATTCAAGCACAATAATTTTACAGATCTATCAGTCTACACCTTATTTCTACTATTACTGTAGAAAAATATTAGATTAGCATTAATTGGATAATGGAGTTGTTTAGGGATTAAAAATCAATACTTTGGCCAGACTGATATCCTTTGTCCAAAGAATAATCTGTACAATTACAATGTTCAGTTTACAATAAAACAAATTTTGAACAATGAAGAGTTTGCTATCAAAATGCAGATAAATAATTGAACTTACCTTCATGTGTAGTATGAAGTTTGATGTACTATTTGATGGACCTGATATGTGCACTTCAAAAGTATTAGTTTAATTCTTCACTACTTTCAAATAGAGATAATCACAATATGTTTTTTACAAATATTGTATACATGTGTATTAAAAACAAGAAAAGTATTCAAAAAGTATTCAAAAAGTATTCATGAATACACCTCAAATTTGACTGTATTCGAATACGAATACGAATACTTTAAAATTGCATGAATACTGAATACATTTGAATACTTTAAAAAATGTATTGAATACGACTGAATACCGAATACGAATACCCCAACCCTGGTTCCATCCTCGGATCCGTCGTCGCCGGGTGTGCACGACCCATGTTTATAGTGCTCGCAGCACCTGATCTCCTTTCCTGGACCGCAACGGACGAACCCGGCATCACAACCATTTCGTGAAAGACTGCTTCACTGGGCGAGCTAGCGGGCGACAATGCCGTCGATCCTACGTGGGACCTCTTAGGCATTTGCCGAATTTCATTGAACACTTTTGCCGCTAGCTCTTCATTTGTCTGCGATGACGGAGTTACACTTGGTGAAGACATCACAGAAACATCACCCTGTTCTTGTTCCTCTGAAAAAGAGACTGAAAAACTAGAGTGATCCTGTGGTGAGAGGACCAGCATGGACCTCTCACCATTAACAATATACCGTGACACACGTCTCCAACATTTGTCATTCCAATTGGCACACACAGAGCAAGAATTAGTGTGAGTACACTGACTACAAGAAATACACTGAGCATGAGCATCAGAGGAAGACTTCCTCGAATTACAATCTGCACAAACTTCTTTCATTTTGAAAAAAGTTTAACAGTCATCGTACTCACACTAACCCTTGAAAACAAGATACGTAATAATAATATAATCCATTACAAACATTTCGAAAAATAATTCTAAAGAAAAAATTTTTTTTTTTAAATTTTCAAGATGAGCCCAAGTTCCCAATGGGAACAATGAGCCCAAATGGATCCCAAAAAAGCCTAAGTGTGGACAAAAGTTTTAAAACATGTCTAAAAGTTAAAAAATTTATAGTAATTTATATATTTTTTATACTTACCAATGACCCAGACATAGCTGCTGCTAACTCTTAAAAATCTAGGGCCAAACACAAATTTTGCCCCCCAATCCCCAAAATTTGCATCTAAAACCAAAAGAAATCATGTCCTAAAGGACCTCCATACTTTGCCCCTACTGCGCATGCGCAGTGTCAAGGACGTTCCGAAATTGGCGCCAATCATCATTCTTACTAGCAGTGCCTGGTCAGCGCTATGTACTCAGCGGGGAGGTATGAGTTCCCAACTCCTGGGAGGGTCATCCCCGTCTGGGTCATTGATAAGTATAAAAAATATATAAATTACTATAAATTTTTTAACATTTTTATACTGTACCAATGACCCAGACATAGCTGAATAGTAAAAAGGCTGGAGGGCCTAGGACATAGAGGAAAATCCAATAAGCTCAACTATATAATATAGAGTGAACCCCTCAAGGAGAAAAGGAGTATTAGGCTTTACATGTATCTTTCTTATTTTATGATAAATTAGAAAGATACAATACCCTTCATAATTGAGCACAATAACATTCATGTTCTCTATTAACATCCAGTATAACCCATTATACTAATTATTTTTAAAGTAAGCCAATAAATAAAGTTAGTCCAGAGAATTGAGACTCTTTATATTCTTTAAAAGTGTCCGAGGATTGTATATTAACACGCGTTTGACATTTGACATATACAAATGCTTCACACCGAGCTACACTTTAAAAATATGAAATGAATGAATTTTTAACATTAATATTACACTTTAAAACCATCCCGGAAATGATTCAGAATTACTGACTCCGGAGGAGGAATTCCCTTGCTTTTCACTATAAAGCAGGTGACCTAAGGGAACACCCTCCCCCCCCCCCCACATCCCCTTGCCCTGGGTCAAATAGCCCAGAGTGAAGAGGGCAGCAGGACAGAGTCACTGCCGGAACAGAAAGCCTGCATAACTATAGTTGCAACTGTTTAGTGGACGACATTCTGAGCAACAGATAATGGACCTAAACAATGCAGGTCTCCAGAAATGGACTCAATATTTCTGAGATAAAAATTCGTGAATGTGGATGGCTGAGACCAATAAGCAGCCTTCATTAAATCTGTAATAGCAACACTATTTGCGTAAGCCCAAGATGTAGAAAGAGCTCTTACTTCATGAGCCGAAATCTTAAGCACAGACTGCTGGGAAGAAGATAAATTTTCATAAGCAGTACGGATAGTTAATTGAATCCATCTAGCAATAGAATGGACCGAAATGTCCTTTTTATTAGGCATCAGAGACAGAAAGAAACGTTTTCATCCCTTTCTGATAAACTGAGATCTCTGTTTATAAATGTGTAAAGCTCTAACAGGACAGAGTAAAGGCCTACGCCTGTCTGAAGATGGAAGAGCCTTAATAACAATAGGTTCCGGATATTTATTAGGAGCCTAATTCTTAGCTAAAAATCCAACATTAGTAGTGAAGGTGATAGTGTTCCCGACACTACGATAGTGAGAATCGTCCACCGATAGTGCATGAAGCTCACTGACTCTTCTAGCAGAAGAGAAAAGCTGTCTTATAAGACAAGAATTTGAAATCTACTGTCCCAAGAGGCTCAAATGGCTTTCCCTTTAGTTTAAGAAGAACCCAAGTTAAATTCCACTTAGGAATTAATCTAAGAGTTCAGAGAAGTTTCTAACTAACTTAGATAAAGAGACATTAGATCCAATTTGTAAACTATCGTGGTGTGCATAGGTATCAGATAACATAGACCTATAACCCTTAATAGTAACAGGCTGCAGTTTGATTTCGTCAAACAAGTATACTAGAAAGTTTGCAATGTCTGGTATGGAGGGATCAAAAATATCAACAGAATGATCCCTACACCAACGACGAAACACCTTCCATTTAGCCGCATAATTTAGCGAAGAGGAGGTCCTCCTACAGTTAGAAATCGCATCCACTGCTCGTCCTGTAAAGTGCTTGTCATGCAAGAAGGACCGCACAACGGAAAAATGTGAAGGTTGAGACCTTGCGGGTTGTGATGAAGTCGACGCGGTTTCCCCTGCGAAAGAAGATCCTCTCGTGGAGGAAGCTTTCACGGTAGGTCCCACAACAGACACCTGAGTAGATTTATCCACGGTCTCTGTGGAGACAGAGATGCTACCAACAGAATCTTGCATTGAGATTGTTTTATCTTTAGCAATACTTGCTGAATCAACGGCGCTGGAGGATACGCATATCCTATCATTCCGTCCCAAGAGATCGATAGAGCGTCTACTGCAAACGCTCTTGGATCCGGGCACGGTGACACATACGTCTGCAACTGATTGTTGAGATGTGTCGCAAATAAGTCTATCATTGGCCGTTCCCACTGGTAGCAAATCTGATTGAATACTTGTTTGTTGAGAGTCCACTCTGACGGCAACAAGCGACCCTTACGTGAAAGGGAGTCTGCTAGTACATTCAGACGACCCGGTATATGACGGACCGAAAGTAGAACTTGGTGTTCTAGAGCAAACAGAAGGATTCTCTCTGTTAGATTGAATAACGGAACGGAATGAGTGCCTCCCTGGTTCCATTATATACACCACTACTGTCGTATTGTTGGACAGAATCTGGACATGAGCTTTGTGAATAATGTCCATCCAATGACGTAACACAAGCCAAATTGACATCATTTCCTTGATGTTTATGTGCTTGCTTAGGAACTGTGGATCCCAAAGACCCTGGCATCTCGAATCCGTTGGGATCAATGTTGCACCCCAACCTGTTTGACTGGCATCCGTCATAATGGTAAAACTCGGATCCGGCAACTGCAGCGGAACTCCCTGAGTTAGCCACTGAATGTTTGCCCAAGTTTGAATCTCTTGTTTCACTTGATCTGACAAGAGAACGTCTGTGTCGAGCGAATGAATTTTCACACTCCAATTCTGAGTCAAGAAAATTTGGAGAGGACGAGTGCGTAACCGCCCCATCGGAATGAGATCCGCGGTGGCTCCGCACAGACCTATCAGTCTCATAAACTCCCTCGCTGTGACTTTGTCTGCATGAAAACAATAGCGAGTGTAACAACTGACTAATTTCGCTCTGGTTAACGGCAGACGAACGAGATTGTTGTGCGTCTCGAAGCTCATTCCCAGATGAGTGAATGACTTGGACGGCACCAGATCTGACTTCTCCTCTTTTATAACAAAACCGAGACATCGGAGCAATAGAAGCAGATTCTGCACATCGTTTTGAAGCATTAACTCGTTGCCATACCTCTGAAGAATGTCGTCCAGGTAGGCCGACATTACCGCAGACGAATGAGCTCGGAAATACATCATTACCGAGTTCATTACCCGAGTGAAAGCCCAGGGTGCTAGGTTCAATCCGAAGCACATCGCCCGGAATTGATACACCACTCCTAGGACTGCGAAGCGTAGATACTTTCTGAATGTCGGATGTACCATGACATGAAAGTACGCATCTTTGAGATCTATGCTTGTAGAATAATCGTTCACCCGAATACTCGCTCTGACCGACCGAATCGTCTCCATATAAAATTTCGGAGCGATGATCAGCTTGTTTATCCAGCTCAAATCTATGACTGGACAGAACGAGCCGTCTGGTTTCGGAACCAGAAACAGATGGCTGTAGAATCCCAGTGTTTCCTGGTCTTCTACGACCTCTACCGCATTCTTCATTAAAAGAGACTGCACCTCCGATAACAGAGCGTCTCTTTTCTGCGGATTTGACGGAAGTTGAGTCCATTTTGGACTTCGAGTTAAAGGAGGCTTTCGTTTGAAGGATATTCTTAGACCTTCCGAAATCACCCCTCTCACCCAAGGGTCGTCCGTAATCGACGCCCACTCTTCTGAAAAACTTGACAACCTTCCGCCAACTGGAACACAATAGAGGTTGAAGCCATCACCTCCTGAACCTGCGAGGCCTGCGGGAGGAGAAACCACGTCCTCCACGACCCGCACCTCGTCCTGTCGACCTTGGGGCGTCCGACCGATTGTCCCGGCCCAAAGGACGTCCCGCACGTGAGTCGCTGCCTTGACGGTCTCTTGAATAAGACCAAGAGGATGCACCGGAACCTCTATAGGAACCTTTCTTGGGCGCATTAGACCCAGAAGTGCCTGTCTTATTCTTATCTGCCGTATCCGACTTTTTGGAAGCGGATTTAAACAGCAGAGAATCCGAAGCTTTCTTAGTAATTTTATCGTCGATTGCAGAAAGCTTGCCGTCGAATAGAAGTTCTCCGGAGACCGAAGCGACTCTGAGAGAGTTCTTCACCTTACTATCCACGCGTGTGGATGTAGCTAGGGCTGCGTCACGTCTAACCAACTCCAGGTTTGCCACTGAGAGGGCAGAGTTATACTTGGAATAAGCCACTGCCCTTGAAAGAAGTCTTAAAGAGGATTGTATATCCTGGAATTCTTTCCCTTGAAGACGCAGTGATAACGCCTTTGTAAGGTGGTCTGCGTAAGATAAAGCGTCTAAACTGGCCCTGTTAGACGTGATTGTCGTGTCCAACACCGCGGTTGGAACGGACATAGACAACGGTAATGACAATTCTAAGTCTTCCGCCTCGTCGTCAAGACGCAGAGGAACTCTCGGAATACCCTGTCCTGCTGTATCGAATTTATTCCTTGCATTAATGAAAGGCAGGTTAAGAGCATTGGAGGACAAGAAACCAGCTTTGCCTGTTTTGGAAGCAAGCTTGAATATAGCGTCGTTCAATAACTCAAATGTTCTTGTGACATTATTGGACTGAGACGGAAACTCAGGGACGATGTCTCTGAACCGCTCAAAGAATGTCCAATGATGCTATCAGTCTCTTGTCCGGTACCGCAGCAGTCTGGCCCGACGGAACAACGTGAAATCCATGGAAGCTTTATGTTGTTCTGAAAGGGATAGCTCCAAGTCATCCGTATCCCTTTCACCATCCGGTCGGACCTCATGATGCTCCCGGTCGTCCGCACCCGATGCTTCGGCGGTGCATACCGACCCAGCGCCGTCGGATAATTCCCGATCCGACACCGATTCTGTTGATTGCTGGGATGCTGCGATAATTTGTGCTATCTGAGCAAGCACGTCCGTCATCGAGGCCTGCGGAGTAGCGGTCTTTCGCTGCTTAGCCGCGGAAAGCTCCGCATCAACTGACTCCCGCATACTCTCCCTATGCGAACGTCCGGAGTCTACCGGCCTCGTGTCCCTGGCTACCAGATGGCGTGACCTGGTCGCCGAAGAATCCCTTATCGGTGAAGCTGGTAGAATATCCGCGGTCACGTAGCCAAGGTGCGGTCGTGTGCGCTGGTGAGAGGATGAGGAAGCCTGAGCAGTCTCCGCGGACTGCCTAAACAACGGAGCGTCCCGGGCGACGGACGTATGCTCCGCTTGCGACACATTTTGTACCACAACATCAGGTCCCTGATGTTGTTGTACGAGAGAGGGGCCTCTCTCGCTCGCGGCCCGGCTGGACCTGGACGAGCTAGGAACCGGACTAGAAGGCTTCCTCCGATCTCTCCTATCATCCGCCGTCACTGGGTGTGCACCTTGTATGTTTATAGTGCTCGCATCAACCAACATTTCCTCCTGGACCGCAACGGACGAACCCGGCTGCCGAACCATTCGGTGAATGGACGCTACACCGGGCAAGCTAGCGGACGACAGCGCCGTCGATCCTACTCGGGACCTCTTAGGCAACTGTCGTATCTCCATGAGCACTTTTGCCGCTAGCTCTGCATTCAATTGTGACGACGGAAGTGCACTCTTGGAAGATAACATGGAAACATAACCCTGTTCTTGTTCCTCTGAAATAGAAACTGATAGACTAGAGTGACCCTGCGGAGAAAGGACCGGCATAGCCCTTTCTCCACTAACAACATACCGTGACACACGTTTCCAATGTTTGTCATCCCAATATTGACATATTGAACAGGAGTTAGTGCGAGTACACTGACTACAATTAATACAATGATCATGAAAGTCAGAGGAAGATTTCTTCCTATTACAATTTGAACAATGTCCTTTCATTGTGAAAACACAACAACAAGTCCTAGTACTCGCACAAACCCCTAAACACAAAGATACATAATAACATGATCCATTAACATTGAAAAAAGCAAATGAAATTCAAAATAATTTTTAAAAATATTTTTTCAACGAAGCCCAAGTTTTTGAAAAGTAACGTTGAGCCCCAATGGATCCCAAGGGTAAGTGTGGTCAAAAAATTTTAAATTATTTTAAATAATTAATGCAACACTTACGGATAATAATAATGTATCTAGTAATGAGTAAACTACTCCAAAGGCGAAAAGCCCCCCTCAAAAGAGACTGTTGCCAATGTAAACAAGAAGTGTATAAACACCAGAAAACATGACACCAGGCACTGACAATACTGGCCCGAAATCAGTTATCAATAATACACACTATCTGATGCAAAACAGAGACTTCCAGAGAAGAATCTGCAGAACATCAGATGGTAGATGCAGAACACAACGTCTAAACACCCATGGGTGAAAACGTAAACATGGGGAAAATAACAGAATTCATTCTGTAACCAAGCTAATTCTCCCAAGAAATTTTAGTAGTAATCTTACTCAAAAATATGCCAAAAGCATGGGAGAATAGCAAGGGGGGACTTACAGGATAAGGAGAGAGGAAACACTGAATAAGCAGTGCAACTTCAAAGCAAGAATGACAACAACAGGCCCATGCCTCGAAAATAGGCAACTTAACATAATTTCATTACAAAATTTTAAGTTACAGCCCTGAATATTTTCTGTCACTCCTTTTTCCTCTCCTCCTTCTCTATCGTCCTTAGAATCACCATTTCTCCAACATTTATGTGTCTGGCATCATTTAAACTGATATTTACAAGCACAAAGATCAGTGAGATGTTAACTGATGAAGGGCCAAACAAAGAATGATGATTGGCGCCAATTTCGGAACGTCCTTGACACTGCGCATGCACAGTAGGGGCAAAGTATGGAGGTCCTTTAGGACATGATTTCTTTTGGTTTTAGATGCAAATTTTGGGGATTGGGGGGCAAAATTTGTGTTTGGCCCTAAATTTTTAAGAGTTAGCACCAGCTATGTCTGGGTCATTGGTACAGTATAAAAATATATGCTGATGAAATCGTCAGATGTGTACCCATACGCGCAACGAGTAGAAAGCTGTATGACGGAGGGCCACCACGGATGCCGACATTATGTACACCATACATGGTATGGGTACATATAGAAATGGATTGGAGGAGTGTTTAATTTGATGGATAAAGGGTTGATATCTCCGGATCAAATTATCAGATTTACAAAAAAAACTATACAGCATAGCACATCAGTAACCCGAATACATATATAAAGTAACATGACAATCGGATTGATATTTTTTGAGTTATCTCATGCCAAAGGGATTGGAAGAATTTTCAATTTGAAGGATAAAGGGTTAATATCTCAGGATCAAATTATCAGAATTACACCAAAAACTATACAGCTCGGTACATCAGTAACTTGAACACAAATATAAAGTAACTTGACAATCCAAGCAATATTTTTCGAGTTATTGAATGCCAAATGGATTGGAGGAATTTTCAATTTGAAGGATAAAGGGTTAATATCTCAGGATCAAAATAACAGATTTACACCAAAAACTATACAGCTCGGTACATCAGTAACCTGAACACAAATATAAAGTAACTTGACAATCCAAGCAATATTTTTCAAGTTATCGAATGCCAAAGGGATTGGAGGAATTTTCAATTTGAAGGATAAAAGGTTAATATCTCAGGATCAAAATAATAGATTTACACCAAAAACTATACAGCTCGGTACATAGTAACCTGAACACAAATATAAAGTAACTTGACATTCCAAGCAATATTTTTCAAGTTATCGAATGCCAAAGGGATTGGAGGAATTTTCAATTTGAAGGATAAAGGGTTAATATCTCAGGATCAAAATAACAGATTTACACCAAAAACTATACAGCACAGCACGTAAGTAACCTGAACACAAATATAAAGTAACTTGACAATCCAAGCAATATTTTCAAGTTATCGAATGCCAAAGGGATTGTAGTAACTTTCAATTTGAAGGATAAAGGATTAACATCTCGGGATCAAATCATCAGATTTACACCAAAAACTATACAGCACGGCAAATCAGTAACCTGAACACAAATATAAAGTAACTTGGCAATCCAAGAAATATTTTTCAAGTTATCGAATGCCAAAGGGATTGGCGGAATTTTCAATTTGAAGGATAAAGGGTTCATATGGGAGAAGAGATGGAACAATAAGGATCAAATTAACAGATTTATTCCAAAAACTCTACAGCTCAGCACATCAGTAACCTGAACACAAATATAAAGTAACTTGACAATCCAAGCAATATTTTTCAAGTTATCGAATGCCAAAGAAATGGATACGGATGCTGAATGGACAGATGGACATACAGACAGACGGACAGACGGACAGATAAAGGATGGACGAACGACGGAAGGCCACCCCGGATGCCGGCATTATGTGTACCATACATAGTATGGGTACACATAAAAATTAATGTTACACTGATGGACAATATAATGTATCTGGCTATGAGAACTAAATAGAAGACAAGGAATCACTGTCAAAAGTAACAGTTGTCAATGTAAACAAAAGTGAATAAACCTGGAAACAAGACTCCAGGCACTGAAAATATGGCCCGAAATCAGTAACCAATTTTAACACTATCCGATGTAAAACAGAGGCTTCCTGAGAAGAAACTGCAGTACATCGGATGGTAGATGCATGACTGAAATGCCTAACCACCCTAGGGTGAGGACGTAACCATGGAAAAAAACAGAATAAACATTCTGTTACCAAGCCAAAACTCCCAAGAAATTTCAGTAAAAATAATTACAAAAATTATGCCAAAAGCATGGGAGAATAGCAAGGGGGGTATTAAGGAAAGGGAGAGAGGAAACACTGAACAAACAATCGAAATTTCATAGCAAGAATGAAAATATCAGGGCCATGCCCCGAAATTAAAGAACATGAAATAATTTTGCATAAAAATTATAAGTTACAGCCCTGAACACATCCTTCCACTGTTCCTTCCTCTCATCCTTTAATTTCATCCTTAGATCCACCATTTCTCTCATGATTATGTGTCTGGCATCATTTAAACTGAGATTTTAAGCACAGATATCAGTGTGATGTTACTGATTGAACGGCCAAACAAAGAATGGGGATTTGGCTCCAATTTCGGACTTCCTTGACACTGTGCATGCACATTGGATAAAAGTATGGAGGACCACATAGGACATATAATTTTTGGATTTTGATGCAAATTTTGGGGACTGGGGTGGGGGGGGGGGGGGGGGGCCAAAATTTGTGTTTGGCCCTAGAATATAAGAGCTAGCACCAGCTAAGTCTGGGTCATTGGTACAGTATACAAATATAGGTGGGGGTATACCTAGGCATATATATGTGGGGGTCTATTGTCTTTGTTTCACAGCTGGGAGAGGAAATCCAACACCTACTTAGTATTTGTGGCATCCACATACACCTGTTAGCAAAGGTTGGTGATGACTGGATAATCCACATGGGAGATACTGTCTTTGTTTTAGAGCAGAAAAATCCCCCCAGCCAGCGGCAATTGTGAGGGCCATGAATACTGTGACCAAAGTCTGGTGACAATCGGATCATCCATGTGGGAGGCAACATGATGCAAACACACAATTCCACATTTTGGGTAACTTCCATGTATTTCCTTTGATTTACTGCAGGGACATAAAATCTACCACCTCAGAAACAATGGTGAGTTTGGCGAGGATCGAACCATCCATATGAAAGAAGAGATGGAACAATAAGCTTATTCCAATGTGGGATCACATGATATGGTTTTACAGAAATTTCATAAAAAAAAAAATATTTTCTACTGCTTATTTTGTAAATTATGTGGGATGATGCAGAGTTAATTGTTAATTAGTTGTTCCTAATTGGGATATACAAAGAGTTAAATGATTTAGTCACTTTTAACCCTTAATGGCCTAATTCTGACTTTGATAACTTTTTAATGCAAAGGAACAGGTGCCCCAACATGCATTGTTTGGATAAACTCAAAATGTGTTTTCTAAGTACCTTGTAAGTTGTTTCTAGGTAAGTCTTGTCTGCCTCTGTAGGTATCCAAGACTTGACTAGAAGTAACTGCAAAGCCACAGGAGGTAGACTTTCAAAGTATAACAAAAATGTATAAAAATCTCCATATCCTTAAGGGTTAAGGATTCAAGAAGAATACTGAATTAGGTTTCAAGTTTGTACTGATGGTCAATGACCTGGGAACACTTTCAAAAAATTTTAACTCTTATTCCACCATGTCAGAGAATTTTGAAATCCTGGTTTTAGGCCTCTTTTTCTCTCTTTTTTGTTGAAATTGCTATGAACAAGTGGTGTATATTAACTACTGAAACTGCTAATTCAGTATACAGAAAAAGTAGTTGGTAAAATATATTTGGTAAATTATATCTGTTTCACAGTTTTAAGTGACCTAAGATGGGAAATAGGGTGCCAGAATGCCCATGATGATTATGAATATAAAATTCACTGACATTGCACATTTTATATTAGATTACCAACTCACAGTGTGAGCAACAATACCAAAATAGTATGAGCCAGAAAAAATGAATTGCATAATACAATTGCAACTATGATCCACATAATATGAAAAATTATATGCATATGAACTCCTTCTCAATCCAATACAAGTCTACTGTGTACAAGGTAATTAGAAAAGCAGTAGTTGATTATTCTCAGTAACTACATGGTATGAAAGACAAAATGCATCACATAAAAATCTTGGAGAATTAAATTACAACTACTCACTCTGCCAATAACTTTTGTTGTACAAGTCTGTGTTACCCAAGACAGCTGTTGGAATTTTTCTGCTTTCCAGACTGAAAAGAAAATTACACTTTACATGTATACAAAAATGTATGATAACTAAACCCTTTGCACAAGCGGCCAAAGCACCATTATAAGCTTACATGGTAACTTTGACCGTTGATATTTTGACTCTCAAAACAAACAAAGGGATGTGGTAGATGGACAGGTGGTTGTGTGAACAGATACAGGGACATTATGATGGCCCAATGGCTCTATGGAAAAATGGATGGGCTGGTGAATGGACAGACCTAACATGTTTGCACAGTTACTCAAACCTCTGATATTTTTACCTTCAAAACGGAGTCAGACAGATGGTCAGACATAGAGACAGACAGATCCATCAACCAACCTACTAACCAACAGGCAGACAGACAGTGCAAATTAGAGCTGAAACGGTTAAGCGATTAATCAATTAATCAGTGATCAACATCTTGATCAATCCAAAAAGTAATTGATCGATTAACTGTTACTTTTGAACTACTGTATTATGTGGGTTAACAAAGGAACAAACTTGCTCCAAAACAGGCAAACATCAATTATATGAGACAGAGTAAAGCATGCAAGTTACTTGCTGGCATACTTGTTTACTTGCATGATCATCATACTTTATCAGTGGCTGGAAATGGTCATTCTTAACCCTTTGCCAATTGTGGGTAGGAGATGATACTTGCGAAATAAATTCATGAATTACTAAAAATTTTCAATTTTTTTGTCTCAAAAACTTAGCTCGATGAGCTCGTCCCAATGAGGGGTCATAAGCCATGTTTTTGAGACAAAAGTTAAAAAATTTATAGTAATTTATATATTTTTTATACTTACCAATGACCCAGACATAGCTGGTGCTAACTCTTAAAATATAGGGCCAAACACAAATTTTGCCCCCAATCCCCAAAATTTGCATCTAAAACCAAAGAAAACATGTCCTGAATGGCCCTCCACACTTCACTTCTACGCACATGCGCAGTGTCAAGGACGTTCCGAAATTGGCGCCATTAATCATTCTTATAACCAGTGCCTGGTAAGCGCTATGTACTCAGCGGGGAGGTATGAGTTCCCAACTCCTGGGAGGGCCATCCCCGTCTGGGTCATTGGTAAGTATAAAAAATATATAAATTACTATAAATTTTTTAACATTTTCATACTGTACCAATGACCCAGACATAGCTGAATAGTAAAAAGGCTGGAGGGCCAAGGACATAGAGCAAGTTGGAATACGCTCAATATATAAAATAGAGTCATCCCCTCTAGGGAAAAAGAAGTATTAGGCCTTACATGTATCTTTCATATTTATGATAAATCAGAAAGATACAACACCTTCCAAAATTGAGCATCCTACATCCATGTACTCTATTAATATCTAGTATAATCCTTATACTAATAATTTTTAAAGTAAGCCAATAAATAAAGTAAGTCTAGAGAATAGAGACTCTTTATACTTCTAAAAAGTGTCTGAGGATTGTATAATAATGACCGTTGACACGTGCTATATTCAAAAGCTATACTTTAAAAACTAAGTCCTGAATGAATTTTTAGAACATAAACTTCTCACTAAAAAACCATCCCAATAACAGCTCAGAATTACTAACTCCGGAGGAGGTATCCCCTTGTTTTCATAGTAAAACAGGTGACCCAAGGGAACACCCTTCCCCCCCCCTTTTTCTTGCCCTGGGTCAAATAGCCCAGAGCGAAGAGGGCAGCAGTACGGAGTCACTGCCGAAACAGACAGCCTACCTGGCTATAGTAGCAACTGTTAAGTGAATGACATTCTGAGCAGTAGATAATAGACCTAACAATAGAGGCCTCCAGAAATGGACTCGATATTTCTGAGATAAAAATTCATGAATGTGGATGGCTGAGCGCAATGAGCAGCCTTAAAAAATCTATAATAGCGACACTATTAATGTAAGCCCAAGATGTAGAAGAACTCTTACTTCATGAGCCGAAATCTCAAACACAACTGCTGAGTCAATGATATACCATAAGCAGTATCGATAGTTAATTGAATCCATTAGCAATAGAAAGGAGCGTAACGTCCTTCTATTAGGCATCAAAGACAGAAAAAGCTTACGCCCAAAGTAATAAACAGATATCTGTTTAAAAATACGTAAACTCTAACCGGACAGAGTAAAGGCCTATGCCCGTATGAAGACGGAAGGACCTTAATAACAATAGGTTCCGGATATTTATTAGGAGCCTGACTCTTATGCAAAAATCCAACCTAAATAGTAAAGGAAGTAGTGATTCCGAAACTACGAAATTGAGAATCATCCACCGATAGTGCATGAAGCTCACTGACTCCTCAGTAAAAGAGAAGCCAACAGAATTACTGTCTAAAAGGTCAGAATTTGAAAACTACTGTTTCCAGAGGCTCAAATGATTACTTAGCTAAATAAGAACAAAAGTTAAATTCCGTATAGAAATTTAATCTAATGATTCTAAGTCTATTTATCGAAAAGTTACTAACTGACTTCGATAAAGAGACATAAGACTCAATTGTAAACTATCATAGAGTGCATAGGTATGAGATAACATAAACCTATAACCCTAATAGTAACAGGCTGCAGTAGATCCTGTCAAACAAGTATACTAGAAAGTTGCAATGACTAGTATGGAGGGATCAACAATATCAACATAGTGATCCCTACACCAACGACGGAAGAGCCTCCACTTTAGCCGCATAGAATAGCGAAGAAGAGGTTCTCCTACAGTAAGAAATCGCGTCCAAAGCTCGTCCAGTACAATGCTTACAATGCAATAAGGACCACACAACGGAATACGTGAAGGTTGAGACCTTGCGGGTAGTGATGAAGATGACACGATTTTTCCCAGCGAAAAAAGATCCTCTCATGGAGGAAGTTTTCGCGTTAAGTCCCACAGTAGACCTCAGAGTAAATTTACCCACGGTCTCTGTGAAGACAGAGATGCTATCAACAGAAATGTATTGTGGTTGTTTATCTTAGCAATACTTGCTGAAACAACAGCGCAGGAGGATACGCATATCCTATCATTCCGTCCTATTTAATCAATAGAGCGTTAAAAACATAAGCTCAGAGATCCGGACATGTAAACACATACGTCTGCAATTGATTAGCAAGTTGTGTCGTAAATAAATTATCATTGGGCGCTCCAATTGATAGCAAATCTGATTGAATACTTGTTTGTTGAGAGTCCATTCTGACGGCAACAAGCGACCCATAAGTGAAAGGGAGTCTGGTAATACAATCACACGACCCGGAATATGACGGACCGAAGCAGAACTTGGTGTACTATAACAAACAGAAGGATTCTTTCCATTAAATTGAATAACGGAAATGAATGAGTGCCTCCCTGGTTCCGGAGACATGCCACTACTGTCCTATTATCGGACAGGATTTGGACATGCGTTTCTGAATAATGTTCATCCAATGACATAAAGCAAGCTTAAAAAACATTATTCCCTGGAAGAAAAGTGCTTGCCTAGAGACTGCGGAACCCAAAGACCCTGGCACTTCGAATCCGTTGGGATCAATATTGCATCCCAACCTGTTTGACTGGCAACCGTCATAATTATAAAACTCGGATCCGGCAACTGCAGTGGCACTCTCTGAATCAACCACCGAATGTTTGACCCAGTCTGAATCTCTTGCTACACTAGATAGACAAGAGAACGTGTAAATCGAGCAATTCATGGATTGCTGAAAAGTTGCCGTCGAAGAGAAGCTTCTCCGAGACCGAAGCGACTCCGAGAGAGTTCTTCACCTTACTATCCACGCGCGTGGATGTAGCTAGGGCTGCGTCACGTCTAACCAACTCCAGGTAGCCACTGAAGGGCAGAGTTATACGTGAACAAACTACTGCCCTCAAAAGAAATCACATTGAGGATCATATCCCGGAATTCTTTCTCTTGAAGACGTAATGATAACGCCTCAGTAAGGTGGATTACATATGATAAAGCGTCTAAGTTAAGTCTATTAGACATCATTGTCATTTCCAACATTGTGGTTGGAAAAGACATAGACGGCGAAAAAGATAATTTACAGTCTTTAACCACGCCGTCTAGATGCATATGAACTCTCGGTATGCCCTGTTCTGCCAAAATAAATTATTCCTATAAATGATAAAAGGCAGAAATGAGCATTGCGGACAAGAAACTAAACAATAATGCTTGGTAGCAAGCTTATATATATATATAGCGTCGATAAATAATACACATGTTCTAATGACATTATTGGACTGTGTCGGTAAGTCAGGGACAATGTCCCTGAACCGATCCAAAATTCCGTATCCAATGACGCTATAAGTCTCTTATCCAACATCGCAGCAATGTAGTCCGAAAGAACAACCACTGGAAGATAATGCCGGAAGAAATGTATGGCAGCTTCCGATGTTCCGAAAGGGAAAACTCGAAATCGTCCGAATCCCTTTCGCCATCCTGTCGGACCCTATAAAGCGTTCGGTCGTCCAAACCTAATGCAACCGCGGAGCGCACCGACCCAGCGCCGTCGGATAATTCCTGATCCGACCGAGAAACTGTCGATTGCTGGGATGCTGCGAAAAACTGTGCTAACTTGGAAAGCACGTCCGTCACTGAGGCCTGTGGAGAAGCGGTCTTACGATGCATTGCCGCTGGAAGCTCCGTGATCGTTACCCCGTGCATACTACTATTATGCGAGCGAACGGAGTGTATAGGCCTCGTGTCCCTTGGCTACCGGATGGCGTGACCTGTTCGCCGTGGAATCACTGAATGACGAAACTGGTCGGATACTCGAGGTCACGTAGCCAATGTGCGGTCGTGCGCACTGCTGTGAGGATGAGGAAGCATTATCGACAGTCTCTCGGACTGTCAATATAACAGAGCGTCCCGAGCGGCGGACATATGCTCCGATTGAAAAATATCTGAACCACAACATGCGGTCCCCTATGTTGCTGGACGAGAGAGGGACCTCTCTCGCTCACAGCCTGGACGGACCTGGACGAGCCAGGAACTGGACTAACAGGCTTTCTCCGATCTGTCCACAATCCGCCGTCACTGGGTGAGTACTAAAGTTATTATAGTGCTCGCATTACCCAAATCTCCTTCCTAGACCGCAACGGACGAACCCGGCAGCCGAACCATTCGATGAATGTACGCTACACCGGGTGAGCTAGCAAATGTCACTCCGTCGATCCTACAAGGGACCTCTTAGGCGATAGACATATTCCATGAGCACTTATTGCCGCTAGCTCTTCATTAACTATGACGACAGAGGCACACTTTTGAAAGAAATCTCCGTAACCTTTGCGAACAAGAAACCAGAAAAGCTTGGTAATAGCAAGCATATAATAATAAATATATAGCGTCGTTCAATAATTCGAAAGTTTGTGTGACATTATTGGACTATGTCGGAACTGAGGGACGATGTCCCTGAACCGAACCAAAAATTTCTAAGTCCACCGACGCTATCAGTTTCTTATCCGGCATCGCAGCATTCTGGTCCGACGAAAGAACCTGTAGAAGATCAAGTCAGATGACATACACAACACCATATGTTGTTCCGAAAGGGAAAGCTCAAAATCCTCCGAATCCCTTTCGGTATCCCGTCGGACCGGATGAAATTTTCGGATGTCCGTACCCGCTTCCGCGGAGCGTCCCGACCCAGCATCGTCGGATAATACATTATGCGACAGATTCAGTTGTTGCTGGGATGCTGCGATAAGCTGTGCTATTTAGGATAGCACGTCCGTCCCCGAGGCCTGTGCAGTAGCGGTCTTACGATGCATTGCCGCCGGAAGCTCCGTGTACGTTGACTCCCGCACACTTTCCTATGCGAACGTCCGGAGTCTGCAGGCCTCGTGTCCCTGGCTACTGGATGGTGTGACCTGGTCGCCGATGATTCTCTGACTGGCGAAGCTGACTGGATATCCGAGGTCACGTAGCCAAGAGCGGTCGTGTGCGCTACCATGAGAATAAGGAAGCCTTATTGACAGTCTCTCCAGACTGACTATATGTCGGAGCGTCCCGAGCGGCGGACACATGCTCCGAATGCGAAACATTTTGTACCACAACATCTGGGGCCAGATGTTGTTGTACGAGAGAGGGGCCTCTCTCGCTCGCTGTCCGGATGGACCTGAACGAGCTAGGAACCGGACTAAAAGGTTTTCTCCGTTCTCCCTCTAATCCGCCATCACTGGGTGTGCATTTGGTTGATTTATAGTGCTCGCATCACCCCAAAACTCCTTCTAGACCGCAACGGACGAACCCGGCTGCCGAACCATTTGATGAATGGACGCTACACCGGGCGAGCTAGTGGACGTCAAAGGCCGTCGAAGCTACTAGGGTCCTCTTAGGCAATTGGCATATTATATGAGCACTTTTCCGCTAGCTCTTCATTAATTGTGACGACGGAGGCACACTGTTGGAAGACATCACGGATACATCACCCTAATCTTGATCGTCTGAAATAGAAATTGATAAAGTAGAGTGACCCTGCGGGGAAAGGACCGGAATGTCCAATTCCCCACTAACATACCATGACATACGCTTCCCATGTTGTCATCGAAATCATCACATACAGAACAGGAGTTAGTGCGAGTACACTGACTACATATAGAATGATTATAAAAGTCAGAGGAAGACTTCCTCTTATTACAATTGATCAAAATCCTTTCAATGTGAAAAGAAAACAAAGTCCTGGTACTCGCACCAACCCCTGACAATCAAAATACATAATAATATGATCCATTAACATAGAAAAAATAATTGAAATCAAAATATTTTGAAAAAATATTTTTTCAGAACAGCCCAAGTTTCTGAAAAGTAACGTTGAGCCCCAATGGATCCCAAGCCTAAGTGTGGACAAAAATTTTAAAAATATTTTAAACAATTTATGCAACACTTACGAACAATAATAATGTATCTAGTTATGATTAAATTAACATCAAGATATTATATTCAAGAAATCCCCCCTCACACAGAGGGCTGTTGTAAATGTAAACAATAAGTGTAAAATCACTAAAATAAGACTCCAGGCACCCAGGCCCGAAATCAGTTACCAATAATACACTATCTGATGCAAAACAGAGACTTCCAGGGAAGAAACTGCAGAACATCAGATGGTAGATGCAGAACACAACGCCTAACCACCCATAGGTGAAGACGTAAACATGGGGAAAAGAACAGAATTCATTCTGTTATTCAGCTAAAACTCTCAAGAAATTTTAGTAATAATAATTACAGAAATTATGCCAAAAGCATGGGAGAATAGCAAGAGGGGACTTGAAGGAAAGGGAGAGAGGAAAACACTGAAAAATCAGTGTAACTTGATAACAAGAATGACAACAAAATGGCTGCTGCCTCGAAAATAGGTAACTTAACATAATTTCATTAAAAAAATTTAAGTTACAGCCCTGATAATTTTCTATCACACATTTTTCCTCTCCTCCTTCTATATCCTCCTTAGAATCACCATTTCACTAATATTTATGTGTCTGGCATCATTTAAACTGAGATTTACAAGCACAAAGATCAGTCAGATGTTAACTGATGAAATGCCAAACTAAGAATGATTAATGGCGCCAATTTCGGAACGTCCTTGATACTGCGCATGCGCAGTAGAGGTGAAGTGTGGAGGGCATTCAGGACATGTTTTCTTTGGTTTTAGATGCAAATTTTGGGGATTGGGGGGCAAAATTTGTGTTTGGCCCTACATTTTAAGAGTTAGCACCAGCTATGTCTGGGTCATTGGTACAGTATAAAAATATTGAAAACGTTAAAAAATTTATAGTAATTTATATATTTTTTATACTTACCAATGACCCAGACTTAGCTCGTGCTAACTCTAACAAAACCAGGGCCAAACACAAATTTTGCCCCCCAATCCCCAAAATTTGCATCCAAAACAAAACGAAATCATGTCCTAAAGGACCTCCATACTACGCCTCTACTGCGCATGCGCAGTGACGCAGTCGTCCCGAAATTGGCGCCAATTATCATTCTTACTAGCAGTGCCTGGTCAGCGCTATGTACTCAGCGGGGAGGCAAGAGTTCCCAACTCCAGGGAGGGCCATCCCCGTCTGGGTCATTGGTAAGTATAAAAAATATATAAATTACTATAAATTTTTTAACATTTTTATACTGTACCAATGACCCAGACTTAGCTGAATAGTAAACAGGCTGGAGGGCCTAGGACATAGAGGAAAATCCAATAAGCTCAACTATATAGTAAAGAGGTAACCCCTTAAGGAGAAAAGGAGTATTAGGCTTTACATGTATCTTTCTTATTTAATATTAAATTAGAAAGATACACTACCCTTAATAATTGAGCACAATAACATTCATGTTCTCTATTAACATCCAGTATAACCCTTATACTAATTATTTTTAAAGCAAGCCAATAAATAAAGTAGTCCAGAGAATTGAGACTCTTTATAATCATTTAAAAGTGTCCGAGTATTGTATATTAAAGCCCGTTTGACACTTGACATATACAAATGCTTCACACCGAGCTACACTTTAAAAATAAGACATGAATGAATTTAAACATTAATATTACACTTTAAAACCATCCCGGAAGCGACTCAGAAATACTGACTTGGAGGAGGCATTCCCTTGCTTTGCACTATAAAGCAGGTGACCTAAGGGAACACCTGCCCCCCCCCCCCCCTTCCCCTTGCCCTGGGTCAAATAGCCCAGAGCGAAGAGGGCAGCCGGACGGAGTCACTGCCGGAACAGAAAGCCTGCATAACTATAGTTGCAACTGTTTAGTGGACGACATTCTGAGCAACAGATAACGGACCTAAACAATGCAGGTCTCCAGAAATGGACTCAATATTTCTGAGATAAAAATTCGTAAATGTGGATGGCTGAGACCAATAAGCAGCCTTCATTAAATCTGTAATAGCAACACTATTCGCATAAGCCCAGGAAGTAGAAAGAGCTCTTACTTCATGAGCAGAAATCTTAAGCACAGACTGCTGAGAAGAAGATAAACCTTCATAAGCAGTACGGATAGTTAACTGAATCCATCTAGCAATAGAATGGACTGAAATGTCCTTTCTATTAGGCATCAAAGACAGAAAGAAACGTTTCCGTCCCTTTCTGATAAACTGAGATCTCTGTTTATAGATACGTAGTGCTCTAACAGGACAGAGTAAAGGCCTACGCCCGTCTGAAGACGGAAGAGCCTTAATAACAATAGGTTCCGGATATTTATTAGGAGCCTGATTCTTAGCTAAAAAACCCACATTAGTAGTGAAGGTGATAGTGTTCCCAACACTACGATAATGAGAATCATCCACCGATAGTGCATGAAGCTCACTGACTCTTCTGGCAGAAGAGAAAGCTAAGAGAAAAGCTGTCTTATAAGATAAGAATTTGAAATCTACTGTCCCAAGAGGTTCAAATGGCTTTTCCTTCAATTTAAGGAGAACCCAAGCTAAATTCCACTTAGGAATTAATCTAAGAGTTCTGGGTCTATTTATCGAAAAGTTTCTAACCAACTTCGATAAAGAGACATTAGATCCAATTTGTAAACTATCATGATGTGCATAGGTATCAGATAACATAGATCTATAACCCTTTATAGTAACAGGCTGCAGTTTGATTTCGTCAAACAAGTATACTAGAAAGTTTGCAATGTCTGGTATAGAGGGATCAAATATATCTACAGAATGATCCCTACACCAACGACGAAAAACCTTCCACTTAGCCGCATAGTTTAGCGAAGAGGAGGTCCTCCTACAGTTAGAAATCGCATCCACTGCTCGTCCTGTAAAGTGCTTGCCATGCAAGAAGGACCGCACAACGGAAAAATGTGAAGGTTGAGACCTTGCGGGTTGTGATGGAGTTGGCGCGATTTCCCCTGCGAAAGAAGATCCTCTCGTGGAGGAAGCTTCCGCGGTAGGTCCCACAACAGACACCTGAGTAGATTTATCCACGGTCTCTGTGGCGACAGAGATGCTACCAACAGAATCTTGCATTGAGATTGTTTTATCTTTAGCAATACTTGTTGAATTAACGGCGCTGGAGGATACGCATATCCTATCATTCCGTCCCAAGGGATCGACAGAGCGTCTACTGCAAATGCTATTGGATCCGGACACGGAGACACATACGTCTGCAACTGATTGTTGAGATGTGTCGCAAATAAGTCTATCATTGGCCGTTCCCATTGGTAGCAAATGTGATTGAATACTTGTTTGTTGAGAGTCCACTCCGACGGCAACAAGCGACCCTTTCGTGAAAGGGAGTCTGCTAGCACATTCAGACGACCCGGTATGTGACGGACCGAAAGAAGAACGTGATGTTCTAACGCAAACAGAAGGATTCTTTCCGTTAGATTGAACAACGGAACTGAATGAGTGCCTCCCTGATTCCGTATATACGCCACTACTGTCGTATTGTCGGATAGGATTTGGACATGAGCATCGTGAATAATGTCCATCCAGTGACGTAACGCAAGCCAAATTGCCGTCATAACGGTAAAACTCGGATCCGGCAACTGCAGCGGAACTCCTTGAGTTAACCACTGAATGTTTGCCCAAGTCTGAATCTCTTGTTTCACTTGATCTGACAAGAGAACGTCTACATCGAGCGAATGAATTTTCACACTCCAATTCTGAGTCAGGAAAATTTGAAGAGGACGTGTGCGTAGCCGCCCCATCGGAATGAGATCCACGGCGGCTCCGCACAGACCTATCAGTCTCATAAATTCTCTCGCTGTGACTTTGTCTGCGTGCAGACAATAGCGAGCGTAACAACTGACTAATTTCACTCTGGTTAACGGCAGACGAACGAGATTGATGTGCGTCTCGAAGCTCATTCCCAGATGAGTGAATGACTTGGACGGCACCAGATCCGACTTCTCCTCGTTTACTATAAAACCGAGACGTCGGAGCAATAGAAGAAGATTCTGAACATCGTTCTGAAGCGTAACTCGTTGCCGTACCTCTGAAGAATGTCGTCCAGGTAGGCCGACATTACCGCAGACGAATGAGCTCGGAAGTAGATCATTACCAAGTTCATTACCCGAGTGAAAGCCCAGGGTGCTAGATTCAATCCGAAGCACATCGCCCGGAATTGATACACCACTCCCAGGACTGCAAAGCGTAGATACTTTCGGAATGTCGGATGTACCATGACGTGAAAGTACGCATCTTTGAGATCTATGCTCGTTGCATAATCGTTCACCCGAATACTCGCTCTGACCGATCGAATCGTCTCCATATAAAACTTCGGAGCGACGATCAGCTTGTTTATCCAGCTCAAATCTATGACTGGACGGAACGAGCCGTCTGGTTTCGGAACCAGAAACAGATGGCTGTAGAATCCCAGAGATTCCTGGTTTTCTACGACCTCTACCGCGTTCTTCATTACAAGAGACTGCACCTCTGATAACAGAGCGTCTCTTTTCTGTGGATTTGACGGAAGATGAGTCCACTTTGGACTTCGAGTTAATGGAGGCTTTCGTTTGAAGGATATCTTTAGACCTTCCGAAGTCACTCCTCTCACCCAAGGGTCGTCTGTAATCGACGCCCACTCTTGTGAAAAACTTGACAACCTTCCGCCAACCGGAACGCGATAGAGGTTTAAGCCATCACCTCCTGGACCTGCGAGGCCTGCGGTAGGAGAAACCACGTCTTCCACGACCCGCACCTCGCCTCGTCGACCTCGGGGCGTCCGACCGATTGTCCCGGCTTGAAGGACGTCCCGAACGAGAGTCGCTATCCTGACGGTCTCTCGAATAAGACCAAGAGGACGCACCGGAACCTCTATAGGAACCTCTCTTGGGCGCATTAGACCCAGAAGTGCCTGTCTTATTCGTGTCTGCTGTATCCGACTTCTTAGGAGACGATCTGAACAACAGAGAATCATTAGCTTTCTTTTTAATTTTATCATAAATAGTGGAAAGCTTGCCGTCAAAGAGAAGTTCTCCTGAGACCGAAGCGACTCTAAGAGAGTTCTTCACCTTAGAATCCACTAGTGTGGATGTAGCTTGGGCTGTGTCACGTCTAACCAACTCCAGATTTGCCACTGAAAGGGCGGAGTTACACGTGGAATAAGCTACTGCCCTTGAAAGAAGTCTTAAAGAGGATTGTATATCCTGAAACTCTTCCCCTTGAAGGCGCAGTGATAACGCCTTAGTAAGGTGATCTGCGTAAGATAAGGCATCTAAATTGGCTCTGTTAGACGCAATAGCTGTTTCCAACACCGCGGTTGGAATAGAAGCTGACGACGGTAATGATAGCTCTAAGTCTTCCGCCTCGTCGTCCATACGCAGAGGAACTCTCGGTATACCCTGTCCTGCCGTATCGAATTTATTCCTTGCATTAATGAAAGGCAGGTTGAGAGTATTAGCGGACAAGAAACCTGCTTTCCCCGTCCTGGAAGCAAGTTTAAATATAGCGTCGTTCAATAATTCAAATGTTCTAGCAACATTATTGGACTGCGACGGAAACTCGGGAGCGATGTCCCTGAACCGCTCAAAAAATTCAGAGTCCAATGACGCTATAATTCTCTTGTCCGGAAGCGCAGCAGTCTGGCCCGACGGAACAACTTGAGGGAGAAAGTGCCGGATGAAGTCCACGGCAGCTTTATGTTGTTCCGAAAGGGATAGCTCCAAATCATCCGTATCCCTTTCACCATCCGGTTGGACCTCACGATGTTCCCGGTCGTCCGCCCCCGATGCTTCGGCGGAGCGTACCGACCCAGCGCCGTCGGATAATTCTCGATCCAACACCGTTTCTGTCGGCTGCTGGGATGCTGCGATAAGCTGTGCTATCTGCACAAGAATGTCCGGCGTCGAGACCTGCGGAGGCGCAGTCTTTCGCTGCTTTGCCGAGGGCAGCTCCGCATCAGATGGCTCCCGCATACTTTTCCTATGCGAACGTCCGGAGTCCATCGGTCTCGAATCCCTGGCTGCCGGATGGTGTGACCTGGTCGCCGAAGAATCCTTCATCGGCGAAGCTGGTAATATATCGGCGGTCACGCAGCCAAGGTGCGGTCGTGTGCGCTGACGAGAAGAGGAAGCCTTAACAGTCTCTGCGGACTGCTTATACAACGGAGCGTCCCGAGCGACGGACGTATGCTCCGCTAAAGACACATTTTGTACCACAACATCTGGTCCCAGATGTTGTTGTACGAGAGAGGGACCTCTCTCGCTCGCGGCCCGGCTGGACCTGGACGAGCTATGAACCGGACTAAAAGGCTTCCTCCGTTCTCGCTTACTATCCGCCGTCACTGGGTGTGCATCTATTATGTTTATAGTGCTCGCATCACCCAAAATTTCCTCTTGGACCGCATCGGACGAACCCGGCTGCCGAACCATTCGGTGAATGGACGCTACACTGGGCGAGCTAGCGGACGACATTTGTCTAATCTCCATGAGCACTTTTGCCGCTAGCTCTGAATTCATTTGTGACGACGGACGCACACTTGAAGAAGATAACATGGAAACATCACCCTGTTCTGGTTCCTCTGAAATAGAAACTGAGAGAGTAGAGTGACCTTGCGGAGAAAGAGCCGGCATCGCCCTTTCTCCAGAAACAACATATCGTGACACACGTTTCCAATGTTTCTCATCCCAATGTTCACATATAGGACAGGGATTAATGCGAGAACACTGACTACAATTAATACAATGATCATGAAAGTCAGAGGAAGATTTCTTCCTATTACAATTTGAACAACGTCCCTTCATTGTGAAAGAACAACAATAAGTCCTAGTTACTCGCAAAAACCCCTGACACAAAGATACATAATAACATGATCCATTAATAAATGAAAAAGCAATTGCAAAACAAAATAATTTTGAAAAAATATTTTTTCAGAGAAGCCCAAGTTGCTGAAAAGTAACGTTGAGCCCCGATGGATCCGATGGCAAAGTGTGGTCAAAAATTTTAAATTTATATAAAATAATTAATGAGACACTTTCGGATAATATAAATGTATCTTATAATGAGATAAACTACCACAAAGGCAAACAGCCCCCCTCAAAAAAGGCTGTTGCCAATGAAAACAAACAGTGTAAACACACTAGAAAACATGACTCCAGGCACTGAAAAAACTGGCCCGGAATCAGTCATCAATTACACTCTATCTGATGCAAAACAGAGACTCCCAGGGGAGAATCTGTAGAACATCAGATGGAAGATGCAGAACACAAACGTTATACACCCATGGGTGAAAATGTAACTATGGGGAAAATAACAGAAAACATTCTGTAACCAAGCAACTCTCCCAGGAAATTTTAGAAATGAAATTTCTCAAAAATATGCCAAAAGCATGGGAGAATTGCCAGGGGGGACTTTAGAAGGCTAGGGGAGAGGAAACACTGAATAAGCAGTGCAACAATTAGCAAGAATGACAACAAGAGGCCCATGCCTCGAAAATAGGCAACTTAACATAATTTCATCAAAAAATTTTAAGTACAGCCCTGATTATTTTTTGCCACTTCTTTTTCCTCTCCTCCTTCTATCCTCCTTAGAATCACATTTTCTCCAAAAATTACGTGTCTGGCATCCTTTAAACTGAGATTTACAAGCACAAAGATCAGTGAGATGTTGACTGATGAAGGGCCAAACAGAGAATGATAATTGGCGCCAATTTCGGGACGACTGCGTCACTGTGCATGCGCAGTAGAGGCGTAGTATGGAGGTCCTTTAGGACATGATTTCTTTTTGTTTTGGATGCAAATTTTGGGGATTGGGGGGCAAAATTTGTGTTTGGCCCTGGTTTTGTTAGAGTTAGCACCAGCTAAGTCTGGGTCATTGGTACAGTATAAAAATATAATAAATTTGAATGGAGATTTTTGTATATAGGCCAAGTCGGTTTTGTTTGTTATGTTGGGTAAAGGGTACGTGCTTTAAATCATCATCAGTATAGCAATTATTCAGATACCTATTTGGAGAAGTGATTAATCAGTTAACCAAGGTTAATGGAGATGGAGACGGTTTTGTTTGTTATGTTGGGTAAAGGGTTCATGCTTTAAATCATCAACGGTATAGCAATTATTCAGATACCTATTTGGAGAAGTGATTAATCAGTTAACCAAGGTTAATGGAGATTGAGTCGGTTTTGTTTGTTATGTTGGGTAAAGGGTTCGTGCTTTAAATCATCAGCGGTATAGCAATTATTCCGATACCTATTTGGAGAAGTGATTAATCAGTTAACCAAGGTTAATGGAGATGGAGTCGGTTTTGTTTGTTATGTTGGGTAAAGGGTTCGTGATTTAAATCATCAACGGTATAGCAATTATTCAGATACCTATTTGGAGAAGTGATTAATCAGTTAACCAAGGTTAATGGAGATGGAGAACTGAAAATGCAATGACAAAAGTTATTACAATAAAATGCCAAATGAAAGCAAGTAACCTTCAAAAAATTAATGTCAAACTTTCACATTTTATTTTTATTCATTTTCATTGAACACGTGGGTAATCTGAAAGGAGTCCAAAACAAGGCTGCTACACAGAGTTCATAATATGCCTGTCCACCTATTGAAAAACTAACAATTCAATGATGAAAAGCATATATTACAATTTATAATGTAAAACTGATTTTCACCGATGATAATGTTTGTCTGAGATAGAGTGCTAGCAATAAAAACAGAGACAGCAAAGCCAAAGGACACTTGACTCTTTTCATATGAATTTTTGGGTGAATGCCATTATGGTTTTGCACGAAATTCCCGTCGAAAACTTATGCGAACACATTGCGTCATCGGAATGTGCCAATGTTAATTTCACTACAAATCTTTAACCCCTGTTTTGCTGGCATTGGAATTTAATTTTGTGGTATATACCTGCGGTATATACAGAACTTCTGTGCGCTCTTTCCGATAAGAAAATCAGTTCTTTTCAGAGATGGACAACAAAGTTGTTTGATATAGCTGCATGTGCCCCTGAATTACTTTTGATGACGTCAGACTGTTTTGGTGGGGGAGAAAAATTAAAAAGCCTCGTGTCTGGCCCAAATATCTTACCCTCGGTTGAGATTTCCCCATCTCACACCCTAACCCACCAGGGATATTAATAATATCAGCCACAGCCACATTAGCATGTGCAATCATTCGTTTTTGAAAAGAGAATGTTTTTTACCTGCACATGAAGTATTATCTTTTCCTTTCATTGAGTCAAAGATTAGAGGTTGGAAATAAACATAAATCTGGCACTGTTTACAGCATGTGATCTTGAACACAATGTAGAACATTGGAAGTAGATCACAATTCAAAATCTGGTAATGGGTAAAAATTGAGCTTAGTAAAATTAGAATTCCTTCATGTAGTCCACGATATGGAGAATAGAACCTCAACACTGTTCCTGTATGATTATGTAATAGAAATCACTGTAACCTTGGTATTCATGGTATCAATTTGGGGTCAGGTCCGAAGTTATTTGGAGGTGGAACTTGCATCCTATAACCTTGTTGGTCAGAAAACTGCTGTTAGGGGAAAAAATGTGCTTTACATATAAGACTTTGCATGCATACAGTGAAATAAGTTTTGATAATACCCACAAGAAAATGTCTGTCATATTTATTCTTTGATGATAATTTCAAAGCTTCATATCATTCCTTAGGAAGTCTTGGCTTTAAGAGAAGTTATGTCACCGAAAAAAAAATGCATCAACAGAAATTTTCTTGTGGTGTTCCTACAGCTTAATTCAAATGGTACTGAAGTTGAATAGCGTAACTAAATGCACAGGATTCTCCAGAGAGCACTATTTATGCCTTATTTCTCCTGGATCTCTGCAACCAGAAGACAAACTTTCACCATACCAAGTATTTGGAAATTTGCAGTATGTTTGCTAGGTGCCATTTTTGTGACCTTCTCAGAATCATTAACTTCAGCAACCTTTAATGTTGGATGGCAAATGTCCTAGCTTTGACCCTGTTGGGGAAAGATCATGACACATTGTTTGATTTCAACCATGGTACTACAACGCGTTAAAGAGCCAAAGAGAAAAGTTAACAGACAAGAGGATGAAGAGATCTCTTTACAGTAGAACCCTGTTAATTGAATAGCCACTTTGCCAGTGAAAAATATTCAATTAACTGGAGTATTCAAATAACAGGAATCTAGTCATTCTCCTAAATTCTGGTGATAAACAGTGCATTAATTTTATTCTATTTTATTTTGTATGACAGAGCTCAGAGATACAATAGATTAAATGCATATGCTGATTGTACTGATGACAAATAGGTCTATAAATGCAGGGAATTCAGTGGTAGTCAGAGTAGTTATTGAATAGATTTCAAAATTTTTATTCGATTAACAGGAGTTTATTTTAAAACCCATATACAATTAACAGCACAAATTTGTTCTGAAGGTATGCAAAATGGTTTGGTGTTTGAAAGTTATTTGCAAATAAGTTATTCAATAGGCAAATATTCAAATAAGTGGGCTCCACTGTACTATAATACATGTCCACTGAAAAATATATAAATTGTCATAATCTATTATGCAAATAGGTGTGCATCCAGCTAGAAATTAAAGTTTTATCTACCTTGATATGTAATGCAACTAGAAATTTTCCATCGCATAAAGTATTATCTTGATCCCTTCACGTGGTTGAAGTGCCATGGGTAAAAACTAATAAAAATTTGGCAGCGTGCTCACAATGTAACCTTGACCTTCCAGACGTAGCCTTGGGAAGTAGGTTATAACAGAACATCTATTAGTCAATAAAGACTGTGGCAAAGATAACTGACAATCCCTTCTCTAAAGCCAGCTAGAAATGCAAGTTTTATCTCCCTTAATGTGCAATGCAACTAGAAATTAATAAAATATTGGCAGTGTGCTCACAATGTAACCTTGACCTTCAAGGTGTAGCATTGGGAAGTAGGTTATAAAAAAACATCTATTAGTCAATAAAGACTGTGCCAAAGATAACTGACAATCCCTTCTCTGAATCAAAAGATTCAGTACTCCAGTCACAAAAAGTTTAGCCCTTAAGGGAGAGGATAATATTATACATTTTCGCTATACTTTTACAGTGCTTATACTGTTACTTTGCAGTTGTATCTAGGTGCCCGACGTGCCTTGATCTGTGACCTTGACCTCCATCGAACAAAAAATAATTTGGGGCATGACACATCATCACTCCATAAGCAACATGTGTGCCAAGTTTCAACAAAATTCAACGAATTATTTCAGAATTATGGAGCAGACATGAAAATCTTCCTGACAGATGGACGGACGGACGGATGCTCCAACATTTCAGGTTTATGGGCTACCAAAAAAACATTTTGTATGTCCAAAACCTTATTTTACCCAGAACCCCACACCCTCCACCCTAGAACTTATATTTAACCCTAACCCCACCCCTCCACCCCAAAACCACACCCTAACCCAACCCCACCCTGACCCTAAACTCTAAAAGCCCACCCCAGACCCTAACCCCCACCCACCCCCAGGACCTACCCCCCCCCAACCTTAAGCCCTACTCTGGGGCTACCCCTAACCTCCACCCCACCCCACCCTGACCCAACCCCACCCTAGCCAAACCAATAGGATTAGGAGCTATTTTTCGGTTTAGGGGCTACTAAAACTAACCCCCCCCTCCCCCCCGGACCTAACCCTCCCCAACCTTAAGCTCTGGGGCTACCCCTAACCCTAACCCCACCCCACTCCTAACCCTAACACTACCTTAATTTGGAGGTAGCCCCTAATAATAATATCCCCTAAACCCCCAATGTTGGCCCGGACAGACAGACAGATGGAAATACCAAACATTATATGGACCGTGAAAATTGGGGGAGGGGCATAATAAAAGAGCATGTCAAATTCCACGGTGGGGGTGTCATATGCTGCATTCTTAACCCCCTGCACACTGATGTCGAAATATCTAAAGTTCAAGGTGCAAATTTTTCCCATAATGCAACTAGAAATTTAACCAATTCATTGAGTTCTGTCAAACAAGATTGATTTGGTTAAATTCCCAGTTGCATTATGGGAAAAATGGCAACTTGAAATTTGGATATTTTGACATCAGAATGAAGGGAGTTAAGCAAGAGATGATAAGTTATCAGTTCATGAGAACTGTTCTTGATAATATCATCTTGCTTGGGCCAACTATGTACAGTCAATCCTCATAATGTGCAGAAATTAATATCAGTAGAAACTGTAGGAGTCATCAGGAAGACAGGCATTCTGGTATAATGCCTTCTCTTTATAATATACACAACTCCCTCGCTAACTTGACTGTCGCTGTGTCGTTATTAAACTTATACTGTAAATGTATCATATGAAACTGTAGTTGTATGTGTATATTCCAAAAATATAATTCATTCATTCATTCATTCATTCATTCATTCATTCATTCATTCATTCATTCATTCATTCATTCATTCATTCATTCATTCATTCATTCATTCATTCTTTGTCTCAATAAAATGAGTTTTTCTATTCCTATAACACTACTTACATACTATTTACCCTGATCAAGAATGATCTATTTTTTAAGATTCATAATTTATTTATTTATTGATGTTTAAGGTCACATATTTCTGCACAATGGCTAATCATGACCATGACAGTTTTACGGGTGGAGGAAGCCGGAGTACCCGGAGAGAACCACTGAGCAACGGCAAGCAACTGTCAGCTGCCCAACATACGAACTCCACACAAGCAGGGTGCCCAAGGACACAACGCAGTTGCCGCAGGTGGGATTCGAACCGAGGACCTCTCGGCTTGCAGCCTGCACCTCTACCAACTGAGCCACCACGCCCCTTTAAGATTCATAAACTTTGATTGCAAGTAAGACTAAAAATAAAGATAAATATACTTACATCTGGGTAAATCCACAAAAAAATGTAAATATAAATCATCATATTCAAAGTTTTTAGCAGATTCTGAAAATAAAAATAAAATATGTTTATGATTAATTTGATATTGCCACTAAAATCCAGAAAGTTTAACATTTTACCCAATGCACATGTGCCTCCTAACGATGCCAGATATTAAATATCAAAAGATTCTGACTGGTGGATCGGAAGAGGCGATTTGCATGTATTTTCTTTGATTTACTGCACAGACATGAAAGCCAATCTCTAAGTCACAATTATAATGTCCACATACATCCATGGGCTAAGTTTGGTGATGATCAGACCATCCAGTGGGAGAAGATGTCGAACAAATGCACATACAAACAAACCATTCCCAAACAAGCCGAACATTAAAACTAGAAGGGGTATCAGTACCCCGTGGCTCACCAGCAGGTGGCCAATGTAAAGGGGAGGCTGGAGTAAAAAAAAAAAAAAGTCCAAAACTTGCACACAAAAGTCCAAAATTAAAGTAAATAATGAGCTAAAGGGTTAAATAATATAATACTAGCCCCAATAAGCATGCTAACATAAAATAGGAACCATGGCAATATGCTACAAGGTAAGTCTCTACTTTGAAGAAAAGAAAGACAAGCCTCAAAACCTGCACATAAAAGTAAAAAAAAGTATCACATTTGTTTCAAAGGGTTAAAATTGAGAAAAGTTAAAAACTTTATAGTAATTTATATATTTTTTATACTTACCAATGACCCAGACATAGCTGGTGCTAACTCTTAAAAAATAGGGCCAAACACAAAATTTGCCCCCCAATCCCCAAAATTTTCATCTAAAACCAAAGAAAACATGTCCTGAATGGCCCTCCACACTTCACCTCCACTGTGCATGTGCAGTGTCAAGGACGTTCCGAAATTGGCGCCATTAATCATTCTAATAACCAGTGCCTGGTGAGCGCTATGTACTCAGCAGGGAGGTAAGAGTTCCCAACTCCTGGGAGGGCCATCCCCGTCTGGGTCATTGGTAAGTATAAAAAATATATAAATTACTATAAATTTTTTAACATTTTTATACTGTACCAATGACCCAGACATAGCTGAATAGTAAAAAGGCTGGAGGGCCAAGGACATAGAGCAAGATGGAATACGCTCAATTATATAAAATAGAGTCATCCCCTCTAGGGAAAAAGAAGTATTAGGCCTTACATGTATCTTTCTTATTTATGATAAATTAGAAAGATACAACACCTTCCAAAATTGAGCATCATACATCCATGTACTCTATTAATATCTAGTATAATCCTTATACTAATAATTTTTAAAGTAAGCCAATAAATAAAGTAAGTCTAGAGAATAGAGACTCTTTAAACTCCTTAAAAGTGTCTGAGGATTGTATAATCATGTCCGTTGACACGTGCTATATTCAAAAGCTATACTTTAAAAACTAAGACTTGAATGAATTTTTAAAACATAAACTTCTCACTAAACAACCATCCCAATAACAGCTCAGAATTACTAACTCCGGAGGAGGTATCCCCTTGTTTTCATAGTAAAACAGGTGACCCAAGGGAACACCCTCCCCCCCCCCCCCCTTTTTCTTGCCCTGGGTCAAATAGCCCAGAGCGAAGAGGGCAGCAGAACGGAGTCACTGCCGAAACAGACAGCCTACCTAGCTATAGTAGCAACTGTTAAGTGAATGACATTCTGAGCAGTAGATAATAGACCTAACAATAGAGGCCTCCAGAAATGGACTCGATATTTCTGAGATAAAAATTCATGAATGTGGATGGCTGAGCGCAATGAGCAGCCTTCAAAAATCTATAATAGCGACACTATTAATGTAAGCCCAAGATGTAGAAGAACTCTTACTTCATGAGCCGAAATCTCAAACACAACTGCTGAGTCAAAGATATACCATAAGCAGTATTGATAGTTAATTGAATCCATTAGCAATAGAATGGAGCGTAAGTCCTTCTATTAGGCATCAAAGACAGAAGAAGCTTACGCCCGTAGTAATAAACAGATATCTGTTTATAAATACATAAACTCTAACCGGACAGAGTAAAGGCCTATGCCCGTACGAAGACGGAACGACCTTAATAACAATAGGTTCCGGATATTAATTAGGAGCCTAACTCTTATGCAAAAATCCAACCTAAATAGTAAAGGAAGTAGTGATTCCGAAACTACGAAAGTAAAAATCATCCACCGATAGTGCATGAAACTCACTGACTCTTCAGTAAAAGAGAAGCCAACAGAATTACTGTCTAAAAGGTCAGAATTTGAAAACTACTGTTTCCAGAGGCTCAAATGATTACTTAGCTAAATAAGAACCGAAGTTAAATTCCATATAGGAATTTAATCTAATGATTCTAAGTCTATTTATCAAAAAGTTACTAACTGACTTAGATAAAGAGACATAAGACTCAATTGTAAACTATCATAGAGTGCATAGGTATGAGGTAACATAAACCTATAACCTTAATAATAACAGGCTGCAGTAGATCTTGTCAAACAAGTATACTAAAAAGTTACAATGACTAGTATGGAGGGATCAACAATATCAACATAGTGATCCCTACACCAACGACGGAAGAGCCTCCACTTTAGCCGCATAGAATAGCGAAGAAGAGGTTCTCCTATAGTAAGAAATTGCGTCCAAAGCTCGTCCAGTACAATGCTTACAATGCAATAAGGACCACACAACGGAATACGTGAAGGTTGCGACCTTGCGGGTTGTGATAAAGATGACACGATTTTACCCAGCGAAAAAAGATCCTCTCATTGAGGAAGATTTCGCGTTAAGTCCCACAGTAGACATCAGAGTAAATTTACCCACGGTCTCTGTGAAGACAGAGATGCTATCAACAGAAATGTATTGTGGTTGTTTATCTTAGCAATACTTGCTGAAACAACAGCGCAGGAGGATACGCATATCCTATCATTCCGTCCTATTAGATCAATAGAGCGTTAACAACATTAGCTCAGAGATCCGGACAAGCAAACACATACGTCTGCAATTGACAAGCAAGTTGTGTCGTAAATAAATTATCATTGGGCGCTCCCATTGATAGCAAATCTGATTGAATACTTGTTTGATGAGAGTCCATTCTGACGGCAACAAGCGACCCATAAGTGAACGGGAGTCCGGTAAAACAATCAGACGACACGGAATATGATGGACCGAAACAGAACTTGGTGTACTATTACAAACAGAAGAATTCTTTCCATTAAATTGAATAACGGAAACGAATGAGTGCCTCCCTGGTTCCGGAGATACGCCACTACTGTCGAAATAACGGACAGGATTTGGACATGCGTTTCTGAATAATGTTCATCCAATGACATAAAGCAAGCCTAAAAAAACATTATTCCGCGGAAGATAAGTGCTTGCTTAGAGACTGCGGAACCCAAAGACCCTGGCACTTCGAATCCGTTGGGATCAATATTATATCCCAACCTGTTTGACTGGCAACCGTCATAATTATAAAACTCGGATCCGGCAACTGCAGTGGCACTCTCTGAGTCAACCATCGAATGTTTGCCCCAGTCTGAATCTCTTGCAACACTAGATAGACAAGAGAACGTGTAAATCGAGCAATTCATGGATTGCTGAAAAGTTGCCGTCGAAGAGAAGCTTCTCCGAGAACGAAGCGACTCTGAGAGAGTTCTTCACCTTACTATCCACGAGCGTGGATGTAGCTAGGGTTGCGTTACGTCTAACCAACTCCAATCAGCCACTGAAGGGCGGAGTTATACGTGAACAAACTACTGCCCTCAAAAGAAATCACATTAAGGATAATATCCCGTAATTTTTTCTCTTGAAGACGTAATGATAACGCCTCAGTAAGGTGGATTACGTATGATAAAGCGTCTAAGTTAAGTCTATTAGACATCATTGTCGTTTCCAACATTGTGTTTGGAAAAGACATAGACGGCGAAAAAGAATATTTCCAGTCTTTAACCACGCCGTCTAGACGCATATGAACTCTCGGTATGCCCTGTTCTGCCAAAATAAATTATTCGTATAAATGATAAAAAGGCAGAAATGAGCATTGCGGACAAGAAACTAAACTATCATGCTTGGTAGCAGGCTTATATGTATATATAGCGTCGATAAATAATACACATGTTCTAATGACATTATTGGACTGTGTCGGTAAGTCAGGGACAATGTCCCTGAACCGATCCAAAATTCCGTGTCCAATGACGCTATAAGTCTCTTATCCAACATCGCAGCAATGTAGTCCGAAATAACAATCACTGGAAGATAATGCCGGAAGATATGAATGGCAGCTTCCGATGCTACGAAAGGGAAAACTCGAAATCTTTCGAATCCCTTTCGCCATCCTGACGGACCCTATAAAGCGTTCGGTCGTCCGTACCTGATGCAACCGCGGACCGCACCGACCCAGCGCCGTCAGATAATTCCTGATTCGACTAAGAAACTGTCGATTGCTGGGATGCTGCGAAAAAACTGTGCTAACTCGGATAGCACATCCGTCACTGAGGCCTGTGGAGAAGCGGTCCTACAATGCATTGCCGCTGGAAGCTCCGTGATCGTTACCCCGTGCATACTACTAATATGCGAGCGAACGGAGTGTATAGGCCTCGTGTCCCTTGGCTACCGGATGGCGTGACCTGTTCGCCGTGGAATCACTGAATGACGAAACTGATCGGATACTCGAGGTCACGTAGCCAATGAGCGGTCGTGTGCCCTGCTGTGAGGATGAGGAAGCATTATCGACAGTCTCTCGGACTGTCAATATAACGGAGCGTCCCGACCGACGGACATATGCTCCGAATGTAAAATATTTGAACCACAACATGCGGTCCCCTATGTTGTTGGACGAGAGAGGGACCTCTCTCGCTCACAGCCCGGACGGACCTGGACAAGCCAGGAACCGGACTAACAGGCTTCCTCCGATCTGTCATCAATCCGCCGTCACTGGGTGAGTACTAAAGTAATTATAGTGCTCGCATCACCCAAATTTCCTTCCTAGACCGCAACGGACGAACCCGGCAGCCGAACCATTCGATGAATGTACGCTACACCGGGTGAGCTAGCGAATGTCACTCCGTCGATCCTACAAGGGACCTCTTGAGCGATAGACATATTCCATGAGCACTTATTGCTGCTAGCTCTTCATTAACTATGACGACAGAGGCACACTTTTGAAAGACATCTCCGTAACTTTGCGAACAAGAAACCAGAAATGCTTGGTAATAGCAAGCATATAATAATAAATATATAGCGTCGTTCAATAATTCGAAAGTTTGTGTGACATTATTGGACTATGTCGGAACTGAGGGACGAAGTCCCTGAACCGAATCAAAAATTTCTAAGTCCACCGACGCTATCAGTTTCTTATCCGGCATCGCAGCATTCTGGTCCGACGAAAGAACCTGTAGAAGATCAAGTCAGATGACATACACAACAGCATATGTTGTTCCGAAAGGGAAAGCTCGAAATCCTCCGAATCCCTTTCGGTATCCCGTCGGACCGGATGAAATTTTCGGACGTCCGTACCCGCTTCCGCGGAGCGTCCCGACCCAGCATCGTCGGATAAAACATATGCGACAGATTCAGTTGTTGCTGGGATGCTGCGATAAGCTGTTCTATTTAGGAAAGCACGTCCGTCCCCGAGGCCTGTGCAGTAGCGGTCTTATGATGCATTGCCGCCGGAAGCTCTGTGTACGTTGACTCCCGCACACTTTCCTATGCGAACGTCCGGAGTCTGCAGGCCTCGTATCCCTGGCTACCGGATGGTGTGACCTGGTCGCCGATGATTCTCTGACTGGCGAAGCTGACTGGATATCCGAGGTCACGTAGCCAAGAGCGGTCGTGTGCGCTACCATGAGAATGAGGAAGCCTTATTGACAGTCTCTCCGGACTGACTATATGTCGGAGTGTCCCGAGCGACGGACGTATGCTCCGAATGCGAAACATTTTGTACCACAACATCTGGGGCCAGATGTTGTTGTACGAGAGAGGGGCCTCTCTCGCTCGCCGTCCGGATGGACCAGAACGAGCTATGAACCGGACTAAAAGGCTTCCTCCGTTCTCCTTCTAATCCGCCGTCACTGGGTGTGCATTTGGTTGATTTATAGTGCTCGCATCACCCCAAAACTCCTTCTAGACCGCAACGGACGAACCCGGCTGCCGAACCATTCGATGAATGGACGCTACACCGGGCGAGCTAGCGGACGTCAAAGGCTGTCGAACCTACTAGGGTCCTCTTAGGCAATTGGCGTATATACATGAGCACTTTTCCGCTAGCCCTTCATTAATTGTGACGACGGAGGCACACTGTTGGAAGACATCACAGATACATCACCCTAATCTTGATCGTCTGAAATAGAAATTGATAAAGTAGAGTGACCCTGCGGGGAAAGGACCGGAATGTCCAATTCCCCACTAACATACCGTGACATACGCTTCCCATGTTGTCATCGAAATCATACGATACAGAACAGGAGTTAATGCGAGTACACTGACCACATATAGAATGATTATAAAAGTCAGAGGAAGACTTCCTCTTATTACAATTGATCAAAATCCTTTCAATGTGAAAAGAAAACAAAGTCCTGGTACTCGCACCAACCCCTGACAATCAAAATACATCATAATAATATGATCCATTAATATAGAAAAAATAACTGAAATCAAAATATTTTGAAAAAATATTTTTTCAGAACAGCCCAAGTTTCTGAAAAGTAACGTTGAGCCCCAATGGATCCCTAGCCTAAGTGTGGACAAAAATTTAAAAAATATTTTAAACAATTTATTCAACACTTACGAACAATAATAATGTATCTAGTTATGATTAAAATAACATCAAGATATTATTTTCAAGAAATCCCCCCCCTCACACAGAGGGCTGTTGTAAATGTAAACAATGAGTGTAAAAACACTAAAATAAGACTCCAGGCACCCAGGCCCGAAATCAGTTACTAAAAAAAAAACTATCTGATGCAAAACAGAGACTTCCAGGGAAGAAACTGCAGAACATCAGATGGTAGATGCAGAACACAACGCCTAACCACCCGTAGGTGAAGACATAAACATGGGGAAAAGAACAGAATTCATTCTGTTATTCAGCTAAAACTCCCAAGAAATTTTAGTAATAATAATTACAGAAACTATGCCAAAAGCATGGGAGAATAGCAAGAGGGGACTTAAAGGAAAGGGAGAGAGGAAAACACTGAAAAATCAGTGTAACTAAATAACAAGAATGACAACAAAATGGCTGCTGCCTCGAAAATAGGTAACTTAACATAATTTCATTAAAAAATTTGAAGTTACAGCCCTGATAATATTCTGTCACACATTTTTCCTCTCCTCCTTCTCTATCCTCCTTAGAATCACCATTTCACTAATATTTATGTGTCTGGCATCATTTAAACTGAGATTTACAAGCACAAAGATCAGTCAGATGTTAACTGATGAAGGGCCAAACTTAGAATGATTAATGGCGCCAATTTCGGAACGTCCTTGACACTGCGCATGCGCAGTGGAGGTGAAGCGTGGAGGGCCATTCAGGACATGTTTTCTTTGGTTTTAGATGCAAATTTTGGGGATTGGGGGGCAAAATTTGTGTTTGGCCCTATATTTTAAGAGTTAGCACCAGCTATGTCTGGGTCATTGGTACAGTATAAAAATATAACCTGCAAATGTCACAGTAACCACAATGGCAATATGCCAGTAAGGTGAAACTCTACTTGAAAAATATCCACTTGGAAGAAAAGAAAGACAAACCTCAAAATCTTCACATAAAAGTCAAAAAAGTATCACATTTGTTTCAAAGGGTTAAAATTGAGAAAAATACCCTGAAATGTTAAGGTAACCACCATGGCAATATGCCAGTAAGGTAAAACTCAACTTGAAGACAAAATTTCAAAACCTGTACACAAAAGTCAAAAACCTGCACACAAAAGTCAAAAACCTGTACACAAAAGTCCAAAATTCAAGTAACTAAGCATAGAAAGGGTTGAATAAAATATTACTATCCCTGAAAAGCATACTGACATAAAAAAAAAATCAAAATAAAAAGAAAAAAAAAATCAAAACCTGCACACAAAAGTTCAAAATGAATAAATCCGGACGCCAACTCAGACGCCGACATGAGGGCTTTGCCACAGGCTCTCACAACTATCGTTGGTGAGCCAAAAATGGATTTTTTATAAATTATTGACAAAAATATATGGACAGCAAAACAGCATATGTTTCTGAAAGAGCTCATCATTCTGAATGTCTGTATGAAATTTAACCCTTTACCCAATGAATTGCCCGCATCCGCCTGCATAATATGCAAATTCAGCAGCTGAAAAAATATTATTTTTCCAAAAATTTCAACAAAACCATATCGTGTGACCCCCCTTTGGAACGAGCTCATCAAGCTCGTTTCAAAGAGGGGTCACATGATATGGTTTTGTTGAATTTTTTTTTTTAAATTTAAAAAATGATATTTAAAATAATAAATTTTGAAATCGTCTGCGTTGGGTAAAGGGTTAATCAATATCAAAGCACTAATGTTCAAATTATGGCCTGAACAGAAATCGGACAGGCAAATTCGAAAAAAAAAATGTAAGTCGCAGAAGGGGAATAACTCTAGAAATTAAAATGTAAGAAACATCGTTAGAGACTTGTTTGAAAGTTTTTCCCATAAGCAATCTTCTGCCAAATTTCATTGAGATCCGACAACCCAAACCTGAGGTACAAGGTGAACAGACAATAAATTGGCTGTTTCATACACTCTAAGGGCCATAACTCAAGGAAAAAATATGCCGACAGTAAAACAGCTTATGTTTCTGAAAGAGATCATGATTCTGATACCTGTATACAATTTCATCAAAATCTGAAGACTAATTTTCAAGATATGACCTGAACAGACATTGGACAAACATATGGATACATGGACACATGCAGGCACCACACGTACACACACGCATTCATGCATGCATGTATGCACATATGCACACACACATGCATGTACGCATGCATGCACAGACACAATGCAGTATACCCCACTTTTTAAGAAAAAAGTGGGGGTATGAAAAACTTCATGTTTGAAAACATTTCAACAAAACCATATCATATGACCCCTTATTGGAATGAGCTCACTGGGCACATTCCAATGAGGGTCACATGATATGGTTTTGTGGAAATTTTTGAAAAATTCATAAAAAAAAGACTAAAATCACAAATAAATAATAAAGTGTTAAAAAAACTCGCCTATCAAAACTCCAAAACTATAAAGTTAAGTATGATTCAAATTAATTGTAAATATTTGCTGACCAAAAAATAGTAATTAACCCACCCCAAAAATATGGTACATACATTAACTGGTAGAGTGCTAAATTATTTTTCAAAGGTGATTTGTAACATGAGTATTTTTTCAAAGATACAATACTCCCAGCAAGAGGAGCCTTAGTTTAGCAAGATTTTGTTCATCAATAATTGTTTTGTTACAATTTATTGGAGAATGCCTGTTGGCTGCCTGTTGGCTGCCTGTTGGCTGCCTGTTGGCACTCTCCAATAAATTGTAACAAAACAGTATTATATGAATATTTCTTTATCCACGGCTGCACAAACGACAAGCTAATGCGCACAGTGTAAAGCCACTAAAGTGGCTTTCAGCACTTTTCAGTAGAGCCATGATAGTGGCTTCCAGCACTCAACCAGTTAACTAAACTTGTTATAGAAAGAAGAGAGAATAAACTAATATTTACTTACCTATTTCCCCATTTACAATAAGTCGCAACACATTTGCAGGTGGCTGGAAACAGACAATGGAAAGAAAGTCAGAACTGTTGTATGTTATTCATTGAACTTATCAAAAGTTCTGGCCACTTTGTGCAGCAAAGATTCCTATACAACTCAAAACCCTATGTTTTCCATAACCCTTTATCTGGCACTACAGTACGTGGAGAGTGGATTGTAACAAAATCACCAGTGGAGTGGAGTGATCACCCAAAGTATCACTTTCAAAATCAGTACATATAGAGAAAAAAACCACAGGCAATGTTTCAGCCAATGGACCTCCGGTTTTAACAGGGAATTCCATTGGTTGAAACTTTGCTTGTGCTTGTTATGCTTTGCAAAAAAAATTGCAATTATAGCTTGAGTGGAATCTCCACTCTGGGGGTGATTTAGTGACAATACACTCTACACGTACTGTACTTGATGATGATACATTCATCTTTTTTATAATATCATAAAATATTTAACAAAATCAAATGAGAGGCTTTCTACAATATATAAAAAGAGCTAAATTATACAAATTAACTCATTTAATTTTAAGGTTCAAGGGTCAAATTCCAACTTTAATCACTTTTTACTGCAAAAGAACAGGTGCCTCAACATGCTGTCTCAGGGGAAACTTGCAAGTTACATTCTGCACTTCAACATGCTGTCTCAGGGGAAACTTGCAAGTTACATTCTGCACCTCAACATGCTGTCTCAGGGGAAACATGCAAGTTACATTGTAAGTGCTGAGACAGCCAAAACTTGCCTAAATCCTCTGCAATGTCACAAGATGTCGACAGGCCTCAAAATAAGCTGTCTGACATTTGCAAAATGAGGTCCCCAGTGGGTGAATTTGATGATGCTATCCCATTTAGTTGGCCAATTTATCCTCTGGGTACCTCTTTCTGTTTAGTTTTGAGACCCTGATTCAGATTGAGGTTCACAGAGGGTAAATTTAGTGATGCTACCCTGCTGTGCAGGGTAGCATCACTAAATTCACCCTCTGGGGACCTCATTTTGCAGATGACAGTCTGCTAATTTTCTGTCTTGGATGTAGACTGTCTTTAGTCATGGTCTTCAGATTTCAGATATATACATCAATTAAAAAAAGGTAAAAATTTTCGAATCTCCGAGTTTTGTAGTAAAATTGGAGGACACTGGAAGACTTTAAAAACGTCCAATGAGAGGATTCAATTTCAGTGAAGGATTGTCAGAGAATGAAAACTTTATTTTTGGCCTTATACATGTAGTTCCTGGTTGCAACAAGCCTGTTCCACTGAGGGGTTATAAATTATGTCTTGGAATCAAATACTAAAGAAACAAGAGGCCCCACATGGCCTTAAATCGCTCACCTGACAAAGTGGTTCAAAGAAGTATTTTGGATCACATTCAGCTCGTTATGGTTCATCAACACCACAGAGGAATGACATCATGAAATTAAATTCAGGTGTCCATGTCAGATAATCATTATAATAGCATAGGTCTTGCCAACTAGATCCAATTCTCCCAGCTATAGATAAGCATTTCCAAATTTCCAAGCGTTGTTACGCCACTGCAGTTTGAAAGCCATAAATGATGAAACAAGGGACTCGATTTGAACAAACTTGAATCTGACCCCTGACTGAGCTCCCTAAAGATGTTATATACTGAATATGAAATGATTCTGGTTGGGGGATCTGAAGAAGATTTGTAAAGAATAATCCTCATATTGCACTAAGTTAAAATTCAGGCTCCCACAGGGAGCCCAAATATAAACCCAGAAACTCGATTTGAACAAACAGGAATCTGGTACACCTAGATAAGTTGTATACCACATATGGAAGAATTCTGACTGGTGGATCTGAAGAAGAAGATTTTTAAAGAATAGACCAAATATTGCACTAAGTTGAAATTCGGGCTCCCACAGGGAGCTCAAATATGAACCCAGGGACTCGAATTGAACAAACTTAAATCTGACCTCTCTAGAGATGTTGTATACCATATATGAAAGGACTCTGCCTAGTGGGTCTGAAGAAGAAGATTTTTGAAGAATAATCCTCATACTGCACTAAGTTAAAATTTGGGCTCCCATAGGGAGCCCAAATATGAACCCAGGGACTCGATTTGAACAAACTTGAATCTGACCCCCCTAGAGATGTTGTATACCAAATATGAAAGAATTCTGCCTGGTTGATCCGAAGAAGAAGATTTTTAAAGAATAATCCCCATATTGCACTAAGTTAAAATTCGGGCTCCCATAGGGAGCCCAAATATGAACCCAGGGACACAATTTGAACAAACTTGAATCTGAACCCCCTAGAGATGTTGTATACCAAATATGAAAGGATTTTGCCTGGTGGATCTGAAGAAGAAGATTTTTAAAGAATAATCCTCATATTGTACCAAGTTAAAATTCAGGCTCCCATAGGAAGCCCAAATATGAACCCAGGGACTCGATTTGAACAAATGTGAATCTGACCCCCATAGAGATGTTGTATACCAAATATGAAAGAATTCTGCCTGGTTGATCTGAAGAAGAAGATTTTTAAAGAATAAACCTCATATTGCACTAAGTTAAAATTCAGGCTCCCATAAGGAGACCAAATATGAACCCAGAGACTCGATTTGAACAAACTTGAATCTGACCCCCCTACAGATGTTGTATACCAAATATGAAAGAATTCTGTCTGGTGGATCTGAAGAAGAAGATTTTTAAAGAATAATCCTCATATTGCACTATGTTAAAATTCGGGCTCTCATAGGGAGCGCAAATATGAACCCAGGGGCTCGATTTGAACAAACTTGAATCTGACTCCCCTATTCATGTTGTATACCAAGTATGAAAGGATTCTGACCAGTGAATCCGAAAAAGAAGATTCTTGAATGTTTTTCCCATTGCCTACAGTGTTAAATAGTGCTGACTCAGCACTTTTTCAAAGTCTCGAAACCTTACCCTATGATAAAACCGATAGCAATTTTTTTTTACCAATCTTTTCTGTTGGTCCTAAGGAAGCTTTACACCAAATAAAAATTCTCAGTGCCGTGCATTTTTGGAGATATGGGGGTTTTAAATTTTTTCTATTTTTAGCTCCTGCGGTTCCCACGGGGCTGCGGGAAAATTTTTTTTTGCATAAATCAAGTACTTATGACCCAATAAGCCCTCACATAAAATTTGGTTCAAATCGGCCTCTCAGTTCAGAAAGTTAAAAAATTTATAGTAATTTATATATTTTTTATACTTACCAATGACCCAGACTTAGCTGGTGCTAACTCCACAAAAACCAGGGCCAAACACAAATTTTGCCCCCTAATCCCCAAAATTTGCATCCAAAACAAAAAGAAATCATGTCCTAAAGGACCTCCATAGTACGACTCTACTGCGCATGCGCAGTGACGCAGTCGTCCCGAAATTGGCGCCAAATATCATTCTTACTGGCAGTGCCTGGTCAGCGCTATGTACTCAGCGGGGAGGCAAGAGTTCCCAACTCAGGGAGGGCCATCCCCGTCTGGGTCATTGGTAAGTATAAAAAATATATAAATTACTATAAATTTTTTAACATTTTTATACTGTACCAATGACCCAGACTTAGCTGAATAGTAAACAGGCTGGAGGGCCTAGGACATAGAGGAAAATCCAATAAGCTCAATTATAAAATAAAGAGGTAACCCCTTAAGGAGAAAAGGAGTATTAGGCTTTACATGTATCTTTCTTATTTAATATTTAAATTAGAAAGATACACTACCCTTAATAATTGAGCACAATAACATTCATGTTCTCTATTAACATCCAGTATAACCTTTATACTAATTATTTTTAAAGCAAGCCAATAAATAAAGTAGTCCAGAGAATTGAGACTCTTTATAATCATTTAAAAGTGTCCGAGTATTGTATATTAAAGCCTGTTTGACACTTGACATATACAAATGCTTCACACCGAGCTACACTTTAAAAATAAGACATGAATGAAATTAAACATTAATATTACACTTTAAAACCATCCCGGAAGCGACTCAGAAATACTGTCTTGGAGGAGGCATTCCCTTGCTTTTCACTATAAAGCAGGTGACCTAAGGGAACACCCGCCCCCCCCCCCCCCCCCCCTTCCCCTTGCCCTGGGTCAAATAGCCCAGAGCGAAGAGGGCAGCCGGACGGAGTCACTGCCGGAACAGAAAGCCTGCATAACTATAGTTGCAACTGTTTAGTGGACGACATTCTGAGCAACAGATAACGGACCTAAACAATGCAGGTCTCCAGAAATGGACTCAATATTTCTGAGATAAAAATTAGTAAATGTGGATGGCTGAGACCAATAAGCAGCCTTCATTAAATCTGTAATAGCAACACTATTAGCATAAGCCCAGGAAGTAGAAAGAGCTCTTACTTCATGAGCAGAAATCTTAAGCACAGACTGCTGAGAAGAAGATAAATCTTCATACGCAGTACGGATAGTTAACTGAATCCATCTAGCAATAGAATGGACTGAAATGTCCTTTCTATTAGGCATCAAAGACAGAAAGAAACGTTTCCGTCCCTTTCTGATGAACTGAGATCTCTGTTTATAGATACGTAGTGCTCTAACAGGACAGAGTAAAGGCCTACGCCCGTCTGAAGACGGAAGAGCCTTAATAACAATAGGTTCCGGATATTTATTAGGAGCCTGATTCTTAGCTAAAAAACCGACATTAGTAGTGAAGGTGATAGTGTTCCCAACACTACGATAATGAGAATCATCCACCGATAGTGCATGAAGCTCACTGACTCTTCTGGCAGAAGAGAAAGCTAAGAGAAAAGCTGTCTTATAAGATAAGAATTTGAAATCTACTGTCCCAAGAGGTTCAAATGGCTTTTCCTTCAATTTAAGGAGAACCCAAGCTAAATTCCACTTAGGAATTAATCTAAGAGTTCTGGGTCTATTTATCGAAAAGTTTCTAACCAATTTCGATAAAGAGACATTAGATCCAATTTGTAAACTATCATGATGTGCATAGGTATCAGATAACATAGATCTATAACCCTTTATAGTAACAGGTTGCAGTTTGATTTCGTCAAACAAGTATACTAGAAAGTTAGCAATGTCTGGTATAGAGGGATCAAATATATCAACAGAATGATCCCTACACCAACGACGGAAAACCTTCCACTTAGCCGCATAGTTTAGCGAAGAGGAGGTCCTCCTACAGTTAGAAATCGCGTCCACTGCTCGTCCTGTAAAGTGCTTGCCATGCAAGAAGGACCGCACAACGGAAAAACGTGAAGGTTGAGACCTTGCGGGTTGTGATGTAGTTGGCGCGATTTCCCCTGCCAAAGAAGATCCTCTCGTGGAGGGAGCTTCCGCGGTAGGTCCCACAACAGACACCTGAGTAGATTTATCCACGGTCTCTGTGGCGACAGAGATGCTACCAACAGAATCTTGCATTGAGATTGTTTTATCTTTAGCAATACTTGTTGAATTAACGGCGCTGGAGGATACGCATATCCTATCATTCCGTCCCAAGGAATCGACAGAGCGTCTACTGCAAATGCTCTTGGATCCGGACACGGGGACACATACGTCTGCAACTGATTGTTGAGATGTGTCGCAAATAAGTCTATCATTGGCCGTTCCCATTGGTAGCAAATCTGATTGAATACTTGTTTGTTGAGAGTCCACTCCGACGGCAACAAGCGACCCTTTCGTGAAAAGGAGTCTGCTAGCACATTCAGACGACCCGGTATGTGACGGACCGAAAGAAGAACGTGATGTTCCAACGCAAACAGAAGGATTCTTTCCGTTAGATTGAACAACGGAACTGAATGAGTGCCTCCCTGATTCCGTATATACGCCACTACTGTCGTATTGTCGGATAGGATTTGGACATGAGCATCGTGAATAATGTCCATCCAGTGACGTAACGCAAGCCAAATTGACATCATTTCCTTGATGTTTATGTGCTTGCACAGGAATTGCGGATCCCAAAGACCCTGGCATCTCGAATCCGTTGGGATTAATGATGCACCCCAACCTGTTTGACTGGCATCCGTCATAATGGTAAAACTCGGATCCGGCAACTGCAGCGGAACTCCTTGAGTTAACCACTGAATGTTTGCCCAAGTCTGAATCTCTTGTTTCACTTGATCTGACAAGAGAACGTCTACATCGAGCGAATGAATTTTCACACTTCAATTCTGAGTCAGGAAAATTTGAAGAGGCCGTGTGCGTAGCCGTCCCATCGGAATGAGATCCGCGGCGGCTCCGCACAGACCTATCAGTCTCATAAATTCTCTCGCCGTGACTTTGTCTGTATTCAGACAATAGCGAGCATAACAACTGACTAATTTCGCTCTGGTTAACGGCAGACGAACGAGATTGTTGTGCGTCTCGAAGCTCATTCCCAGATGAGTGAATGACTTGGACGGCACCAGATCCGACTTCTCCTCGTTTACTATGAAACCGAGACGTCGGAGCAATAGAAGAAGATTCTGAACATCGTTCTGAAGCGTTAACTCGTTGCCGTACCTCTGAAGAATGTCGTCCAGGTAGGCCGACGTTACCGCAGACGAATGAGCTCGGAAGTAGATCATTACCGAGTTCATTACCCGAGTGAAAGCCCAGGGTGCTAGATTCAATCCGAAGCACATGGCCCGGAACTGATACACCACTCCTAGGACTGCGAAGCGTAGATACTTTCGGAATGTCGGATGTACCATGACGTGAAAGTACGCATCTTTGAGATCTATGCTCGTTGCATAATCGTTCACCCGAATACTTGCTCTGACCGATCGAATCGTCTCCATATAAAACTTCGGAGCGACAATCAGCTTGTTTATCCAGCTCAAATCTATGACTGGACGGAACGAGCCGTCTGGTTTCGGAACCAGAAACAGATGGCTGTAGAATCCCAGCGATTCCTGGTTTTCTACGACCTCTACCGCGTTCTTCATTAAAAGAGACTGCACCTCTGATAGCAGAGCGTCTCTTTTCTGAGGGTTTGACGGAAGATGAGTCCACTTTGGACTTCGAGTTAATGGAGGCTTTCGTTTGAAGGATATCTTTAGACCTTCCGAAGTCACTCCTCTCACCCACGGGTCGTCCGTAATCGACGCCCACTCTTGAGAAAAACTCGACAACCTTCCGCCAACCGGAACGCGATAGAGGTTTGAGCCATCACCTCCTGGATCTGCGAGGCCTGCGGTAGGAGAAACCACGTCTTCCACGACCCGCACCTCGGGGCGTCCGACCGATTGTCCCGGCCTGAAGGACGTCCCGAACGAGAGTCGCTATCCTGACGGTCTCTCGAATAAGAGCTAGAGTACGCACCGGAACCTCTATAGGAACCTCTCTTGGGCGGAGAAGACCCAGAAGTGCCCGCCTTATTCGTGTCTGCTGTATCCGACCTTTTAGGAGCGGATCTAAACAACAGAGAATCACTAGCTTTCTTTTTAATATTATCATAAATAGCGGAAAGCTTGCCGTCAAAGAGAAGATCTCCTGAGACCGAAGCGACTCTAAGAGAGTTCTTCACCTTAGAATCCACTAGTGTGGATGTAGACAGGGCTGCGTCACGTCTAACCAACTCCAGATTTGCCACTGAAAGGGCGGAGTTACACGTGGAATAAGCTACTGCCCTTGAAAGAAGTCTTAAGGAGGATTGTATATCCTGAAACTCTTCCCCTTGAAGACGCAGTGATAACGCCTTCGTAAGGTGATCTGCGTAAGATAAGGCATCTAAATTGGCTCTGTTAGACGCAATAGCTGTTTCCAACACTGCGGTTGGAATAGAAGCTGACGACGGTAATGATAGCTCTAAGTCTTCCGCCTCGTCGTCCATACGCAGAGGAACTCTCGGTATACCCTGACCTGCCGTGTCGAATTTATTCCTTGCATTAATGAAAGGCAGGTTGAGAGTATTTGCGGACAAGAAGCCTGCTTTCCCCGTCCTGGAAGCAAGTTTAAAAATAGCGTCGTTCAATAATTCAAATGTTCTTGCAACACTATTGGACTGCGACGGAAACTCGGGAGTGATGTCCCTGAACCGCTCGAAAAAATCAGAGTCCAATGACGCTATAATTCTCCTGTCCGGAAGCGCAGCAGTCTGGCCCGACGGAACAACTTGAGGAAGAAAGTGCCGGATGAAGTCCACGGCAGCTTTGTGTTGTTCCGAAAGGGATAGCTCCAATTCATCCGTATCCCTTTCACCATCCGGTCGGACCTCCCGATGTTCCCGGTCGTCCGCCCCCGATGCTTCGGCGGAGCGTACCGACCCAGCGCCGTCGGATAATTCTCGATCCGACACCGTCTCTGTCGGCTGCTGGGATGCTGCGATAAGCTGTGCTATCTGCACTAGAATGTCCGACGTCGAGACCTGCGGAGGAGCGGTCTTTCGCTGCTTTGCCGAGGGCAGCTCCGCATCAGATGGCTCCCGCATACTTTTCCTATGCGAACGTACGGAGTCCATCGGTCTCGAATCCCTGGCTGCCGGATGGTGTGACCTGGTCGCCGAAGAATCCTTCATCGGCGAAGCTGGCAAAATATCGGAGGTCACGCAGCCAAGGTGTGGTCGTGTGCGCCGGCGAGAAGAGGAAGCCTTAACAGTCTCTGCGGACTGCTTATACAACGGAGCGTCCCGAGCGACGGACGTATGCTCCGCTAAAGACACATTTTGTACCACAACATCTGGTCCCAGATGTTGTTGTACGAGAGAGGGGCCTCTCTCGCTCGCGGCCCGGCTGGACCTGGACGAGCTAGGAACCGGACTAAAAGGCTTCCTCCGTTCTCGTTCACTATCCGCCGTCACTGGGTGTGCATCTATTATTTTTATAGTGCTCGCATCACCCAAAATTTCCTCTTGGACCGCATCGGACTAACCCGGCTGCCGAACCATTCGGTGAATGGACGCTACACCGGGCGAGCTAGCGGACGACATTTGTCTAATCTCCATGAGCACTTTTGCCGCTAGCTCTGTATTTATTTGTGACGACGGACGCACACTTGAAGAAGATAACATGGAAACATCACCCTGTTCTGGTTCCTCTGAAATAGAAACTGAGAGAGTAGAGTGACCTTGTGGAGAAAGAGCCGGCATCGCTCTTTCTCCAGAAACAACATATCGTGACACACGTTTCCAATGTTTCTCATCCCAATGTTCACATACAGGACAGGGATTAATGCGAGAACACTGACTACAATTAATGCAATAATCATGAAAGTCAGAGGAAGATTTCTTCCTATTACAATTTGAACAAGTTCCCTTCATTGTGAAAGAACAACAATAAGTCCTAGTTACTCGCAAAAACCCCTGACACAAAGATACATAATAACATGATCCATTAATAAATGAAAAAACAATTGCAAAACAAAATAATTTTGAAAAAATATTTTTTCAGAGAAGCCCAAGTTGCTGAAAAGTAACGTTGAGCCCCGATGGATCCGATGGCAAAGTGTGGTCAAAAATTTTAAAATTATATAAAATAATTAATGAGACACTTTCGGATAATATAAATGTATCTTATAATGAGATAAACTACCTCAAAGGCAAACAGCCCCCCTCAAAAAAGGCTGTTGCCAATGAAAACAAACAGTGTAAACACAGAAGAAAACATGACTCCAGGCACTGAAAAAACTGGCCCGGAATCAGTCATCAATTACACTCTATCTGATGCAAAACAGAGACTCCCAGGGGAGAATCTGCAGAACATCAGATGGAAGATGCAGAACACAAACGTTATACACCCATGGGTGAAAACGTAACTATGGGGAAAATAACAGAAAACATTCTGTAACCAAGCAACTCTCCCAGGGAATTTTTAGAAATGAAACTTCTCAAAAATATGCCAAAAGCATGGGAGAATTGCAAGGGGGGACTTTAGAAGGTTAGGGGAGAGGAAACACTGAATAAGCAGTGCAACAATTAGCAAGAATGACAACAAGAGGCGTTTGCCTCGAAAATAGGCAACTTAACATAATTTCAACAAAAAATTTTAAGTACAGCCCTGATTATTTTTTGCCACTTCTTTTTTCCTCTCCTCCTTCTATCCTCCTTAGAATCACATTTTCTCCAAGAATTACGTGTCTGGCATCCTTTAAACTGAGATTTACAAGCACAAAGATCAGTGAGATGTTGACTGATGAAGGGCCAAACAGAGAATGATATTTGGCGCCAATTTCGGGACGACTGCATCACTGCGCATGCACAGTAGAGTCGTACTATGGAGGTCCTTTAGGACATGATTTCTTTTTGTTTTGGATGCAAATTTTGGGGATTGGGGGGCAAAATTTGTGTTTGGCCCTGGTTTTTGTGGAGTTAGCACCAGCTAAGTCTGGGTCATTGGTACAGTATAAAAATATAGAAATTTGGGGCGGGGCCAAAATATTTGCCCCTCCCATAACGACGCCAAATATTATCCCTCGAACTTCTCTTGAACAAATCTGAGTCTACACCTCAAAAGGAAGCTGCATACCATATATCAAGTGTCTGCTACTGCTGGTTCTTGAGAAGAAGATTTTCAAAGATTTTGGTGCCCCTTGGGGGCGTGGCCCCACCCAGGAGGAGGGGCAACTTCATTTGAACAAATCTGAATTGGCATTAGGTAATAAATATTTAGCCAACATTTGAATAAAATTGGGCTAGTGATTTAGGAGGAGAAGTCGATAATGTAAAGTTAACGCCGGACGGACGACGGACGGATCACGATCAGTAAAGCTCCCGCTGAGCTTCGCTCAGGTGAGCTAAAAATGTGAATGGTGATTTTTGTGTGTCGTATTGGGTGGATTTGACCGATATGTTTGATAAACGGTTAACTGGTATACGGCTAAATTATTTGGGGAATCAAAATATGTTGGATTTACATTGTTACAATTCATAAGAGAGGACCTATAGGTTGTTGACCTGAAAGCATGCTTTTGACAATACATTACGACTCTTTGTCACAACATGACTATTAAGTGACAATCGCAGAAAAAAACTAGAATAATGGGAAAGATGGCTTTGTCTCCACGCCCTATCATTTTAACCCCCCCCCCCCCCCCAGTACCCAACTGACCTTGTCTCCACCATACCCCCAACCACCCCTGGTTAATAGAGTGATTTTTTTTGCATAAAATCACTTGAAATCCTTCAAAACTAATTTTAACCCTTTACCCAACGAATCGCCTGCATTGCCCGGGTAATATGCAAATTCAGCAGTCGAAAAAATATTAGTTTTCAAAAAATTTCAACAAAACCATATCATGTGACCCCTCGTTGGAACGAGCTCATCGAGCTCGTTCCAATGAGGGGTCACATGATATGGTTTTGTTGAAATTTTTTGAAAAATTAAAAAAAATGATATTTAAAATAATAAATTGTGATATCGTCTGCATTGGGTAAAGGGTTAAGTAAAAAAAATAATTTTCTCCTTAGGCACCCTTTTCTCCCCCTCCTCCTTTCCCTGGTCAATTGGGTGAAAATTTTATTTTTGCATAAAATCAATCAAAATTCATTTTAAAACAAAGAACAAGAGTTTGCATCACCCACACAGGGTTAAGTTTTTGAAGTTATAAACAAAAAGGGCTGCCCACCCACCTGGCGACCAAACCTTGTCATACCAATAGTCAAGTTTTTAACACCCACTTAAGCAAGCTTTTTTCAACTACTCAATATGTCAATTACGTGGGTGGATTACGCAGCCATTTTGTCAAGTAAAGGGTTAAAAATTCATGTATTGCAACCTACCATTTCAAAATCATAACCCACACAGGTTTGTAAGAAATCTTTGTGTCTGTTGTACACCTGAAAAAAATATGTTCAGTTTAGTAAGGAGAGAAAATACAATTTTAAACTAGACCTGTTCATAAGCACAGCTAACAAAATACCCCCGCAATGTGCAGCCCAATCCAAAATAAATATTGCTATCAAGTCAATTTTTAAAAACATGTTAGCACATTGTAAAGGTGCTTCATTTTGATACTCAGAAAAGGAAAATAAAGTGTCACCATATGGTGACACAAAAAGATACCCCACTTATTTAACAATGCAAGCCTGACTCTAGGTGATACAGTTTTGGGGTATATACAAATACTAAGTCCATAAAAGGCAATTACTCTGGCAATAAGATCATAAATGACACCTGCATTTCACTATGGGTATGCAGCAATCAGATACACTTGCATACCAAATATCAAGTCACTCAACCAAGTACTTTATAAGTTATTCATGACTGAATTTCAGAACAGACAGACTAATGGACTGACGGGCAATGACTCTGGCAATAAAATCTCGAATGATGCCTGCATTTCACTGTAGGTATACAGAAATAGGATACACTTCCATACCAAATATCAAGTCACTCAACAAAGTACTTTACAAGTTATTCATGATTGAATTTCGGGACGGATGGACAGATCGATGAACATACAGACAGACTGACTGACAGGTAGACAGACCTTGCACTTGGGTAGACATCAATAAGATAGAGTTGCACATCAGATATGAAGACATTCCATTGAGTACTCTGCAAGTAATTCATGAATTAATTTCAAGCAGACAAATTCTAAATCCATAAAGGGAAATGACTCTGGCAAAAAATCTTGAATGACACCTGAATTTCACTATGGGCATACAGCAATAGGATACACTTGCATACCAAATATCAAGTCACTTAACCCAGTACTTTACAAGTTAAAGTTATTCATGATTGAATTTCGGGATGGACAGATGCACGGACAGACATGGCAATTCCAATATACCCCCGCTGGGGTATAAAAATTCAATGAAGAGAAAAAGGTACACCAAGCTGTGCTAAGTATTCTGAGAGAGATCATCATACTAGAACAGTTGGAAATGTACCAAACATCTAAGCATATTAACTAAAAATATGAACTCTTACAAATAATTTAAGGCTTGGTAAATGCAGAAAAAAAACTGAAGGAAAATTTAGGTCAAAAGATACATCACATATACTAATTAGAGAATGTTGAATTGTGGAGCTTCGAGATGAGTCAAACTCTCCCTTCACCAGACTTAAGGTAAAAAAAATCTCTGGTTCCCACCTTTTATAAGACCTTGTTCTTGTATGTTGATGACATACTACTGCGGTTTAAGACTTGTATGTTGATGAAATATTACTGTGGTTTAAGAATTGTATGTTGATGACATATTACTGTGGTTTAAGACTTGTGTGTTGATGAAATATTACTGTGGTTTAAGACTTTTATGTTGATGACATATTACTGCAGTTTAAGACTTGTATGTTGATGACATATTACTGTGGTTTAAGACTTGTATGTTGATGACATATTACTGTGGTTTAAGACTTGTATATTGATGAAATATTACTGTGATTTAAGACTTGTATGTTGATGAAATATTACTGTGGTTTAAGACTTGTATGTTGATGACATATTACTGCGGTTTAAGACTTGTGTGTTGATGACATATTACTGCGGTTTAAGACTTGTATGTTGATGAAATATTACTGTGGTTTAAGACTTGTATGTTGATGACATATTACTGCGGTTTAAGACTTGTATGTTGATGACATATTACTGTGGTTTAAGACTTGTATGTTGATGAAATATTACTGTGGTTTAAGACTTGTATGTTGATGACATATTACTGTGGTTTAAGACTTGTATGTTGATGACATATTACTGTGGTTTAAGACTTGTATGTTGATGACATATTACTGTGGTTTAAGACTTGTATGTTGATTACATATCATGTGGTTTAAGACTTGTATGTTGATGACATATTACTGCGGTTTAAGACTTGTATGTTGATGACATATTACTGCGGTTTAAGACTTGTATGTTGATGACATATTATTGTGGTTTAAGACTTGTATGTTGATGACATATTACTGTGTTTTAAGACTTGTATGTTGATGACATATTACTGTGGTTTAAGACTTGTGTGTTGATGAAATATTACTGTGGTTTAAGACTTGTATGTTGATGACATATTACTGTGGTTTAAGCCTTGTATGTTGATGACATATTACTGTGGTTTAAGACTTGTATGTTGATGAAATATTACTGTGGTTTAAGACTTGTATGTTGATGACATATTACTGTGGTTTAAGACATGTGTGTTGATGACATATTACTGTGGTTTAAGACTTGTATGTTGATGACATATTACTGTGTTTTAAGACTTGTATGTTGATGACATATTACTGTGGTTTAAGACTTGTATGTTGATGACATATTACTGTGGTTTAAGACTTGTATGTTGATGACATATTACTGTGGTTTAAGACTTGTATGTTGATGACATATTACTGTGGTTTAAGACTTGTATGTTGATGACATATTACTGTGGTTTAAGACTTGTATGTTGATGACATATTACTGTGGTTTAAGACATGTGTGTTGATGACATATTACTGTGGTTTAAGACTTGTATGTTGATGACATATTACTGTGTTTTAAGACTTGTATGTTGATGACATATTACTGTGGTTTAAGACTTGTATGTTGATGACATATTACTGTGGTTTAAGACTTGTATGTTGATGACATATTACTGCGGTTTAAGACTTGTATGTTGATGACATATTACTGTGGTTTAAGACTTGTATGTTGATGACATATTACTGTGGTTTAAGACTTGTGTGTTGATGAAATATTACTGTGGTTTAAGACTTGTATGTTGATGACATATTACTGTGTTTTAAGACTTGTGTGTTGATGACATATTACTGTGGTTTAAGACTTGTATGTTGATGACATATTACTGTGGTTTAAGACATGTGTGTTGATGACATATTACTGTGGTTTAAGACTTGTATGTTGATGACATATTACTGTGTTTTAAGACTTGTATGTTGATGACATATTACTGTGGTTTAAGACTTGTATGTTGATGACATATTAGTGTGGTTTTTAAGACTTGTATGTTGATGACGTATTACTATGGTTTAAGACTTGTATGTTGATGAAATATTACTGTGGTTTAAGACTTGTATGTTGATGACATATTACTGTGGTTTAAGACATGTGTGTTGATGACATATTACTGTGGTTTAAGACTTGTATGTTGATGACATATTACTGTGGTTTAAGACTTGTATGTTGATGACATATTACTGTGGTTTAAGACTTGTATGTTGATGACATATTATTGTGATTTAAGACTTGTATGTTGATGACATATTACTGTGGTTTAAGACTTGTATGTTGATGACATATTACTGTGGTTTAAGACTTGTATGTTGATGACATATTACTGTGGTTTAAGACTAGATTTGATCCCTGTAGACATAGAATAATATGACTATTAACTATGTAAACTTTTAGAGAGCTCAAGCTCTGCCTTGACACATCTCGAGTTCAATAAAAACCTCCAGATCCAGACCTTACAAAAGAACTTGTTGTATGTTGATGAATACTGTGAGTTCTGACTAGATTTTAACCCTTTATGTAACGAATCGCCCGCATCCACTCACGTAATTTTCAAATTCAGCAGTTGAAAGAAATAAATGTTTCAGAATATTTCAACAAAACCATATCATGTGACCCCTCATTGGAACGAGCTCATCGAGCTCGTTCAAATGAGGGGTCACATGATATAGTTTTGTTGAAATTTTTGGAACATTTTTAAAAAATAGTAATTAAAATACTAAATTTTGATATTGTCTGCCTTGGGTAAAGGGTTAACACTGTGAAATAACTCCCCCACCCTCCCCCCACACACATACACAAATTGTTTTATATAAATTTATCAATGTTTTAATTTTAAAGTAGGTCTATAAACAAGGGAGAACTCAGGAGAACTCAGTAATTATTAGGGTAATTTCTAGACATATGACAAGTTTTCTAATTAACTGATAGAGTGCTGGAAGCCCATATTTGGGCTTTAATCTGAAGTGCAGGTAACCCATCTTAAAAACTTCATATTCAGTGGATGTACTTCATATTATATCTCAAGTGAAATTATTTAATCTTTAAGGATTTGCCTAGTTACAATTTCTGGAAGAGTGCCTAGGGGCACTCACCCATAAATTTTAACAAGGCAAAGACATGTCGATAAATTTTGAAGACCAAAAATAATTTAGCACTCTACCAGTTAACAGGAGTTTACTTTATAACCTCAATGTACTTAACAGGTCATATTTGTACGAAAGGTATGGTAAATGGTTTTGTGATTGGAATTTCTATTCAATTAACAAGTTTATTCAATGAAGAGATCTCAATTGATCCTTTAAACAACATAATGATCAAAACCTACCAGGCTTATTTGCAAAACTCGCCATTCATTTTTCATTATTTTTTTCATGTTTTGTCTCAAAAAACATAGCTTATGGCCCCTGACAGGAATGAGCTCATTTAGCTCATTCGAATGATGGGGCATAAGCTATGTTTTGACTGTGAACTTGACAGCAATAATATATAAGTGCACCGCAAGGCGGTGGATCAATATACGGCTGTCTGTGAAGAAATTGTGCTTGTGAAGAAATATTTAGTTGAACAACAGGTCAATAATTCCTTCAAAAATAATTGTACATTCCTGGCTTATGCCCCATTAAAGCTGAATATATTATTTTGAAGTTATTGCATGGAGAATCAAAAGTCACCAAAACTCCAAGTTGGTTGCCATGGGGGCCATATTGGACATGCCAGAATGCTGATTATCGAAAGGAACCATGCTCTAGTCATGATTAATCAACCATAAACATCTGCTAGTCATGATTAAGAGAATCAAAACAAATCAAAAATCTAAGATGGCTGCCATGAAGGCCATATTGGGCATGCCAGAATATGTCTAGGGAACAAGCACAGTTACCTGGTTCCAAACACATTCATTTTGTATGGCTTTACAGACATATGCCAGAATGCTGGTTATCGAAAGGAACCATCCTCTAGTCATGATTACTCAACCATAAAAAAGCAGTATCTGTTGGATATGTAGTTTTCAAGTTATTGCATGGACAATCAAAAGTCCCTGAAAATCCAAGATGGCTGCCATGGTGGCCATATTGGATATGCCAGAATGCTGGGTATCGGAAGGAACCATCCTCTAGTCATGACTAAACAACCATAGAAAAAACAGTACCTGTTGGATGTATTGTTTTCAAGATATCGCGTGGCCAAACAAAAGTTAACAGATGGATGGATGGACGGACGGACAGACAGGCGTATGGACCAACGAATGATACATTGTGAGCTAATTAAGTCCATAACACTCTGTGGCTACCATATGTACCTATATGCTAATGGATAGTCACATAATGTACCTCTCGTGATTATGGATAACCCATAACTTGCCTAATTTCAGAACATGCACATATTTAGCCACTCAAGAGTCTTTTTAAACATGTTTGCATGTGTGGTTAGCCACACATGCAAATTAGTCACACAGTGTACCATTGGGCAGATTGCCAGCCACACTATGTATCTCTCATGAGGACGGACGGACAGACAGGTGGATGGACGGATGGATGGACGGATAGACAGACGGATGGATGGACAGACAGACAGATGGATGGATGGATGTGGATGGGTGGATGGATGCATGAACAGATAGTGATGCTGGTTATCGAAAGGAAACATCCTCTAGTCATGACTAATCAACCATAAAAAAACAGTATCTGTTGGATCATCACATGGATAATCAAAAGTCCTTGAAAATCCAAGATGTCTGCCATGGTGGCCATATTGGATATGCCAGAATGCTGATTATTGAAAGGAACCATCCTCCAGTCATGACTAATAAACCATAAAGAAACCGTATCTGTTGGATCTATAGCTTTCAAGTTATCGTGTGCACAATCAAAAGTCCCTAAAAATCCAACATGACTGCCATGGCAGCCATATTGGATATGCCAAAATGCTGTTTATCGAAAGGAACCATCCTCTAATCATGCTTAATCAACCATAAAAAAGCAGTATATGTTAGATCTATAGTTTTCAAGTTTCAAGTTATCACATGGACAATCAAAAGTCCATGAAAACCCAAGATGGCTGCCATGGAGGCCATTTTGGATATGCCAGAATGCTGGTTATTGAAAGGAACCATCCTCTAATCATGACTAAACAACCATAAAGAAACAGTATCTGTTGGATGTATTGTTTCAAGTTATCACATGGACAAACAAAATTTAAGACAGACTAATGGATGGACAGACAAATGGACAGACAGACAGACAGACAGACAGACAGACAGACAGACAGAGACAGACAGACAGACAGACAGACAGACAGACAGACAGACAGACAGACAGACAGACAGACAGACAGACAGACCATAATACAGCCCACTCATATAAGCGGCCATATAATAATAATATATACACTGTGCTACACTGTCTTCTAACTTGACACCCCACATGCTGAGAAACAGATATTCCTGCTCAGGTCAGAATTTCTCTTGCTACTTAAATAAGTTTAATTTGGGCACAATAATCAAATCCCCCCCCCCCACCACCACTCCCCCATCTGTAAACTGAATGGACTTTTTGATCAATGATTTCTTGAGTTAAATGAGATAAATTTTTCATCATAACAGCCATGACTAGATTTGACAAAAAATATTTTTAAAATACTCAGCAGGTTAAGAGTTAATGAATATCAAACCTTTATTACAGTTTTCGCAACAGAATTCTGATAGATTCAGCACTGAGACAATTAACCTTTTACCTACCATGATTAAAAAAGTTTTCAAAACTTTTTCTTGTACATCTGTTTTTCTGCCTCCAAAAAGCAGCTTATGAACCCCTCATTGGAATCAGCGTGATAAACTCATTCAAATGAGAGGGTCGTAAGCTATGTTTTGAAGGTAAAGTTTTAAAAAAAACAATAAAATCTGAATGGTGATTTTTGTGAATAATGTTGTCTGAATATGACTGTTATAATGGGTAAAGGATTAACACTAAATTCATGTACATTTATATCAAACTGTCATCTTCAATTTGTTCCAGATTAAAAAAGGCCATTTCAAATAGCTCTGTCAAATAAGATATGGCTTACAACAGCTCACTGCCTTTAGCTCACTGATCTCATTCCCATGATGGGGCCAGAAGTTATGTTTTTGAGTCAAAAGTTGTAAAAAAAAAACCCAAACATGAATGATGATTTTCATAAATAGCACTGACTGAATATGGTCTGTACATTAAAAATTAGGTTTGTTTGTTTCTTTATTGGGGCACAGAAATACTTTCAAAAGCCAGGGTCACATCATGTCCAGCAAGTTTACGGATGGAGGAAGCCAGAGAAACTGGAGAGAACCTCTGAGCAGAAATGAACAACTGTCTGACTCCCCAACTTACTAACTCTGGACAGGCAGTTTTAGAAAACTAAATGAATTAAATTAACAGGGTTCCACTGTACTTAGTAATAATAGCCTAAAAACAGACGTAAACTGCTGTTCACTGAAAAAAAATCTTGTTATCTGACGAGGAATTCTCCGACATCCACTTAATTCGCCATCTTTATACAAAATTTGTGGCCTAAATAAATCTAATAGAGGCATTTAATTTATTACATCTTGTTTGACAGAGCTCAATGAGCTCTGTCAAACAAAGTATAATAAAATAATTGCTCAGACTATCTATAGAAAATAGAAAAATTACAAAATTCCTATTAATTATATACTCTGGTTAACTGAAAATATTTCTCTGGCAAAGTGGCTATTAAATTAACCGGATTCCACTGTACTTAGTAACAAAAACCTAAAATAAATAGACTTCTGCGGTGGATAACGTGTACAGCTGTACTGGGCAATAAAGTCGATTAGATGTATGTGAAGATGTCATTTCATTAATATTAATCTACATAACTCACCTCTCTGTACATCTTCATTTCCTTGTCCTGCTCTATTCTACAAAAAATAAATTTTAATTCCACATGAAAGGACGTGCATTATTTTTATTCATGATGTTAGTGGTTTTATTTTGGGTTCAAGTACATTTTCATTTCTCTCATCAACCTCCTTCCTTTCAATTCGAACAAAACAAAATAATTAAAAATAAGATTGTTTGAAAAATAAGTTCAGTCAAAATTTTTGTAGCAGATACGAGGTGAGAGATAATATGGAAAATGAAATGAGACTATAAGTTATCTCCCCCTACATGTATGGTATATGGAGATTTAATACCTGGATGTCGGTTTTTAAAAACCGAGCCGCACATAAGGTGTTTAAATGAGACATCCAGGTATTAAATCTCCATATACCATACATGTTGGCAGAGATAACGTTTTTATCTTGTTTGAAATACAATACAACTTGGAGGAAATAAATTTGTGGATGCATTTCTCAGCTCCACTATTATTTGGACCAAATTCGTGATAACAATTTTGTTTTTATAATTGCAGAAGACAACAGATAGAGTTACATCCCTTGGGTTGATAAGGAAATGAGAAAACAGTATTTTGTTGACATATCGTCTCCCTTGAGTTCCAATGTGTTCTATGTGCCTACCGGCAAATAGAATACATTGGTATTCAGGGGACAAATTATTTGCTCTTATTTTATTTTTATGATTGTATTGTTGGAAATCTAATGATATTTGTGACTATTTTCGGGTTTTTTGGTTGAGTTTTATAATGAGGCGAGCGGAAGCGAAAAGCTTTCATTGAAACCATATAACCCGATGTTTCATAAACTCTTATACCCTGGATGTTGCATGCTCTCATATACCTTGGATGTTGGGCGCATCCTTTGCCATGGCTATTTGTCCAAAGCATTCCAACCAATCAAAAGACAGAATTTATCAGGATATAGGGACAATCTATTTTAATGACTTGTGCATAGTTTACCCTATCTCAATAAAACTTGATATGTAAACAGGTTATCTTTCAGGCAGGATAACAAATATCTACAGCAATTTGCTTCAAAATTTATTATTTTTTGGCCATTACCTAATTCAAGCTCTTGACTTGAGAATTAAACAAGAGGCCCCATGGGGCTTGAGGTGCTCATCTGATCATAGTTGTATAGAAGGATTGAATTAGCATATATGGCTAATTAACACTATGGAGAAATAAAGTTATTTAATTGCTTATAACTCAATTCTCTATGCCAGATGATTTTTTTCTAGTATTCTAGGATGCTACCACAGAAATAATTCCAAGGTTTTCAGTAATGCAAAACTGGGGAGTCCAAATGGGACTTAACTTGAACAAACTTGAAGGATGTTGTATACCAAATATCTGAAATCTGAAGAGCATGACTAAAGACTGTCTACATCCAAGGCAGAAAATAAGCAGACTGTCATCTGCAAAATGAGGTCCCCAGAGGGTGAATTTAGTGATGCTACCCTGCACAGCAGGGTAGCATCACTAAATTTACCCTCTGTGAACCTCAGTCTGAATCAGGGTCTCAAAACTAAACAGAAAGAGGTATGCAGAGGATAAATTGGCCAACAAAATGGGATAGCATCATCAAATTCACCCACTGGGGACCTCATTTTGCAAATGTCAGACTGCTTATTTTCAGGCCTGTCGACATCTTGTGACATTGCAGAGGATTTAGGCAAGTTTTGGCTGTCTCGGCACTTACAGTGTAACTTGCATGTTTCCCCTGAGACAGCATGTTGAGGTGCAAAATGTAACTTGCATGTTTCCTCTGAGACAGCATGTTGAGGTGCAGAATGTAACTTGCAAGTTTCCCCTGAGACTGCATGTTGAGGTGCAGAATGTAACTTGCATGTTTCCCCTGAGACAGCATGTTGAGGTGCAGAATGTAACTTGCATGTTTCCCCTGAGACTGCATGTTGAGGTGCAGAATGTAACTTGCATGTTTCCCCTGAGACAGCATGTTGAGGTGCAGAATGTAACTTGCAAGTTTCCCCTGAGACTGCATGTTGAGGTGCAGAATGTAACTTGCATGTTTCCCCTGAGACAGCATGTTGAGGTGCAGAATGTAACTTGCATGTTTCCCCTGAGACAGCATGTTGAGGTGCAGAATGTAACTTGCAAGTTTCCCCTGAGACAGCATGTTGAGGTGCAGAATGTAACTTGCATGTTTCCCCTGAGACAGCATGTTGAGGTGCAGAATGTAACTTGCATGTTTCCCCTGAGACAGCATGTTGAGGTGCAGAATGTAACTTGCAAGTTTCCCCTGAGACTGCATGTTGAGGCACCTGTTCTTTTGCCGTAAAAAGTGATTAAAGTTGGAATTTGACCCTTGAACCTTAAAATTAAATGAGTTAATTTGTATAATTTAGCTCTTTTTATATATTGTAGAAAGCCTCTCACTTGATTTTGTTAAATATTTTATGATAAGGCCTCACAAAGTAGATCTTCTGTTTCTTGGGCCATTATTTGTGAAATTGCATGCGGGCGAGCGTTTTTTTATTTTATTTTTTATTTCAGTAATTACTTCTTTGCCATCAGAAGTTCATGTTCTTGGTTCAAGTTTTAGGCCTCATAATCTACAGAATAGCATGGGTGGTGGTGTGTTTCATCCCTTGAGTGCAAGAAGGCTTTGCAATGCTGAAGCATTGCAAAGCTTTCTCGCACTCAAGGCACAAATTCATCAATTTTTTTAACTTGGGTAAAATATCAGACATAAACCATTTAATTTTAATTTTTTTTAAGCTTAAATTGGTTATAAAAAGAGAGCATGCGGCAGCCAAAAGGACCATGCAGGAGGGCCTGAGAAACAGATTTTTTATTTTTTTAGGCCTAATATTTATTTATTTATTTATTTATTTATTGATGTTTAAGGTCACATATTTATGTACAATGGCTAATCATGACTGTGACAGTTTTACGGGTGGAGGAAGCTGGAGTACCTGGAGAGAACCACTGAGCAAAGACGAGCAGCTGCCAGCTCCTCAACATCGTAACTCCGCACTGCGGCACAGGCAGGGTTAGATTGGTTGAAGACATGCGTACCATCGACATGCAGTACGCCTTAGTACACGGCGTCATCATGCCCCCACGCGGGCAATGGAGATGAAGTGTCTTGCCCAAGGAAACAACGCGGTTGCCGCAGGTGGGATTCGAACCAAGGACCTCTCGGCTTGCTGCCTGCACCTCTACCTACTGAGCCACCACGCTCTCTTTTTAGGCCTTAAAAGATGAATTTATCATCATCAAGTACAGTACGTGTAGAGTGTATTGTCACTAAATCACCCACAGAGTAGAGATTCCACTCAAGCAATAATTGCAATTTGTTTGCAAAGCATAACAAGCACAAGCAAAGCTCCAGCCAATGGAATTCCCTGTCATGTTGAGGAGGGTCATTGGCTGAAACATTGCCTGTGGTTCTTTTCTCTATATGTACTTATTTTGAAAGTGATACTTTGGGTGATAGCTCCATTCCACAGATGATTTTGTTACAATCCACTTTCCACGTACTGTAGTGCCAGATAAAGAGTTATGGAAAACATAGGGTTTTGAGTTGTATAGGAATCTTTGCTGTACAAAGTGGCCAGACCTTTTGATAGGTTTAATGAATAACATACAACAATTCTGACTTTCTTTCCATTGTCTCTTTCCAGCCACCTGCAAATGTGTTGCGACTTATTGTAAATGGGGAAATAGGTGAGTAAATATTAGTTTATTCTCTCTTCTTTCTGTTAGAAGTTTTGTTAATGTATGTACCATATTTTTGGGGTTAATTGCAATTTTTTGGTCAGCAAATATTTACAATTAATTTGAATCATACTTAACTTTATAGTTTTGGAGTTTTGATAGACAAGTTTTTTTAACACTTTATTATTTATTTGTGATTTTAGTATTTTTTTATGATTTTTTTCAAAAATTTCCACAAAACCATATCATGTGACCCTCATTGGAATGTGCCCAGTGAGCTCATTCCAATAAGGGGTCATATGATATGGTTTTGTTTTCAAACATGAAGTTTTTCATACCCCCACTTTTTTTTTACTGGATTGTGTCTGTGCATGCATGCGTACATGCATGTGTGTGTGCATATGTGCGTACGTGCATGCATGAATGTGTGTGTGTATGTGTGCGTGCCTGCATGCATGTGTCCATGTATCCATATGTTCGTCCAATGTCTGTTCAGGTGATAAATTGAAAATTAGTGATCAGATTTTGATGAAATTGTATACAGGTATTCAAAATCATGAGCTCTTTCAAAAACATAAGCTGTTTTACTGTCGGCATATTTTTTCCTTGAGTTATTGCCCTTAGAGTGTATGAAACAGCCAATTTATTATCTGTTCACCGTGTATCTCAGGTTTGGATTGTCGGATCTCAAAATTTGGCATAAAATTTGGCAGAAGATTGCTTATGGGAAAGACTTTCAAACAAGTCTCTAACGATGTTTCTTACATTTTAATTTCTAGAGTTATTCCCCTTCTCCGACTTAAATTTTTGTTAGAATTTGCTTATCTGATTTCTGTTCAGGCCATAATTTGAACATTAGTGCTTTGATATTGATTAACCCTTTACCCAATGCAGACGATTTCAAAATTTATTATTTTAAATATCATTTTTTAAATTTGAAAAAAAATTTCATAAAAACCATATCATGTTACCCCTCTTTGGAATGAGCTCGATGAGCTCATTCCAAAGGGGGTCACATGATATGCTTTTGTTGAAATTTTTCGAAAAATAATATTTTTATACTGTACCAATGACCCAGACATAGTTGCTGGTGCTAACTCTTAAAATATAGGGCCAAACACAAATTTTGCCCCCCAATCCCCAAAATTTGCATCTAAAATCAAAGAAAACATGTCCTGAAAGGCCCTCCACACCTCGCCCCCACTGCGCATGCGCAGTGTCAAGGACGTTCCGAAATTGGCGCCATTAATCATTCTAAGTTTGGCCCTTCATCAGTTAACATCTGACTGATCTTTGTGCTTATAAATCTCAGTTTAAATGATGCCAGACACATAAATATTAGTGAAATGGTGATTCTAAGGAGGATAGAGAAGGAGGAGAGGAAAAAAATGTGTGACAGAATATTATCAGGGCTGTAACTTAAAATTTTTTAATGAAATTATGTTAAGTTACCTATTTTCGAGGCAGCAGCCATTTTGTTGTCATTCTGATTATTTAGTTACACTGTTTTTTAAGTGTTTTCCTCTCTCCCTGTCCTTTAAGTCCCCTCTTGCTATTCTCCCATGCTTTTGGCATAGTTTTTGTAATTATTATTACTAAATTTTCTTGGGAGTTTTAGCTGAATAACAGAATGAATTCTGTTCTTTCCCCATGTTTACGTCTTCACCTACGGGTGGTTAGGCGTTGTGTTCTGCATCTACCATCTGATGTTCTGCAGTTTCTTCCCTGGAAGTCTCTGTTTTGCATCAGATAGTGTATTTTTGGTAACTGATTTCGGGCCTGGGTGCCTGGAGTCTTATTTTAGTGTTTTTACACTCATTGTTTACATTTTCAACAGCCCTCTGTGTGAGGGGGGGATTTCTAAAAAATAATATCTTGATGTTATTTTAATCATAACTAGATACATTATTATTGTTCGTAAGTGTTGAATAAATTGTTTAAAGTATTTTTAAAATTTTTGTCCACACTTAGGCTTGGGATCCATTGGGGCTCAACGTTACTTTTCAGAAACTTGGGCTGTTCTGAAAAAATATTTTTTCAAAATATTTTGATTTCAATTATTTTTTCTATATTAATGGATCATATTATTATTATGTATTTTGATTGCCAGGGGTTAGTGCGAGTACCAGGACTTGTTTTCTTTTCACATTGAAAGGATATTGATCAATTGTTTTAAGAGGAAGTCTTCCTCTGACTTTATTATCATTCTATATGTGGTCAGTGTACTCGCATTAACTCCTGTTCTGTATCGTATGATTTCGATGACAATATGGGAAGCGTATGTCACGGTATGTTATTGAGGATTTGGACACTCCGGTCCTTTCCCCGCAGGGTCACTCTACTTTATCAATTTCTATTTCAGACGATCAAGATTAGGGTGATGTATCCGTGATGTCTTCCAACAGTGTGCCTCCGTCGTCACAATTAATGAAGGGCTAGCGGAAAAGTGCTCATGTAAATACGCCAATTGCCTAAGAGGACCCTAGTAGGTTCGACGGCCTTTGACGTCCGCTAGCTCGCCCGGTGTAGCGTCCATTCACCGAATGGTTCGGCAGCCGGGTTCGTCCGTTGCGGTCTAGAATGAATTTTGGGGTGATGCGAGCACTATAAATTAACTTAATGCACACCCAGTGACGGCGGATCGGAGGGAGAACGGAGGAAGCCTTTTAGTCCGGTTCATAGCTCGTTCCGGTCCATCCGGACGGCAAGCGAGAGAGGCCCCTCTCTCGTTCAACAACATCTGGCCCCAGATGTTGTGGTACAAAATGTGTCGCAAGCGGAGCATACGTCCGTCGCTCGGGACGCTCCGTTGTATAGGCAATCCGCGGAGACTGCTAAGGCTTCCTCTTCTCGTCAGCGCACACGACCGCACCTTGGCTGCGTGACCGCCGATATATTACCAGCTTCGCCGATCAAGGATTCTTCGGCGACCAGGTCACACCATCCGGTAGCCAGGGACACGAGGCCTGCAGACTCCGGACGTTCGCATAGGAAGTGTGCGGGAGTCAACGTACACGGAGCCTCCGGCGGCAATGCATCGTAAGACCGCTACTGCACAGGCCTCGGGAACGGACGTGCTTTCCTTAATAGCACAGTTTATCGCAGCATCCCAGCATCAACTGAATCTGTCGCATATATTTTATCTGACGATGCTGGGTTGGGACGCTCCGCGGAAGCGGGTACGGACGTCCGAAAGTTTCATCCGGTCCGACGGGATACCGAAAGGGATTCGGAGGATTTCGAGCTTTCCCTTTCGGAACAACATATGCTGTTGTGTATGTCATCTGACTTGGTCTTCTACAGCTTCTTTCGTCGGACCAGAATGCTGCGATGCCGGATAAGAAACTGATAGCATCGGTGGACTTAGAAATTTTTGGTTTGGTTCAGGGACATCGTCCCTCAGTTCCGACATAGTCCAATAATGTCACACAAACTTTCGAATTATTGCACGACGCTATATATATTATTATTTTATGCTTGCTAACCAAGCATTTCTGGTTTCTTGTTCGAAGAGTTATGGAGATGTCTTTCAAAAGTGTGCCTCTGTCGTCATAGTTAATGAAGAGCTAGCGGCAATAAGTGCTCATGGAATATGTCTATTGCCTACGGAGTGACATTCGCTAGCTCACCCGGTGTAGCGTACATTCATCGAATGGTTCGGCTGCCGGGTTCGTCCGTTGCGGTCTAGGAAGGAGATTTGGGTGATGCGAGCACTTTAATTACTTTAGTAGTCACCCAGTGACGGCAGATTGAGGACAGATCGGAGGAAGCCTGTTAGTCCGGTTCCTGGCTTGTCCAGGTCCGTCCGGGCTGTGAGCGAGAGAGGTCCCTCTCTCGTCCAACAACATAGGGGACCGCATGTTGTGGTTCAGATATTTTACATTCGGAGCATATGTCCGTCGGTCGGGACGCTCCGTTATATTGACAGTCCGAGAGACTGTCCTTGATGCTTCCTCATCCTCACAGCAGGGCACACGACCGCACATTGGCTACGTGACCTCGAGTATCCGATCAGTTTCGGCATTCAGTGATTCCACGGCGAATAGGTCGCGCCATCCGGTAGCCAAGAGACACGAGGCCTATACACTCCGTTCGCTCGCATATTGGTAGTATGCACAGGGTAACGATCACGGAGCTTCCAGCGGCAATGCATCGTAAGACCGCTTCTCCTCAGGCCTCAGTGACAGACGTGCTATCCGAGTTAGCACAGTTGTTTCACAGCATCCCAGCAATTGACTGTTTCTCGGTCGAATCAGGAATTATCCGACGGCGCTGGGTCGGTGCGGTCCGCGGTTGCATCAGGTACGGACGACCGAACGCTTTATAGGGTCCGACAGGATGGCGAAAGGGATTCGAAAGATTTCGAGTTTTCCCTTTAGTAGTATCGGAAGATGCCTTTCATATCTTCTGGCATTATCTTCCAGTGATTGTTATTTCGGACTTCATTGCTGCGATCTTGGATAAGAGACTTATAGCGTCATTGGACTCGGATTTTTCGATCGGTTCAGGGACATTGTCCCTGACTTACCGACGCAGTCCAATATTGTCATTACAACATGTGTTTTATTTTTCGACGCTATATATATATATATACAAGCCTGCTACCAAGCATGATAGTTTAGTTTCTTGTCCGCGTTGCTCATTTCTGCCATTTTATCTTTTATACGAATAGTTTATTTTGGCAGAGCAGGGCATACCGAGAGTTCATATGCGTCTAGACGGTGTGATTAAAGACTGCATATATTCTTTTTCGCCGTTTATGTCTTTTCCAATTTCAATGTTGGGAACGACATGATGTATAGTAGACTTAACTTAGACGCTTTATCATACGTAATCCGCCTTACTGAGGCGTTATCATTACGTCTTCAAGAAAAGATTTACGGGATATTATTCTCAATGTAATTTCTTTTGAGGGCAGTGGTTTGTTCACGTATAACTCCGCCCTTCAGTGGCTGATTGGAGTTGGTTAGACGTGACGCAGCCCTAGCTACATCCACACGCGTGGATAGTAAGGTTAAGAACTCTCTCAGAGTCGGTTCGTTCTCGGAGGAGCTTCTCTTCGACGGCAACTTTTTGGCAATCCATGAATTGCTCGATTTACACGTTCTCTTGTCTATCTAGTGTTACAAGAGATTCAGACTGGGGCAAACATTCGGTGGTTGACTCAGAGAGTGCCACCGCAGTTGCCGGACCCGAGTGTGGCTGTTATGACGGTTGCCAGTCAAACAGATTGGGATATAATACTGATCCCTACGGATTCGAAGTGCCAGGGTCTTTGGGTTCCGCAGTCTCTTAGCAATCAGTTTTCTTCCGCGGAATAATGTTTTTTAGGCTTGCTTTATGTCATTGCATGAACATTATTCAGAAACGCATGCCCAAATTCCTGTCCTTTAATTCGACAGTAGTGGCGTATCTCCGGAACCAGAGAGGCACTCTTTCGTTTCCGTTATTCAATTTAATGGAAAGAATCCGTCTGTTGGTTATAGTACACCAAGTTCAGTTTTGGTCCTTCATATTCCGGGTCGTCTGATTGTTTTATCGGACTCCCGTTCTCTTACGGGTCGCTTGTTGCTGTCAGAATGGACTCTCAACAAACAAGTATTCAATCAGATTTGCTATCTATGGGAGCGCCCAATGATGATTTATTTATGACACAGCTTGCTAATCAATTGCAGACGTATGTGTTGGCTTGTCCAGATCTCTGAGCTAATGTTGTTAATGCTCTATTGATCTATAGGACGGAATGATAGGATATGCGTATCCTCCGGCGCTGTTGTTTCAGCAGGTATTGCTAAGATAAACAACCACAATACATTTCTGTTGATAGCATTTCTATCTTCACAGAGATCATGGGTAATTTACTCTCTTGTCTACTGTGGGTCTTAACGTGAAATCTTCCTCTATGTGAGGATCTTTTTTCACTGGGTAAATCGTGTCATCTTTATCACAACCCGCAAGGTCGCAACCTTCATGTATTCCGTTGTGTGGTCCGTATTGCATTGTAAGCACTGTACTGGACGAGCTTTGGACGCGATTTCTTACTATAGGAGATCCTCTTCTTCGCTATTCTATGCGGCTAAAGTAGAGGATCTTCCGTCGTGGTGTAGGGATCATTATGTTCATATTGTGGATCCCTCCATACTACTCATTGCTAATTTTTAGTATACTTGTTTCACAAGATCTACTGCAGCCTGTTATTATTTAGGTTATAGGTTTATGTTACCTCATACCTATGCACTCTACGATAGTTTACAATTGAGTCTTTTGTCTCTTTATCTAAGTCAGTTAGTAACTTTTTGATAAATAGACTTAGATTCTTTAGATTAAATTCCTATATGGATTTTAACTTCGGTTCTTATTTAGCTAAGTAATCATTTGAGCCTCTGGAAACAGTAGTTTTCAAATTCTGACCTTTTAGACAGTAATTCTGTTGGTTTCTCTTTTACTGTAGAGTCAGTGAGTTTCATGCACTATCGATGGATGATTTTCACTTTCGTAGTTTCGGAATCACTACTTCCGTTACTATTTAGGTTGGATTGTTGCATAAGAGTTAGGCTCCTATTATCCGGAACCTATTATTTTAAGGTCCTTCCGTCTTCGTATGGGCATAGGCCTTTACTCTTTCCGGGTACAGTTTATGTATTTATAAACAGATATCTGTTTATTACTATGGGCGTAAACTTCTTCTGTCTTTGATGTCTAGTAGAAGGACGTTACGCTCCACTTTATTGTTAATAGATTCTATTAACTATCGGTACTGCTTATGGTATATCATTGACTTAGCAGTTGTGCTTAAGATTTCGGCTCATGAAGTAAGAGTTCTTCTTCTTCTTGGGCTTACATTAATAGTGTCGCTATTATAGATTTTTGAAGGCTGCTCATTGCGCTCAGCCATCCACATTCATGAATTTTATCTCAGAAATATCGAGTCCATTTCTGGAGGCCTCTATTGTTAGGTCTATTATCTACTGCTCAGAATGTCATTCACTTAACAGTTGCTACTATAGCTAGGTAGGCTGTCTGTTTCGGCAGTGTCTCCGTTCGGCTGCCCTCTTCGCTCTGGGCTATTTGACCCAGGGCAAGAAAAAGTGGGGGGGGGGGGGGGGGGGGGGGGGAGAGGTGTTCCCTTGGGTCACCTGTTTTACTATGAAAACAAGGGGATACCTCCTCCGGAGTTAGTAATTCTGAGCTGTTATTGGGATGGTTGTTTAGTGAGAAGTTTAGGTTTTTAAAATTCATTCAAGTCTTAGTTTTTAAAGTATAGCTTTTGAATATTGCATATGTCAACGGACATGATTATGCAATCCTCAGACACTTTTAGGAGTATAAGAGTCTCTATTCTCTAGACTTACTTTATTTATTGGCTTACTTTAAAAATTATTAGTATAAGGATTATATTGGATATTAATAGAGTACATGGATGTATGAAGCTCAATTTTGGAAGGTGTTGTATCTTTCTAATTTATCATAAATAAGAAAGATACATGTAAGGCCTATTACTTCTTTTTCCCTACAGGGGATGACTCTATTTTATTTTATTGAGCGTATTCCATTTTGCTCTATGTCCTTGGCCCTCCAGCCTTTTTACTATTCAGCTATGTCTGGGTCATTGGTACAGTATAAAAATGTTAAAAAATTTATAGTAATTTATATATTTTTTATACTTACCAATGACCCAGACGGGGATGGCCCTCCCAGGAGTTGGGAACTCTTGCCTCCCCGCTGAGTACATAGCGCTTACCAGGCACTGGTTATTAGAATGATTAATGGCGCCAATTTCGGAACGTCCTTGACACTGCGCATGCGCAGTGGGGGCGAGGTGTGGAGGGCCTTTCAGGACATGTTTTCATGGAACCGCTGTTCTGCTGCCCTCATCATTTTGAGGATATTTACGTCAGAACAAGGGGAAGGAGGGGGGGTGGTTTTTTTCCCTTATGATCATCTGGCTTTATAGTGAAAAGCAAGGGAAGACCTCCTCCATTATCAGTAGTCCTGAGTCAGTGCTGGGATGGTTTTAATGTGTAGCTCGGTTTGAAGCAATACCTATGTCTCATTTATGTACGTTTTTTAAAGTGTAGCTCACTGTGAAGCATTTATATATGTCACGTGTCTAACGGGTGTTAATATACAATCCTCGGACACTTTTAAATGAGTATAAAGAGTCTCATTCTCTGGACTATCTTTATATATTGGTTTTCCTTCACCGAATTAGCATAATGGGTTATGCTGGCATTAAATGGAGAAATTATATATCATGTAATACACAATTACATTGTTGGTGTTGGCCATTAGTAAGTATAAAAAATATACAAATTACTTAAAATTTATCATTTTTTTCAGTCTGGAAAGCAGAAAAATTTCAACAGCTGTCTTGGGTAACACAGACTTGTACAACAAAAGTTATTGGCAGAGTGAGTAGTTGTAATTTATTTCTCCAAAATTTTTATGTGATGCATTTTGTCTTTCATACCATGTAGTTACTGAGAATAATCAACTACTGCTTTTCTAATTACCTTTTACACTGTAGACTTGGACTGGATTGAGAGAGATTATATGCGTATAATTTTTTATATTATGTGGACCACAGTTGCAATTGTATTATGCAGTTCATTTTTTCTGGCTCATACTATTTTGGTATTATTACTTACGCTGTGAGTTGGTAACCTAATATAAAATGTGCAATGTCAGTGAATTTCATATTCATATTCAGCATGGGCATTCTGACACCCTATTTCCCATATTAGGTCACTTAAAACTGTGAAACAGATATAATTTACCACATATATTTTACCAACTACTTTTTCTGTATACTGAATTAGCAGTTTCAGTAGTTAATAAATACTACTTGTTCATAGCAATTTCAACAAAAAAGAGAGAAAACTCGAACTCTTAGCTGCAGGCCTAAAACCAGGATTTCAAAATTCTCTGACATGGTGGAATAAGAGTTAAAAAATTTTCAAAAGTGTTCCCAGGTCATTGACCATCAGTACAAACTTGAAACCTAACTCAGTATTCTTCTTGAATCCTTAATCCTTAAGGACATGGAGATTTTTCTATATTTTCACTACACTTTGAAAGTCTACCTCCTGTGGCTTTGCAGTTACTTCTAGTCAAGTCTTGGCTGCCTACAGATGCCTACAGAAGCAGCCAAGACTTGCCTAGAAACAACTTACAAGATAAATAGAAAACAAGTTTTGAGTTAACCCAAACAATGCATGTTGGGGCACCTGTTCCTTTGCATTAAAAAGTTAGCTAAGTCATAATTAGGCCATTAAGGGTTAACCTGATGAATCACCTGCATCCTCCCACATTATTTACAAAATAAGCAGTAGAAGTATTTTTTTTTATGAAATTTCTATAAAACCATATCATGTGATCCCGCATTGGAATAAGCTTATTGTTCCACCTTTTCTCCCACATGGATGGTTCGATTCTTGCCGAACTTAGCACATGGGTTATTTGGACCTCACAAATGTTGCTGAGGTGGTAGATTTTATGTCCTTGCAGTAAATCAAAGGAAATACATGGAAGTTACCCAAAATGTGGAATTGTGTGTTTGTATCATGTCGCCTCCCACATGGATGATCCGATTGTCACCAGACTTTGGTCACAGTGTTCATGGCCCTCACAATTGCCACTGGGTAGCGGGATTTTTCTGCTGTAAAACAAAGACAGTAGTACCACATCTCCCATGTGGATGGTCCTGTCATCACCAACCTGTGCTAACAGGAGTATGTGGATGCCACAAATACTAAGAAGGTGTTGGATTTCCTCTCCCTGCTATGAAACAAAGACAATAGACCCCCCCCCCCCCCCCACATGTACATGCCTAGGTACACCCCCCACCAATTGTCGCTATATTGTCAATGCCCTGTACATCCATCCATCTGTCCATCCATCTGTCCATCCGTCCAAATTTGTGTGTGCAGCTCCCACATTACTGAACTGATTTCATTGAAACTTCTCAAACACCATGACTAGCAAGTAAACAAGCTCATATTCTAAAATTTTTGACAATTTTAACCAGGTTATCTCCCCTGAACTTAGATTTATTATGGATTTTATAATGAGATTCTTGTGTGCACAACCCCTCCTACATTATTGAATCGATTTCATTGAAACTTCTCAAACATTATGACGAGCAAGTAAACATATGCATGTTTCCAAATATTCCTTCTGTGACAATTTTAATCAGGTTATCTCCCCTGAACTTAGATTTATTATGGATTTTCAAATGAGATTGTTGTGTGTGCAACCCGCTCCTACATTATTGAACCGATTTCATTAAAACTTCTCAAACATTATCACGAGCAAGTGAACATGAACCGATTTTGAAGCTTCTTAAACATGGTGACTAATGAGTGAACATGCACATATTTCCATATTTTCCTTTTGTGGTGATTTTTACAAAAAGAAATCTCCCCTTCAACTTAGATTTAATATAGATTTGTACATGAGATTTTTGTGTGTGGAACACCTCCTTCATTAATAAACCAATTTTGATAAAAATTCTCAAACATTATGACAAACAAGTGGGCACATGCATATTCCAAAATTTTTGATCTGCAACAATTTTAACCAAGTTATTTCCTATGAAGTTAGATTTATTATTGGTTTTTCAAGCTCAACATTCAGAGGTGCATTCTAGTAAGCTGGAAGTGGGGGTATCAATCACCTTCAGTGATTGTTCTGGTATTAAAATATGTCCAGCTTGGCATTATGGGAGAGGGCTTATGCCACGCTTGGCGTTGCTCTTGTTAGAGATGAAAAAAACAAAACATGAAAATTCAAACAAATTTCCAGCACCTGGCCCTCTGCGTGGTCCATCAGCTGTAAATTTGCTCATGCTTCTTGGGTTGGTTTTTTTCTTAGAAATTGTAAATGATTCGGTGGAACCCTGTTAATTGACCGCCCAGTGCCAGTTAAAATTATTCAGTTGACAGGAGTATTCAGTTAACAATAGTTTGGCCACTATCCTGTATTCCAGATATACATTGAGCATTAATTCTATTATATCTTGTTTGACAGAGCTCAGGGAGCTCTGTCAAACAAGTTATAATGGATTAATTTGTTTATTTATTGGGGTTTAATGACACCTTCACCTTTTGTCAGACAGTTTTACGGGTGGAGGAAGCTGAAGTACCCAGAGAGAACCACCGAGCAACAACGAGCAACAACGAGCAACTATCAGACTCTCCAACATACTTAAAAAAAAAAAAAAAACTATCTCCACAGAAGCAGGGTTAGAATTGGATGAAGACAAGTGAACCATCGACATGCAGTACCCCCTTAGTACAAAATGCTGCCATGCCCCCACGTAATGGATTAAATGTCTGTTTTTGATGTACTGAGGCCAAATAGGTCTATAAACATGGATTATTTAAGCATCATGCTTTATTATTTTTTGCAGCATTCATGAAATCATTCCAAACAATATAGCATCATGCTTAATTATTAGAGTATCTATTTATTTATTTATTTATTTATTTATTAGTGTTTAAGGTCACATACTTATGCACAATGGCTAATCGTGAGCGTGACAGTTTTATGGGTGGAGGAAGCCGGAGTACCCGGAGAGAACCACCGAGCAACGAAGAGCAGCTGTCAGCTCTTATTAGAGTATCATGCTAAAATAAAATTGATGACCCTCCTGTGCATGGACTTCATTTAATCATCATGGTGTATTATTTATACAGCATTCATGAAATCACACCAAATAATACATAATCATGCTTAAATAATTAAGCATCATGCTAAATTTTAGGCATGATCCTACCATAATTCAGTATCATGCTAAATTAATTCAGCATCATGCTATATTATTCACGCAGCATTTATGAAATTGTGCAAATAATATAGCATGATGCTTAAATAATTGACAATCATGCTAAATTGAAGTGCATGATCCTCCCATAGCTCAGCATCATGCTAAATTAATTCAGCATCATGCTATATTATTTATTCAGCATTTATGAATAGGGCAAAATAATATAGCATGATGCTTAAATAATTATTTAAGCATCATGCTGTATTATTTAGGCATCATGCTATATTATTTAGGCATCGTGCTTGATTATTTAGCATCATGCTTAACGCTTTAAACCCTAGTGGTATCTTCCATGTTAGTTCAAATGCAGGCAGCAATTAGAAGAGTACATATTCATTATTTGGGGGTAGACCAATCAATATTTTCAACGTGAAGCCTTAGGGCTGCACATTGAAAATATTGATTGGTCTATCCCACCCTTAACTTAGCAGGCATCCTACTTAATGAAAGTATGACGTACCATGTCCCTGGGTTTGTAAAGTGGTCTCTGGTGTTCAAAGGGTTAATTCATTGATTTATGATCCTGTTCATACGTCATAGTTGGTTTTCTTTTATTTTATGATTCATTATTTTTGAATTGTTTGAGACTTGATGTATTTTCTTTACAGGACAATGTTGCACACTTTAGCTTTCCATTTGAGTTTGAATTGTTCTATAAGAATGAATCTTACAAAGAAGAAGATAAAGGTTTTTTTATTATATGACTAGTAATTTTTTCCTCAAAATACCACTATTGTTTTCCAGTCAAATTGTGGCATGAAAATGATAAAAAGTAAAACATGTCATTGTGAATTACAGAGGAAAAAGATTGATTAAAAAATAGGAAAGGAGTGTGGATGACTGCGTTTTGTTTTAGTAGAGTGATTTGGGAGTGGGTTTATGGCATGTGATGCATACATTAATCCTATTGTTGGTTCTGTAAGTGATATGTGCAGGCCTGAAAATATGCAGTCTGACATTTGCAGAATGACGTCCTCAGAAGGTGAATTTGATGATGCTATCCCATACAGTGGGCCAATTTATCCTCTGGGTACCTCTTTCTGTTTAGTTTTGAGACCCTGATTAAGATTGAGGTTCACAGAGGGTAAATTTAGTGATGCTACCCTGCTGTGAGGGTAGCATCACTAAATTCACCCTCTGGGGACCTCATTTTGCAGATGACAGTCTGCTTATTTTCTGGCTTGGATAGGAGTCACAGTATCATGTTCTTATCATATAATTGCATCACTTAATTCTACATGGAAATCAGCGAGAACGTCTCTTTTTCAAATTTCTTCTGTGCCATAGAATCCAGAAAGGATGCTTTCTTTATATATAATGACATGGCAGGGGTTTGAACCCCTGCTGTGAGTTTCCTTCAACACCAACCGCCATAGCGAAACTAGACTGAACCATGCACACCACTTGACCGAGTTGTGAGCGTGGTTCAGTATTGTTTTGCTAGGCAGTTGGTACCGAAGGAAACTCTCACAGCGTGGGTTTGAATTCACGCCATGCCATTGTAAACGTAGTATCATTTATTGTCAACTCGACATGAGACGACCACCCATTTCACTTAATTGAAGCAATATGTTTGTATTAGTCAACGTGTATTAATACCTGTTCTATTCTGAATAGTCTTATAATCTCAGATACATACAGATTATCATGATAATGTGCATGTCCTGTGATTTGCATCAGATTCTCAGTGGTGTCCAGAATGGGATCATAACTCTCCAGCAAAGACATGCACATTATCATGATAATTCATTTATGTAACAATTCTGTCACATAAACAGATTAAATCTTAACCCTTTACCCAACGTAACGACCAAAACTGGCCAATGCTATTCTGAAAAAATTGCCAATTAATTTTCATTATTTTTTCATTCTTTGTCTCAAAAACATAGGTTATGACCCCCTCGTTGGAACGAGCTCGTCAAGCTCGTTCGAATGATTGATCATAACATATGTATTTTTATACTGTACCAATGACCCAGACATAGCTGGTGCTAACTCTTAAAATATAGGGCCAAACACAAATTTTGCCTCCCAATCCCCAAAATTTGCATCTAAAACCAAAGAAAACATGTCCTGAATGGCCCTCCACACTTCACCTCTACTGCGCATGCGCAGTGTCAAGGACGTTCCGAAATTGGCGCCATTAATCATTCTAAGTTTGGCCCTTCATCAGTTAACATCTGACTGATCTTTGTGCTTGTAAATCTCAGTTTAAATGATGCCAGACACATAAATATTAGTGAAATGGTGATTCTAAGGAGGATAGAGAAGGAGGAGAGGAAAAATGTGTGACAGAATATTATCAGGGCTGTAACTTAAAATTTTTTAATGAAATTATGTTAAGTTACCTATTTTCGAGGCAGCAGCCATTTTGTTGTCATTCTTGTTATTTAGTTACACTGATTTTTCAGTGTTTTCCTCTCTCCCTTTCCTTTAAGTCCCCTCTTGCTATTCTCCCATGCTTTTGGCATAGTTTCTGTAATTATTATTACTAAAATTTCTTGGGAGTTTTAGCTGAATAACAGAATGAATTCTGTTCTTTTCCCCATGTTTACGTCTTCACCTATGGGTGGTTAGGCGTTGTGTTCTGCATCTACCATCTGATGTTCTGCAGTTTCTTCCCTGGAAGTCTCTGTTTTGCATCAGATAGTGTATTTTGGTAACTGATTTCGGGCCTGGGTGCCTGGAGTCTTATTTTAGTGTTTTCACACTCATTGTTTACATTTACAACAGCCCTCTGTGTGAGGGGGGGGGATTTCTTGAAAATAATATCTTGATGTTAATTTAATCATAACTAGATACATTATTATTGTTCGTAAGTGTTGCATAAATTGTTTAAAATATTTTTAAATTTTTTGTCCACACTTAGGCTTGGGATCCATTGGGGCTCAACGTTACTTTTCAGAAACTTGGGCTGTTCTGAAAAAATATTTTTTCAAAATATTTTGATTTCAATTATTTTTTCTATGTCAATGGATCATATTATTATTATGTATTTTGATTGTCAGGGGTTGGTGCGAGTACCAGGACTTTGTTTTCTTTTCACATTGAAAGGATTTTGATCAATTGTAATAAGAGGAAGTCTTCCTCTGACTTTTATAATCATTCTATATGTGGTCAGTGTACTCGCATTAACTCCTGTTCTGTATCTGATGATTTCGATGACAACATGGGAAGCGTATGTCACGGTATGTTATTGGGGAATTGGACATTCCGGTCCTTTCCCCGCAGGGTCACTCTACTTTATCAATTTCTATTTCAGACGATCAAGATTAGGGTGATGTATCTGTGATGTCTTCCAACAGTGTGCCTCCGTCGTCACAATTAATGAAGGGCTAGCGGAAAAGTGCTCATGTAAATATGCCATTTTCCTAAGAGGACCCTAGTAGGTTCGACGGCCTTTGACGTCCGCTAGCTCGCCCGGTGTAACGTCCATTCATCGAATGGTTCGGCAGCCGGGTTCGTCCGTTGCGGTCTAGAAGGAGTTTTGGGGTGATGCGAGCACTATAAATCAACCGAATGCACACCCAGTGACGGTGGATTAGAGGGAGAATGGAGGAAGCCTTTTAGTCCGGTTCATAGCTCGTTCTGGTCCATCCGGACGGCGAGCGAGAGAGGCCCCTCTCTCGTACAACAACATCTGGCCCCAGATGTTGTGGTACAAAATGTTTCGGAGCATACGTCCACCGCTCGGGACGCTCCGACGTATAGTCAGTCCAGAGAGACTGTCAATAAGGCTTCCTCATTCTCATGGTAGCGCACACGACTGCTCTTGTCTACGTGACCTTGGATATCCAGTCAGCTTCGCCAGTCCGAGAATCATCGGCGACCAGGTCACACCATCCGGTAGCCAGGGACACAAGGCCTGCAGACTCCGGACGTTCGCATAGGAAAGTGTGCGGGAGTCAACGTACACGGAGCTTCCGGCGGCAATGCATCGTAAGACCGCTACTGCACAGGCCTCGGGGACGGACGTGCTATCCTAAATAGCACAGCTTATCGCAGCATCCCAGCATCAACTGAATCTGTCGCATAATGTTTTATACGACGAAGCTGGGTCAGGACGCTCCGCGGCAGCAGGTACGGACGTCCGAAAATTTCATCCGGTCCGACGGGATACCGAAAGGGATTCAGAGGATTTCGAGCTTTCCCTTTCGGAACAACATATGCTGTTGTGTTTGTCATCTGACTTGATCTTCTACAGGTTCTTTCGTCGGACCAGAATGCTGCGATGCCGGATAAGAAACTGATAGCGTCGGTGGACTTAGAAATTTTTGGTTCGGTTCAGGGACTTCGTCCCTCAGTTCCGACATAGTCCAATAATGTCACACAAACTTTCGAATTATTGAACGACGCTATATATTTATTATTATATGCTTGCTATTACCAAGCATTTCTGGTTTCTTGTTCGCAAAGTTACGGAGGTGTCTTTCAAAAGTGTGCCTCTGTCGTCATAGTTAATGAAGAGCTAGCGGCAATAAGTGCTCATGGAATATGTCGCACTAATTCCTGCCCTGTGTGTGTTGATTGAAATGACAACGTTGGAGACGTGTGTCACGATATTGTGTTTGCAGGAGGGGTCCATACTGGTCCTCTCTCCGTAGGGTCACTCTATATTATCATTATATATTTTTATACTGTACCAATGACCCAGACATAGCTGGTGCTAACTCTTAAAATATAGGGCCAAACACAAATTTTGCCCCCCAATCCCCAAAATTTGCATCTAAAATCAAAGAAAACATGCACTGAAAGGCCCTCCACACTTCGCCCCCACTGCGCATGCGCAGTGTCAAGGACGTTCCGAAATTGGCGCCATTAATCTTTCTAAGTTTGGCCCTTCATCAGTTAACATCTGACTGATCTTTGTGCTTATAAATCTCAGTTTAAATGATGCCAGACACATAAATATTAGTGAAATGGTGATTCTAAGGAGGATAGAGAAGGAGGAGAGGAAAAAAATGTGTGACAGAATATTATCAGGGCTGTAACTTAAAATTTTTTAATGAAATTTTGGACTTTTGTGTACAGGTTTTTGACTTTTCTGTGCAGGTTTTTCACTTTTGTGTACAGGTTTTGAAATTTTTCAAAATCTTCATCTTCAGAACCACCAGACGGAATCTTCTGATATTTTGGTACATTGAGACAATTTATGCAATAAAAATTCAGGTCTACAAAAATCTAACTGAGGGTGATTTCTATATCAAGATCTGATTAATGGTTTTACATAAATGATGTCGATCTATAAACAAATTAAACAAATTAAAAAATGTCTTACCTATTCATAGATTTTGAACAATTTTCTAGTGTGAACTCAAAGACCTCTGAAAAAGAACACATTAATATTATTGACAAAATTTCTCCATTCCAACTCAAGCCTGAAAATAATTTTCACTGCACTTCCAGACAAAATGTCAGACACCAAATGAATCATGTCTGTCATTTAAGAATTATATCTGACATATTACAAAATGGAGTTTGAGTATTAAAAATAATGTGTTTGGGTGTACATGTACCTTCATCTTAAACCCGCTCAGAATTCATCCAACCATACCTCAATGAACCCTGCCAAACAAGGTATGATTGGTTTCATTCTGAATTGGAACTGACTTACCCTTCAGACATAATTTAGATACAAGTATGGTTATATCAAATCGGATTCCTTCACATGCTGTTAATACTGATGAGTTATACAGTCACTTTCTTCACACTTACCAATAATGCCATTTTAAACCCTGAGGTCCACTGGCTGACACATTGCTTTGGGTGATTATTCCTCTACACAGGTGATTTAGTTACAAATCCAGTCTCCACTTACTGTACTATTCAAGCTAGCCTGCCGGCATTGGGTTTATATTTCCATAATAATATATAACAGCAAAGTTGTTCCTCCTACATTGAGTGCCCCAGTCATCAATCATGTGAAGTTTCAAAACATTTGGCTTAGATTGTAGTTACAGAAAACATTTTTCAAATTTGACCAATCAGAATCAGAAAATGCCTCTGGCGGCCATGTTTTCCAACTGACAGGAACAAAAAGAGGATTGTTTGCAGGGGACCTCCTATAGAACATTTCTGCCAACTTTGGCTCAGTAGTTCCAGAGAAAAAGATGAAAGTTAAAAAATTTATAGTAATTTATATATTTTTTATACTTACCAATGACCCAGACTTAGCTGGTGCTAACTCTAAAATATTTAGGGCCAAACGCAAATTTTACCCCCCAATCCCCAAACTTTGCATCTAAAACTGAAAATTACATGTCCTATATGGTCCTCCATACTTTTACTCCACTGCGCATGCGCAGTGTCAAGGAGGTCCCGAAACTGCCGCCAAAAGTCATTCTTACAACCAGTGCCTGGTAAGCGTTATGTATGCAGCGGGGAGGCAAGAGTTCCCAACTCCTGGGAGGGCCATCCCCGTCTGGGTCATTGGTAAGTATAAAAAATATATAAATTACCATAAATTTTTTAACATTTTTTACACTGTACCAATGACCCAGACTTAGCTGAATAGTAAAAAGGTTGGAGGGCCTAGGACACAAGGAAAATCCAATATGTTTTAAAGGAAAGCCAATAAATACAGGAGCCTAGTGAAATGAGACTCTATAGACTCATTTAAAAGTGTACGAAGAATGTATATTAACGCCCAATTAATCACGTGATATATACAGATACTTCACACCAATCAACACTTAAAAAAAAAAAATATTACACAGATGAGTAAACATAGGCTTTACCCTTTAAAAACATCTCAGAACCGCTTCGGAATTACTGAATCCAAGGGAGGTATTCCCTTGCTTTACACTATAAAGCAGGTGACCCAAGGGAACACCCGCCCCCCCCCCCCCCCTTCCCCTTGCCCTGGATCAAATACTCCAGAGCAAAGAGGGCAGCAGGACAGAGTCACTGCCGGAACCGAAAGCCTATACACATATAGTTGCCACTGTTTAGTAGACGACATTTTGAGTAAAAAATAACGGTCCTAAACAATGTAGATCTGCAGAAAGGACTCAATATTCTCAGATACAAAATCGTGAAAATGGAGGGCTAAGACCAATATGCAGCCCTCATTAATTACATTGAGCAATATATGTTAAATCAACGGCACTGGAAGATACGTATATCTTATTATTCCGTTCACAAGATCGATAGAGCGTTTACTGCAAACGCTCGAAGGTCCAAACATTGTGACACATACGTCTGCAACTAATTGTTGAGATGCGTCGCGAAAAAGTCGATCATTGGCCGCTCTTCTTGGTAGCAATCTGATTGAATACTGGTTTGTTGAAAGTCCATTCTGGTGGCAACAAACGGCCCCTCCATGAAGGGAGTCCGCTAATACATTCAGACGATCCGGAATATGACGAATCAATAGAAGAACTTGATGTTCTAGTACCAACCAAAGAATCCTTCCATTAACATGAACAACAGGATGGAATGAGTGCCTTCATAATTCCGAAAATATGCTAATACCGTCGAGTTGTTGGACAGAATTAGCATATGAGCATTCTGAATAACGTTCATCGATAACGTAGCGCAAGCCAAAATGACATCATTCTTGATGTTTGTGTGCTTGATAAGGAACTACGGAAACAAAAAACCCTGGCACTTCAAATCCGTTGGGTTTAATCACGGCAGTTCCACACAACGTATCAGTCACATGAGATCTCTCGCTGAGACCTTGTCTGAGCGAAGACAATAGCTAGTTTAACAATTGATTAATTTCGCTCTGCTTAACGGCAGACGAACGAGAATGTTATGCGTCTCAAAGCTCATCCCCCAGTGGGTAAATGACTTGGACGAAACCAGATCAGACTTCCCCTCGTTTACTTATGAAACAGAGACGTTGGATCAATAGAAGCAGAATCTGCACATCGTTCTGAAGCATTAACTCGTTGTGAAGAATGTCGTCCAGGTAGGCCGATGTTACCGCAGTCGAATGAGCTAGGAAATGAGTCATTACCGAGTTCGTTATTCGAGTGAAAGCCCAGGAATTAGATTCAGACCGAAACACATTGGTCGATGCTGAAACACAATTCCTATGATAAAGAAGCAAAAATACTTTCTGAACGCCTGATGTACCCTGACGTGAAAGTATGCAACTAGAAATCTATGCATGTAGCATAGTCGTACACTCGAATACTCGCTCTGACCGATCGGATGGACTCCATATAGAAACTTGGAGCCACGATTAGCTTGTTATCCAGCTCAGAATATGAGTGGACGGAACGAGCCTTCTGGTTTTGGAACCAGAAAAGGATGGTTGTAGAAGTCTGAAAATTCTTGGATTTCTACGATCTCTATCGCGATCATTCTAGAAGAGACTGGACTTCTAATGGAAGTGAGCATCTATTTCTACTGACTGACGGAGGCTGAGTCCAACTTGGACTCCGAGTTAACAGAGGATTTCGTTTGAGGAACAATTTAATCCTTCCGAAAACACCCCTTGAATCCAAGGTACGTCCGTTATCTAATCCCAAATCACTGAGAAACTTGACAGTCTTTCGCTCACTAGTACACAATAGAGGTTAAAAGCATTACCTCCTGGTCCTGCGAGGCTTGCGGAAGGAGAAGCCATGTCCTCCACCGCCCGCACCTCGCCTCGTTGACCTAGGGGCGTCTGACCGGATGTCTCGGTCAGAATTACGGCCCCTATCTGAGTCGCTACCCTGACAGTCTCTAGAATAAGACCTAGAGGATGCATAGAACCTCTATAGGAACTTCCCTTGGAAGTATTGGTCCCAGAAGTGTCTGTCCTATTCTTCTCTGCTGAATCTGACAAAATGGAAGCGAATTTTAATAGCAGAGAGTCTAAAGCTTTCTTAGTTAACTGATCATAAACTGCAGAATGCTTGCCGTCGAAGAAAAATCTCCGGAGACCGGAGTGACTCTAAGTTTTTCAGCTTACTATCTACACGCGTGGATGTAGCCAGGGCCGTGTCACGTCTAACCAACTCCATATTGCCACTAAAGGACGGAGTTTTACTTGAGGTCCTTGAAAGAACTCTTAAGGATATTATCATCCTAGAATTCTTTTCCCTTTGAGACGTAATGATAACGTTCTGGTAAGGTGATCTGCGTACAATGATGCGTTTAAGCTGTCCCTGCTATGCGATATTGTTATTTCCAACATCGTGGTTGGAAATGACATAGAGGACAGTAAAACAATACTAGTTCCTGACCTGGTTGTCTAGACGCAGAGAACTCTCAGAATGCTCTGTACTGCCGTTTCAAAATATTCAATGAAATGATGAAAGGCAGATGTAGAGCATATTGCCGATAAGAAACCTGACCTGCCCATTTAGGTAGCAAGTTATATAAATATAGCGTCATTCAACAGATCAAATGTCCATGAAACATATCTGGACTATGTCGGAAACTGAGGGATGATGTCCCTAAACCGATTAAGAATTCTATATCCAGTGGTGCTATCTTATCTTATCCGGAAACACAGCATTTTGGTCTGGAGGAACAACGTCCGATGATAATGCCGGATGCACTCTACGGCAATCATGTTGTTCCGAAAAGGGAAAATACAACTCATCCGTATCCCTTTCACCATCCTGTCAGACCACTTGAAATTCTTGGTCGTCTGTGCCTGAACCTGCAGCGGAATGTACCAACCCAGCATCGTTGGATAATTCCTGATCTGACAGAGTTACTGTCGGTTGCTGGGATGCTGCGATAATTTGTGCTATCTGCGATAGCATATCCGCAACAGAGGCCTGTGGAGCTGCACTCTTATAGGATATAGCCTCTGGAAGCTCCTTGGCCGTTCACTCCTGCATACCTCTAATATGCGAACGTCCGGAGAATGAAGGCCTCATATCCTTGGCTACCGGATGGCGTGAGCTGGTCACCGTAGAATGCCTGATCGGCGATATTGAATGAATATCACAGGTCACATAGCCAAGGTGCGGTCGTGTGTGCTGCCGTGAGGATGAGGAAGCCGAAAGAGCAGTCTCTCCGGACTGTCTATATAACGGAGCGTCCCGAGCGGTAGACATATACTCCGACTGAGGAATGTTTTGTACCACAACATCTGAGCCCAGATGTTGTAATACGAGAGAGGGACCTCTCTCGCTCGCAGCCCGGATGGACCTGGACGAGCTAGGAACCGGAATAATAGGCTTCCTCCGTACCATCCTCGTATCCGTCGTCACTGGGTGTGCACATTGTATTTTATAGTGCTCGCATCACCCAAATCTCCTTCCTGGACCGCAACGGACAAACCTGGGTGCTGAGCCATTCGGTGAATGGTCGTGACACCGGGCGAGCTAGCGGACGCCGACGCCATTGAACCCTACTAGGGAACTCCAGGCAACCGACGTATCTACATGAGCACTTTGCCGCTAACTCTTCATTTGACTGTGACAACGGAAGCACACTTTACGAAGACATCATGGTAACAATATCTAGTTCATGTTACCCAATGAGACCTGTGGAGCCGCGGTCCTACGTGAAATATCCGCTGAAAGCTCCCAGGACGTTCATTCCAGCATTTATATAATATGCGAACGTCCCAACTGGAAAGGTCTCGTATCCTTGGCTAGCAGATGGTGTGACCTGGTCGACGTGTATTCCTTGGTCGGCAAAGCAAGAGCACCAGAGACGTTCAATCCTGCATTATATAATATGCGAACGTCCCCTGGAAATCTGTGGTCACATTGCCAAGGTGCGGTCGTGTGTGTTGACGAGGATGAGGAAGCCAATATAACAGCCGCGTCGGACTGTCATGCGACGGAGCGTCCCGAACAGGAGGAGTGGATGTTAGCTCCGACTAAGCGAACAACATACAACATCATCACAGCGCAGATGTTGATACAAGAGAGAGGGGGCCTTTCTCTCTCGTGGTCCGGGGGACCTGGATGAGCTATCTACCAGACGGACAGGCTTCCTCCATACTATCCTCGGATCCGTCATTGCTGGATGTGCACATCTGAAGTTTTATAGTGCTCGCATCATCCAATCTTATTTCCTGGTGAATGGACGCGACACCGGGTGGACTAGCAGGCGACAATACCTTCGATAGAACTAGCTAACTCCCAGCAATTGTCGTAATACCTTGAGCACTTCCCGCTAGCCCTAGTATTGCAACGACGGAGACACAGTTATTGAAGACATCACGGAAACATCACGCAGAGTTCTGAAAAAGAAACTGATAATATTTAGTGACCCTACGGAGAGAGGACAGTAATGGACCTCTCACTGCAACAAAATACCGTGACACACGTCTCCAATGTTGTCATATCAATCAACACACACAGAGCAAGAATTAATGCGACTACATTGACTATAAGAAACACAATGAACATGTGAATTAGAGGAAGATATCCTTGCATTACGACTGAAGAATATTTTTTCAACCAGAAAAAATATACACCGACATATTACTCGCACTAACTGTTGAAATAAATATACATAATATATTATAATTCATTATCACATTTCAAAAGAAAATAATTTTCAAAAAAAAATTTTTGAAAAAATTTTCAGAAGAGCCCAAGTTCCCAATGGGAACTCTGAGCCCAAAAAAGCCTAAGGGTGGACAAAAATTTTAATCATTTTGAAAAAATTAATGTAACACTTACGGACAATATTAATGTATCTTGCTATAAACTAAATTAAGCAGAAGACAAGTAATCATTGTCAGAAGTAGCAGTTAACATAAGCAAAAGTGTCAACAAACAGGAAACATGACTCCAGGCACTGAAACAAACATGGTCCGAAATCAGTTACCAATTTAAACACTATCTGATGCAAAACAGATATTTGTTTCCACTGTTTTCTCCCCTCCGCCTTGTATTTCCACCATATATCCACCATTTCTCTCATAATTATGTGTCTGGCATCATTTAAACTGAGATTTACAAGCACAAATATCAGTGAGATGTAACTAAATTGAGTGCCAAGCAAAGAATGATAATTGCGCCAATTTCGAGACCTCCTTGACACTGCGCATGCGCAGTGGAGTAAAAGTATGGAGGACCATATAGGACATGTAATTTTCGGTTTTTGATGCAAGTTTGGGGGATTGGGGGGTAAAATTTGTGTTTGGCCCTAAATATTTTAGAGTTAGCACCAGCTAAGTCTGGGTCATTGGTACAGTATAAAAATATCTAGGGCCAAATGCAAATTTTGCCCCCCAATCCCCAAAATCTGCATGCAAAACAAAAAATTAGAAGTCCTATCTGGCCCTCCATACATTTACTCTCCACGCATGTGCAGACGCCAGGAAGTCACCGAAACTGGCGCCAACATCATTCTTTGTAAAAAAGCATTATAATATAATAATTCAGCGGGGAGGTATGAGTGCCCAGTACTGCCCACTCAGGGGAGGGTCATTCCCGTCTGGGCCATTGGTAAGTATAAAAAATATATAAATTACTTTAAATTTTTTCATATTTTTATACTGTATACCAATGGCCCAGACTAGCTGAATTGTAAAAAGGTGGAGGGCCTAGAACTTCCGAAATAGTAGATCAACATAGATCAAATCCTTCAATCCATGATGAAGAAAATTAGAATAATTAGAATTTACATGTATGTTTCTTTATACCATAATAGAGGAGACATATCCTAATATAGATCCCAATTATGTAAATCCTAAATCTGAGCATGAAATCATGCTAATTAGGATGTAACAAGTTCACAATTTTTAAGACTAGTCTGGACTAAGCCTTAAAAATTAGAATGGCATATTTGAAAATGACAGAAAATTGCCCATAAACCTATGCCATACAATAATACTGCAGCTGGACGCCGAATATAGTATGGCCAAAACAGCTTCCTTCATAGTTACATACCCAATAAGCCAGAGAAGTGGAGAAAATGCCCCCCCCCCCCCTTTTTGAACATATCTTCAAAAGAAAGAGGGGAGAGCTCTGGAATCAATAAGCGGTACCAGGAAACAATATAAATAAATATTGATCAGGCACTCAGGAAATAATTAAGTGGTGCTTAATGCCACTTCACAAGCCAAGACTATAGCAATGATTTTAGGCCAAAAAAAAAAAATCAATTGATTCTCAGGCAATTTTTTTTTCAAATCAATGAGGGAGGGAGGATTTTATTTTTATTTTTTATTTTTATTTCTTCCAGATGGTGAGAAAGGATTGAGAGGCAAAAGTCACTTTCTGATGTCTGTTTTTACCTGAAAAGCATGGAAAGTGCATATTGTAAAATGATATACAAATAAAACTAATTTTATTGAAAACTAAAACTGTTTTTCTTTATTTTCTGATATCACCACTTTTTGTATTTAGAAACAGAACTCTGACTTCACTTTTAAACTTTTACAAAGCAGAACTATTTTATGAATACTGGATATTATTGACCACCCTCGTATTAAATTGGTATCATTGTGAGTTATTTTGATTTTTAGTATGACCCATGGTGAGCGTGTTCTTCTCTGTAACAGAAGGTATATTCTTTTTAAAAAAATATTTAAAGTGTTTAAAATAAATTTCAAGTTCACATAAGAAGCTGGGTCATTCATGGTTTCTGAATACCCTAACTGAGTTGAAAAGCGTAGTTAAAAAAGTTTTCGATATTCTTCGTAAATTAAGCGTTATTAACAATTTGAGTTAATTAATTTCTTTGGTAAATGACAAAACATTTCAGTTGTCTCCCTTTCCGGCTGCGCTGGGTAATAATACACTGTTCAGAAAACTGACAATTTCTGCCAACCATCTTTCACTGACACGTGCGATTGGTGCTTTGAAGGTCTGCCATTCTTATCCATCCAAATACCTGTGATTTCTATTGTAGCCTTATTACATTTAACCCCTTTCCAACAAACTTCACAAGTTTTCAAAGAAAAACATTCAATGCAAATTGCGGTGCGAATTTCAATGCAGCCAATTTTTCAGTGGAACAGAGCGTAACCGCAAGCAATTTCCATATGGACGAACTGTCTCCAATACATTTTTTTTGTTTTGAAACGGTGGTTAACTTTTAATAAATTCTAATTAACTCGATGCGTGTCTTCTGTAATTCGTTGTTTTGTCTGGTACTTTGTTTTTAAATAGCCATTTTGTGCTGGTTGCTATCAGTTGGGGCGAATTGTTCGAACGACTACGCCATTGCAATTCTTTTCAGAAATATAAAATTGGGCTAGTTTAGGCTATTTTCATAGCCGTGTGACGGACTTGAACAGCAACCGTGTTTTCTGTTTTTTGCGGAAGCGTGTGTTTTTAAAAAAATAAAACATAAGAAAATACAGTAAACTGCCATGTCTCCCAAGGAAGTTTAGAAGGGCGACTTGAATTTCGCCCCCAATGTAAGCCAAGGCCAGAGGCTCTCACACTTAACACACGCCTGTGTATATTTACCTGTTTATTCGTTGGTTTTGGGCCTTAAAACCAATAGTCCCTTTTCAATTTCCTTGTTTCATATTTTCTTGCAATGACGGTCCAAATAAAAAGGCCCAACGCGGGCCATTTTTTTCAACGCGGCGGTGCCTGAGAATCAATTCCTTTTTTTTTTTTGGCCTTAGTAGATAATATTATCCGCTACAAAATATGCACTGCAGACGGCGTATACAGGTATGACAAAATCAGTGAAATAATAATATAAAATACACATATTAAAGCGAGATAAGATGAACAATCTCTGCAGAGAAAACATGCTTCAAAGATCATTCACAGGCGGCCTCTGTACAACTAAATCCGGTAAGAACACTCTCCAACATGTACTATTTGGTATCTACTACTATAAACACGTGAGAATATGCGATTTGAGAACCATAGAGACCAGGATCTAGAAATGGAGGTAGGTATGATTAACCGGCTCCAACACAGACCGCCCCTGAAATATATAATAATTTCAAGGTCCACCAAAGCGATAGCGTAATAACATATTGCGCGGGTGCATTAAAATCCAGACTGTAATCATCTAAAAAACCACTAAGAGGTTATGCAATATGCAGTCACCTATGAACTCAAATAGCAGCAATGATGATGATTTAATAAGTGCTTGTATATTAGACATCAGAAAATAAACACCGGAAACTAATGCAACAAAACTGCGTATATGCCTATGAGGGTGCAGTGCAACACGACCCAAACGCATAGTATGTATGTATTAAGATATATATACGCAACAGTGTGTGAGTGTTTGGGGGGAATTCAAATTCATATCGAAACCTCCTCACCCACATTACTTGATCATTTCTGGTCCAGACAGCAAAAATACAGTAACCGCTAAGCTCCCTCACGTCTGACATACTGCATTATGCCACTGAGAGTGGAGAATGAAGTGAAGAACAAAACTTCCCTTGATGAAGAAAACCCTCTCGTGGGGGAAGCTTCTGGCGAATGTTCAATAACAGACACTTCAACCTCAATGTAATCAATAGAAACAAATGAATTGAAGGATACACATGTCCCATCATTCATTCCCATAAATACGGCTGAGCATCAATTGTATGCACTCAAATGCCTACTACTGGCGACACAAATGATGGAAACTATTATTCCTGTGCGCTACATACTTAACTATCCTGAAGCGATCCTACATAAGATCATGTAATAGACATACAGTTAGAATAAGCCCAAGATGCTGTAGCGTAAACAATAAGACATAATTTCTGAATATGTGGTCTCCAAGAACCGAGGGTCCCACGATCCCTGTATAGAGAGACCATCGGACTCAGGATTGTAACGCAATATATGAACTCACTTCCATCATAATTGAGAAAACCGTTAAATATATGCCCAAACTTGATCTTATGTTAAAAGATTCGCTAAAACAAAACAGGTCTAGAGCGAAAAAACGTCTACCACTCCAGTTAAGAATAACTGGAGGGTACGGGTACGTAAGCGTCACATCGAAATAACATTCATAGCCGCTCCGCCCAACCCCATCCGTCGCATAAAATTTTCTGCTGTTAATGCATCAGATAAAAGATAAAAGCAAGCCAAACAACTGGCTAATTTGCTCTGTGAAACAACAGATGAACCAGCCTGTTGAAAATGAATTGTAGGATATGTGTATCCTATCATTCATCCCATGAGACATTATTTAGTTCATTATTCAAGTGATCTAAAGGAACTATACTCGCTGCATCGCCAAACGATCGCTTTTCGACTGAAAGATTATCATAAATAACCTAAATCCAATTCCAGTCAAAATTGGTCGGACCGAACTCTATAAGAGCCTCAAGCCACCGGCTGAGGGGTGTTTGATTATTAAACTCACACAGACCTAACCCCCCTATTCAAGTGGCTGTATAGTCAATCCCTAAAGTAATATATAGGAGGGATACCTATACCTTCGCTATAAGTCCTTATAGACGATCTGAGTCTAGGATAACCTCTCCTACTCTTTCTGCTGGTGTTGGTCGATTAGACCCCAACTTAAAGAGCCGAGTATTGATGCTTTCTTGTTGCTAAATCCTACATCAATGAAAGTTTACCATCAAAGACTTAGTGACTGGAAAATGAAAGTGACCTGCAGCAAGTTTTCCACCTAGTCAAGTGTTAAGATGATGGCGCAAGGCTTCGTCACATCAGAATAGCTCCCACTTAACAAATGTTAAGACAGAGATATATATGATAAATAGGCCTGAAAAGAATTTTTTTAAAAGGTACAAACGTCCACAAAATTCCTTTCCATATAGACGTTGCGTCACAGTACTTAAAATTGAAGTACATAAGACCATGAGTCTAAATTCGCTCTGAATAAGAAATTATCTTCTCAATTGTGTCCGAACGAACAGCAAAATGAAGAAGGTAAGGCTACAACTAAGATCTTAGCCTGTTCATTCAACGCAGAGAAACTCTCAACACATTTTCCCCAGTCGTTTTTTAAATGTATGTGATCAAAAAATGGTAAAATACAGAAGATGATGATAAGAAACCGTAATACTTCTTCCCACAGGAAGTTAAATATGGCACTGTCTACATAATCGAAGACCTGTGACACCCATGTAGACTTAACCGGAAAGAGATCTTATTATCCTGCTCTTTGTCCAGATGAAGTTACCGTCTAATTATGCGAGTGGTTTCTCACATTTACTTGTAGCATTGTGATTCACTGGAACAAGTTCAAAGAAACGATAATGTATAGTATCCATATCATCCATGAGTTGTTCTGAAAGGGAAGGTTATTCTCATCCGTATCCCTTTCATCATTCGTCTAAATCAGTTTTAGAATCATGGTCACCGGCATCTGAACAGGCAGATGACTGGACCGATCAAGCACCATCTGACAGCTCAAGTTTTGAGATTGACGTTGAGTGCTTCTGCCTTAGCAGGAATACTGTGATGAGCTGTGCAATCTGCGACAGCAAGTCCGTTACGGAGGCCTGAGGAGCAGTGGTCATGTATTGCTTATCCGCCGGCTGCTCCAGAGACAATGTGTCCGAGATGGCTCTTAACTGCTGACATCCCGATGAATGATGTCTCGATCCTTGGCTACTAGATGGTGTGACTTCCTCGACAAAGAGTGGACCTACTGACGATGCAGACTAGATATCCGAAGTCACGTAGCCAATGTGCGGTCGAGAGTGCTTAACAGACGCTGAAGAAGCCGAATTAAACAGAGCATTCCAGACAAAAGGCATGTACGTAAGCTCCAAATGACGCAAGTTCCTACCAACAGCATCTGGCTCCAGATGTTGTAAAAAGAGAGAGGGGCCTCCCTCTTGCTTGCGGTTTAGGGAGACCTAGCCGAGCGTACCTCAGAACTTGCCGGCTTCCTCCTTCCATCGTCACAGGGTGAGAATGATTGGATTTTATAGTGCTCGCTATACCCTTGTTCTCTCCTCAACTGCTACGGACATATCCGGCATCATAACACCCATATTCTGAGTGAAAGAAGCACCGGTTGAGCTAGCTGGAGACAAGATCGTGAACCCTATATGCTAAGGTCTAGGCCCTTGTCTTATATCATTGAGCACTTTTGCCGCTAGCTCTGATTAACTATGTAAATGCAACACACCCGGCATTACAGTCCTCATATTCAAGAGTAATCGCTTCACTGGCGACAGGGAACTGAAACCACTCATCGCGGTTTATAGCCCTGTGCAATATAAAGAGCACTTTAGCCTTATATAGAGGAAGCCGTAAGACTAGCCGACCCTGGCTGCCCATTAGACGGGATGTCCCAGACAAGAGGCATGGACGTAAACTCTTGACTGATGCAAGTTTCTACCAACAACATCTGGCCACAGATGATGCTGTAAGAGAGAGAGACCTCTCTCTTGCTCGCGGTCCTGGCAGACCTGTACCTCAGAACTAGCCGGCTTCCTCCTTCCGTCATCGCTGGGTGAGCATAATTGCATATTATAGTGCTCGCTCCACCCTTGTTCTCCCCTCGACCGCTACAGACTTATCCAGCGATATGACACCCATATTCTGAGTGAAAGAAGCACCGGTTGAGCTAGCTGGCGACAAGGACGAAAATCACATGATCTGTGATCTGGGGCCTTGACTTATATCATTGAGCACTTGCCACTAGCTCTAATTGTACACTGTAGTCCAACTGCGTCAGTTCTCAGAGGCCTGAGTAACTGCTTCACCGGTCGAGGTAGCTGGCGACAGGGAACTAAAACCATACGCCGTGGTTTGTAGCCCTGTCTAAATGCGACAACAGACTTTTTGTGCGGTTGTGTGTGCTTATCGAACATAGAGGAAGCTGTAAGACTAGCCGACCCCGCCAGCCTATTAGAAGGAGCGTTCCGGACAGGAAGGCATGGACGTAAGCTCCAACTGACGCAAGTTCCTACAAACAACCTTTGACCCCAGATGTTGTTTTTAGAGAGAGGGCCTCTCTCTTGCTCGCGATCATGGTAGACCTGGACAAGCATACCTCAGAAGTTGTCTGCTTCCTCCTTCCTTTCCGTTGTCGCATGGTGAGCATGTTCATATTTTTATAGTGCTCGCTACACCCTTGTTCCTATTCTCGACCGCCACGGACATACCCGGCGTCACACCACCCATATTCTGCGTGCTAGATCTTCTGGTTGAGCTAGCTGGAGACAAGGATGTAAACCCTATATTCTAAGGCCTAGGCCCTTGTCTTATATCATTGAGCACTTTTCCGCTAACTCTAATAGTATAATGCGATGACGGAAGCACACTCTCTGACGGCGTCACGAACCACATCATGTTCTTGTTCCTCTGTAGATAGAAACTAACAAACTATAGTGACATTTTGGTGAGAAGATCAGCAGTATCCCCTCCTCACTGCGAGAGGACCGCTAGAGTCCACTCGCCCAACAACAAACCATGACACCAGTCAGCAACATTGTCAGAATCTGACATATGGTACAAGAATTAGTGGTAGTACATCGTCTATAAACAAGACAACGACCATGTAAATAGAGGAAAGGCTTCCTCTTATTTGCCCTGCTATTAGAGAAATATTATTACCTAAGATCTAATATAGGTCAATTGTACAACCACCAAATCTAAATAAATATAAGATAACATTAAAATAATCGATGAAATAAATACATCCAAAAGAACAATTCATTCAAAAAATAAAAAAAAAATTTCAAAAATTTTTTCTTTCATAAAAGCCCAAGTTCCCAACAGGAACAATGAGCCCAAAAGAGCCTAAGTGTGGACAAAATTATAATAATATGTAATAAAATTAACTGCCACACTACCGGAATATTTTATGTTACTAACAACCTTCGTTTCTCTAAATAATAGGAAACTACCTAGAGCATTGTCAATGTAAACAAAAACCGGAAACAAGACCCCAGGGAACACGGCCCAAAGTCAGTAACAGAAATAAACTATCTGATGTAAAGCAAGATCTTCATCAGAAGAAAAAATGATACATCGGATGTATGATGCATGACCAAAATGCCCAAACACCCCAAGGGTGAGGACGTAACCATGGGGATATACAGAATAATCTTCTGTATAATACTTTAAACTCCCAAGAAATTTTTATAAAAAATTTCAATAAAACAAGCCAAAAAGCTTGGGAGTTTAACTGGGGGGATCAAGGGAAGGAATACCAAACAAACAGTGGATAGATCATTATCAATCAATGATGACGTCAGGCCCATGTCCCGAAATTGGGGAACATGAATTAATTTTTATAATTATTATAAAATTACAGCCCTGAACGTTTCAAACCACCGTTTCTTCCTTCCTTCATCCAGTTGTGTCCATGGATCCACCAAAATAACCATTGATTTGTGTCTGGCGTCATTAAAACTGAGATTTAAAAGCACAGATGTCAGTTTGTTGTTATCTGACAGGAGGCCAAACAAAGAATGATGTTGGCGCCAGTTTCGGTGACTTCCTGGCGTCTGTGCATGCACGGAGAGTAAATGTATGGAGGGCCAGATAGGACTTCTAATTTTCGGTTTTGCATGCAAATTTTGGGGATTGGGGGGCAAAATTTGTGTTTGGCCCTAGATATTTTAAGAGTTAGCACCAGCGAGTCTGGGCCATTGGTATACAGTATAAAAATTTCATAGTCTTAATGTGCCTTTCTGTGAGGGATGGAGAATCAACCTCCGTAGCCCTCTCACCATTTAATGTTCCATCTGAAACATGGTTAACACCATCCGAATGTACAGATGACTGGGCAACCCAGCACCGCCCGACAGCTCACTACCGTAGACTGTTGATGGCAGAACCTGCGACTACTGGGATGCTGCGATAGGCTGCGCAGACTGCGACAGCAGGTTCGTGAACAAGGCTTGCAGAGCAGCAATTATCCGCTTCTTCACCATATGCTACTCACGGGGCGGAGATCTGTCCCCAGATCTTTCGATGCATGCCCCGGCTGCAGAGTGGAAGGAATGTCCCTAACTGCAAGCATGAACGGGAATCCCATCTCACTGAAGTTTCTCGAAGCGAAAACAGTCGGCCCCGACTGCTGACAGAACGGAGAGGGATCTCCAGCTCGCAGTCTGGCTCCAGACCTCGCCGAGCATTCCATTTGGAAACTTGTAGGCTTCTACCTCTTAGCATGCTTTTTCATCGAAGTAGAGGAAGCTGTAACAACAGCCGAACCCGGCTGAAGTGTGGAAGGAGCATTGCTCCGACTCATTGAAGTTTCTCACAACAGACAAACAGACGACCCTGACTGCTGATGGGACGGAGAACGCTCTCCAACTCGCGATCTGGCCCCAGATCTCGCCGAGTATCCCAATGAGAAACCTGTAGGCTAATCCCCTTTGTGTGCACTTCCATGTAAGAAGAAGAAGCCATAACTGCAACCGTTGCCAGCTGCATTGTGGAAGGAACATTCCGATGCGTGTTCCGACTCATTATAGTTTCTCGCAACAGACTCTGTCAACCCCCGACTGCTAACAGGATGGAGAGGGTTCTCCAACTCGCGATCTGACCTCAGATCTCAGCGAGCGTCCCGTGGAGAAACTTAAAGGCTTCTTCTTATTGCCATCGTCGTTGGGTGAGCTTTATATTATAAGGTCCTCGCTCTACCCACATTATACTACTCGACAGACCTACCCGGCATCTCGGCTCCCTAAAAAGGAACCACCACTGCCCCGGTAGAGCTAGCTGCATGCAGAGAATTAAGCTACTCTGGCTTTAATTCTGTGCATAATATCATGAGCACCTTGGCAGCTAGCTCTATTTTACTCATCAGAGTGCGATGACAGCAGCACGTAACGGTTAGGTGTCAAAGTACCATCACCATGTTCTTGTTCCTCTGAAATAGAGACTGAAAGACTAGTATTAGCCCGCGGTGAAGGCTCCCATCGGAACTTCACCGCCCACCATACAGGTCGACACCTCTTCCAGCATTCGCATCCCATAGTACAAGTATTGAAGGAGTGCCGTGACTATCGGCAAACAACAAGCCTTTATTCCGAGGCTTCCTGGACTTACACTAAGTACCAATTATTATAATGGCAACAATAATAATGAAGCCAAAAACACAAGTCCACTGTACTCCCAAAAATAAACATCACAAGGATACATAACATAGACAATAACAAAAATTTTCGACTAAAATTTTAAAAAAAAATTTTGAATGAAGCCTAAGTGCCCCAAGGGAACCTTATGAGCCCAAGGGCGTGCTGATAGAGCCTAAGTGTGGACAACCACTAACTAATTAAAGCTAAACTACCAGAATAAGATATACTATGTATCCCAATAGAAAAACAGTAATTGTTTATAAACTAAACATTGAATTAATACGAATCCAAAACGTTATTGAACAACGTCAAGAGGAAAAGACAGAAACTAACCAACAACAGGCACAACAAAGGCCCAGAGTCAGTAACCGATCAACAACCACCTGATGCAAAGCTAGATCTTCATATGAAGAAAAATTAATGCATCTGGTAGAAGATGCAAGAATACAAAAACGTCCTGAACCGAAAGACAGGATGTAAATATTGGGGATAAACAGAATACATAGTCTGTTTACAAGTTATACTCCCAAGAATTTAATAAAAAAATCATCAATAAAAATGCCGAAAGAGCTTGGGAGTATAACAGGAGGGTTCAGGAGAGGAAAGGGAAGTAATACTACCAATACAACAGTGGAGTCATATTATAATGACGATGTTCAGAAGCATATCCCAAAATTGGGGAACATGAATAATTTTACATAAAAATGATAAAGTTACAGCCCTGAACATCCGAAACCACCGTTATTCACTTCCAGCATCCTGTTACACTGTTGATTCCGTGAAAACCATCATTGATTTGTGTCTGGCATCTTCAAAAATGAGAATTTAAAGCACAGATGTCAGTTCAGTTGTTACTGACTTTGGGCCAAACAGAAGAATGATGTTCGCGCCAATTCCGGTGTCTTCTTGGGTACCGCACATGAGCAAGTACTACAAGTATGAAGGGCCAGATAGGACTTTTAACTTTTGGTATTATATGCAAATTTTGGGGATTGGGGGCGGGGGGGGGGGGGGGGGGGGGGGGGGGGGAGTTCAAAATTTATGTTTGGCCCTTAATAATACTGAGGTTGCATCAGCTAAGTCTGGGCCATTGGTTTTAGTACAAAAATAAATTATTCTATGCCTTTACCACAAAAATCACTATTTAGGCCTAAAAAAATAAAAAATCTGTTTCTCAGGCCCTCCCACATGGTCCTTTTGGCTGTCGCATGCTCTCTTTTTATAACCAATTTAAACTTTAAAAAAATAAAAATTGAATGGTTTATGTCTGATATTTTACCCAAGTTAAAATAAAAAAATTGATGAATTTGTCCCTTGAGTGCAAGAAGGCTTTGCAATGCTTTATCACTCAAGGGATGAAATGCACCACCGCCCATGCTATTCTGTAGATTATGAGGCCTGATACTTGAACCAAGAACATGAACTTTTGATGGCAAAGAAGAAATTACTGAAATAAAAAATAAAATAAAAAACCGCTCGCCTGCATGCAATTTCACAAATAATGGCCTGAGAAACAGAAGATCTACTTTGTGTGGTCTTAAAAAGAGGATATCTATGCTGTTTTAGTGAATATTGGGAATTATCTCATGTGTGTGGACTTGAAAGTTATATTTTTCACAAGTGCTTTTTATTCACTAAAACAGGGTAGATTTTCTTTTTATTATACGCTACGGGACATTTTGCTGCAGAATATTCTGCCCAATTTCAAGACAATAACAAAGATCTGCTGATTGTTCCTTCAAGGCGACGTTCAAGGCAACGTAATGCGCTGAAGCGTGACATCATTTAGGAAGCTATTGCGGGATATTTCTCGATATCCATAGAGTCGATGGATATTGAGAAATATCTTTTAGATAATCTGCAGTAATTCACAGGATAGCATATAATAAATGCTAATATTTCATTTTATGCTTCCAGAACAAAGCTTAAGAAACTGTATAGAAATAAATTCCCGGATATCTACCAAATGGAAGCCCTAAAGTGTATTTTGAAAGCAACAAAATTTAAGATATTTTTGCACCCATGCTATGCTTTGTTGCATTGTGAAAATACAAACCTCTCCCTGTTCCAATGCTTTCAATTTTATAAGGTTTCCGTCCTCTTGTGAAATCAGGATTTATAGCTAAAACCCCACTGGAATCAAGTTGTAAAGTGCATAAAATATATTCATGGTCTTCAGTTGCTAATCTGAAAAAAAAAATATTTTAAGGAATTTCAGTGTCATCTGACCAAAAATGCATGATGAGAAAAATTTCAACAGAATCAAACAATCATGGTATAAACCTACATTTGACTTGAGCCAAGAAGTTTGGTCTTTTGAAATAAATTTACAAAACATTTACCACTGATGCAGAGCAAAAGAAGAATAACTAACAGGAAATATGGCCCACACCAGACAACAGTAATCTGTTTTAAGTCTTGCGAAACTGACACAAGTTTCACAGGACATTTGGTCTGGCAAATACAACAAGAGGCCCCAAGGAGCCTGAGGGTGCTCACCTGACATGGCAGCCTAAATATCAACCCAGAGAATTGATTTCAACAAGTTGCATCTGCTCCTCCTAAGAAAAGCTTATACCAAATATCCAAAGATTCTGACCAGTGGATCTAAAAAAAAAGAAGATTTTTAAAGAATATTCCTCATATTGAACTAAGTTATAATTCGGGCTCCCACAGGGAGCCCATATATGAACCCAGGGACTTGGCTTTAACAAACTTGAATCTCACCCCCCTAAGGATGCTGCACACTAAATATCAAAACATTCCGACTGCTGGATCTGAAGAAGAAGATTTTTAAAGAAAATTCCTCATTTTGAACTAAGTTACAATTCAAGCTTCCACAGTGAGTCCAAATATGGACCTAGGGACATGACTTGAACAATTCAAGCTCCCCCCCCCCCCCCCCGCTCCCTCCCCCACCCCCCCAAAAATTTGCCTGAAATGCACTAAGTTCGAATTCGAGCTTCTATAGTGAGCCCAAATATAAATCTAGGGAGCCGATTTGAACAAACCTGAATCAGATCCACCCCACAATGCTGCATACCAAATATCAAAAGATTCTGCCTGCAGAATCTAGAGAAGAAGATTTTATAAGAAATTTGCCTGAAATGCACTAAGTTCGAATTCGGGCTTCTACAGTGAGCCCAAATATGAATCCAGGGGGCCGATTTGAACAAACTTGAATCAGATCCACCCCACAATGTTGCATACCAAATATCAAAAGATTCTGCCCGCTGGATCTGGAGAAGAAGAATTTTTAAGAAATTTGCCTGAAATGCACGAAGTTCGAATTCGGGCTTCTATACTGAGCCCAAATATAAACCCAGGGGGCCTATTTGAACAAACTTGAATCAGATCCACCCCACAATGTTGCATGCCAAATATCAAAAGATTCTGCCTGCTGGATCTGGAGAAGAAGATTTTTTAAGAAATTTGCCTGAAATGCACTAAGTTCGAATTCAGGCTTCTATAGTGAGCCCAAATATGAATCCAGGGAGCCGATTTGAACAAACTTCAATCAGATCCATCCACAATGTTGCATACCAAATATCAAAAGATTCTGCCTGCTGGATCTGGAGAAGAAGATTTTTTAAGAAATTTGCCTGAAATGCACTAAGTTTGAAATCGGGCTCCTATACTGAGCCCAAATATGAACCCAGAGGGCTGTTTTGAACAAACTTGAATCAGATCCACCCTACAATGTTGCATACCAAATATCAAAAGATTCTGCCTGCTGGATCTGGAGAAGAAGATTTTTTAATCTTTTTCCCATTGCCTACAGTGTTAAAAAGTGCTGACACAGCACTTTTTCAAAGTTCTGAAAAAAGTACCTTGTGATCAAACTGATAGGGATTTTTTTTTAACCATTCTATTCTACTGGATAAAAGTAAGCTTTATTCAAAATAAGAATTCTCTGTGCCGTGTAATTTTGGAGATATGGCAGTTTTAAGGTTTTTCCTATGTTTAGCTCCCCAGGTTCCCACGGGGCAATGAGAAAATTTTTTTTTGCATCAATCAACTACTTATGACCCTGAAAGTAGAAATATTAGGCGTGGCCAAAATTTTTGCCCCTCCCATAACGAAGGCAAATAATGCCCGACAAACTTCTCTTGAACAAATTTGATTCTAAACCTCAAAAGGACTCTGTATATCACATATCAAGTCCCTGCTACTGGTGGTTCATTAGAAGATTTAAAAAAAAATTGGCCATTTTTTCCCCACACCTCTGCTCAATATGAGCCGAAACCTATTTTAGATAAAAATCAAAATGCCCCTATATAACCACTACTTACATGAAATTTAATTAAAATGTGGCCAGTGGTTTAGGAGAAAGAGGCTCAAACAGCACCTTCACGCAGGACAACGGACGACAGACGACGGATGAAGAGTGATAAGAAAAGCTCACCCTGACTTTCAGTCAGGTGAGCTAAAAATCTACCAAACTGAGAGAGGATTTACCAATCCCAAATATCTCAAGCAGTGATTCCACACATATATATATAAGCAAAGGTGTAGAAATGGTAACAAAAACTCACAAGAATTCTGACTGGTGGATCTGAAGAAGATTATTTTAAAAGAAATTCCCTCAAATTGCAATAAGTTAAAATTCAGGCTCCCATAGGTAACCCAAATTAATAACCCAGGGGCTTGATTTGAACAAATTGGAATCTGACCCTCCTGGCGATGTTGCATACCAACTTTGGAAGGATTCTGACTGATGGATCTGATGAAGAAGATTTTTAAAGAAATTTCCTAATATTGCACTAAGTGAAAATTTGGGCTCCCATAGGGAGCCAAAATATCATCTCAGGGAACCGATTTCAACAAACTTAAATCTGACCCCTCTGGAGATGTATATCAAATATCAGACGATTTTAATTGATGGTTCTGGAGAAGATTTTTAAAGAAATTTTTCACATATTGCACAAAATTAAAATTCAGGCTCCCATAGGAAGCCCAAATATCAACCCAGGGACCAGATTTGAACAAACTTAAATCTGACCCTCCTAGAGATGTTGTATACCAAATATGAAAGCCGTCACAGTTGCCCAATCGTGTCCAAAAGTGGATGTTCACATCTAGACATTATATGAAGTCAACCTTGTTAGGTTGACTCCATATAATGCCTAGATGATAACATCCCCTTTTGGTCGTGATTGGTCAACTATGACGGCTACAGGTGCCCAAAGCCCAAAAACCTTGAGCACAGTCTACAGGTCATATTTATGAAGGGATTTCATTGTAACTTCGTAAAATCACTCCAGATGATGCCCAGATGAGAATGTCCCCTTTTGGTTGCGACCATTCAACCATGATGGATGCCCGAGCCTGAAAACCTTTAGCAAAGTCTACAGATCATATTTATGAAGGCATTTCATTGTAACTTCGTAGGTTGACTTCATATAATGTCTAGATGTGAACGTCCACTTTTGGACATGATTGGGCAACTGTGACGACTACAGGGGCCCGAATCCCGAAAATCTTTAGCACAGTCTACAGGTCATATTTATGAAGGGATTTCATTGTAGCTTGGTAGGATGACTCATTTTGGAATGATTTTACTGTAGCTTGGTAACTTTGGTTGACAAATGTTAACTGTGAGGGCCACATCAACCCAGGCCAGGGATGTAGCTTGTTACGGTGTAATAATGTCTAGATGAGAAGATCCCCTTTTGGTCGTGATCATTCAGCCTTTATGGCTGCCCGAGCCCAAAAACCTTTAGCATAGTCTATAGGTCGTATTTATGGAAGAATCTCATTGTAACTTGTTAGGTTGACTCCATATAATGCCTAGATGATGACATCCCCTTTTGGTCGTGATTGGTCAACTATGACGGCTACAGGCGCCCGAAGCCCGAAAACCTTGAGCACAGTCTACAGGTCATATTTATAAAGAGATTTCATTGTAACTTCGTAGGATCACTCCAGATGGTGCCCAGATGTGAATGTCCCCTTTTGGTTGCAACCATTCAACCATGATGGCTTTACAGAACCCAAAGCCCGAAAAAATTTAGCACAGTCTATAGGTCATATTTATGAAGGGATTTCATTGTAACCTTGTAGGCTGACTTCATATAATGTCTAGATGAGAATGTCCCCTTTTGGACATGATTGGGCATCTGTGACGGCTACAGGGGCCCGAAGCCCGAAAACCTTTAGCACAGTCTACAGGTCATATTTATGAAAGGATTTCATTGTAACGTGGTAGGATGACTCCAAATAATGTCTAGATGAGAACGGCCCCTTTTGGTCGTGGTCATTCAGCCTTGATGGCTGCCCAAGCCCAAAAGCCTCTAGCATAGTCTATAGGTCGTATTTATGGAAGGATTTCATTGTAACTTGTTAGGTTGACTCCATATAATGTCTAGATGATGACATCCCCTTTTGGTCATGATTGGTCAACTGTGACAGCTACAGGTGCCCGAAGCCCAAAAACCTTGAGCACAGTCTACAGGTCATATTTATGAAAGGATTTCATTGTAACTTCTTGGATCACTCCAGATGATGCCCAGATGAGAATTTCCCTTTTGGTGGCGATCATTCAACCATGATGGATGCCTGAGCCCGAAGCCCGGAAACCTTTAGCACAGTCTACAGATCATATTTATGAAGGGATTTCATTGTAACTTAGTATGTTTTCTTCTTATAATGTCGAGATGAGAACGTCCAAGCCCGAAACCCAAAAACTTTTAGCACAGTCTGCAGGTTATATTTAATATGATGGGATTTCATTGTAACTTGGTAGGATGACTCCGGATGATGACTAGGTGAGAACTTCCCCATTCGGTCGTGATCTGTCAATCGTGAGGACCGTCTGAGCCCAAAACCCGAAAACCTTTAGCACAGTCTACAGGTCATATTTAAGGAGGGATTTCATTGTAACTTGGTAGGTTGACTTCATATAATGTCAAGATGAGAACGTCCCCTTTTGGACGTGATTGGGCAACTGTGACGGCTACAGGAGCCCAAAGCCCAAAAACCTTTAGCACAGTCTACAGGTCATATTTTTTTCAAAAAATGCCTGAAGATCCGCATAGAGAGCGGTGAAAGCGCTAGCAGGAATATATTCAGTGATGGCGTTGTATTTGTTTTGAACTTTAATAATTTTTTCTTGTATATATTTACTCTCCCAAAAAAGAAAGTGTGCATGCTAAAAAATAACACTAAAAAAGATTTTTATCATTTTCATTCATGGAAATTTTATTGAATCACAGATGAATCAATTTGTGATAACACGAGAAATTTCATTACGTTACGACGAATACTCTTGGTGCCATGGAGAGTCAAAGACACTAAGGGTCAAACACAAAAGTCACACACTCAATATTTGGTATGACCTCCGTCTGCATCGACTACTGCTGTGCATCTACGCCTCATGGAAGCTAACAAGTTAGCATGGAAGTGTTGTGGGATGTTGTTCCATATTCTGATAAGCTGTCTTTGGAGTTCCACAAGCGTTGACGGTGCATGGGGAAGCCGGCGTAGCTGACGTTTCATTTCGTCCCATACGTGCTCAATGGGTGAGATATCGGGCGAATTTGCGGGCCAGGGAAAAACATCCTCTTGTTGTTGCTGCAGATACTGTTGAACAACACGAGCTGCGTGGGGTCGGGCGTTCTCCTGCTGTAGAATGACGTCGGGGCCGTGACGTTGCAGAAATGGGACAACAACAGGTGTAAGCACTTCATCACGATATCTGGCTGCATTGAGATTGCCATCAATAATGACCAGCTCAGTTCTGTTATGGGCAGTGATGCCACCCCACACCATGAGCGACCCTCCCCCATAACGGTTTCGCTCCACGACACATGGATCTGCATAGCGTTCGTTTTGACGTCTGTACACTTTCTGGCGGCTATCTGATGATGAAAGATGGAAACGACATTCATCTGTGAATAAAACACATCGCCACCAGTGTAAGGGATGCCTGAGATGTTGTCTACACCACTGCAGTCGAGCACGACGATGACGTAACGTCAAAATCGGACGAATTGCAGGTCTTTGAGGACGTAAGCCGTATTCTCTCAGCCGGTTGATTACTGTTTGAGGATGTATCCGTCTCGGGTTAGGGATGTTCCTGGCTGTCGTCATTGCCGTTTGTTGCCGGTTCTGGAGATGGACGACACAGATATACCGATCTTGTGCAGGGGTGGTAACTCGGGGTCTCCCGGAGCGGGGTCGGTCTCGAACGTCATCATGTTGTGCATGTCGATGGACTAGCCTGTCTACAGTGTTACGGTGGCAGTTCAAATGCTGGGCAACCTCTCTGTGTGTTCTGCCAGCTCTAATCATACCCAGGGCAAGGAGACGTTGATTCATTGTCAATCTTGGCATACTAATGTGGAGTCGTTTTAACAGCAGCGCAAGTTTGAATGTGAACGATAGGAAGGCCTTACTTTAGTGTTTCAATACCCAAGGATTCACACTGCTGAATGAATTTTCAGACTCTCCACGTGCAAAACATGCCTTTTCACAAATGTGCAGCACGTCATTTAGCGTTAATGCAATTTTAACGGGGAAAGCTGTTTTTGTGTTCAAAATAACTTATTCATGAACAGGTTAACACTTTTTACACCTACGAAATTATTTTTTTGGATTTTGATCAATTTCTGCAATGCACACTTTCTTTTTTGGGCGAGTATATATATATAGTACTGTTACTTTTTTGGTGTTCAATCCTGTAACATATAGCACATTCATTGACTAAAATACTGTTTAAACTAAAACCATATATGTTCCAAGTGCAGTCCAAATACTGTTAGCAAGGATTGTAATAAACATGCAGCTTTGAAAAGAGAGGGCATTTTTATATAGAACAAAGTTTGGCTATATTTAACCCTTAAGGGGAAAATTCTGGCTTTGAGCACTTTTTTACTGTGACAAAACAGGTGCAACAATATGCAGTCTTGGGGAAAAGTTGTAAGTCACATTACAAGTACCTTGGCAGTTGTTTCTAGGTAAGTCTTGGCTGCCTGTATAGGAAGCCAAGACTGACCTAGAAACAAATGCAAAGTCACAGGATATAGACTGTCAATGTGTTGCAATAAGGTAATAAAATCATAAGGCCTTTAATGGTTATATTTTGTAGGGTACTTACAGTCTTTTGGGACTGAGATCTGCCATTATAAACATGATCTGTTTAGGTGCACCAAGCAAATGCTTTTTATCAAGGGCTTCTTTAGAAGGTTCCGATTCGATTATGTTTATTCTTGGTATTATACCACTTTCTCTGAAACAAGGAAAGGAAAGAGAAATTTCAAAAATACTATTTAGAACTTGACATAAGTATGGTATAAAAACACACTGGAAAATATCCATTTAATCTCTGAAAACATAACGTGCAAGCAAGTGGTAAAATCTTTATATCAACTGGGGAAAAAAATATTCTTACCAGAAATTTAAGTATGTTGTATATACCGACCCAGGCCTAGAAATAACATGTGAATGATCGTTTAGGGATTACAACTAGGCAGAACATTTGGCAGTCTGCCATACATAAACTTCAGCATTTGAGAAAAATAGGCCGATGAAATCGTCAGATGTGTACCCATATGCGCAACTAGTAGAAAGCTGTATGATGGAGGCCCACCATGGATGCCGACATTATGTACACCATACAAGGTATGGGTACATATAGAAATGGACTGGAGGAGTGTCTAATTTGATGGATAAAGGGTTAGTTAATATCTCTGGATCAAATTATCAGATTTACATAAAAAACTATACAGCACAGCACATCAGTAACCTGAATAAATATATAAAGTAACATGACAATCGGATTGATATTTTTTGAGTTATCTCATGCCAAAGGGATTGGAGGAATTTTCAATTTGAAGGATAAAGGGTTAAAAACTCAGAATTAAATTATCAGATTTACACCAAAAACTATACAGCTCGGCACATCAGTAACCTGAACACAAATATAAAGTAACTTGACAATCCAAGCAATATTTTTCAAGTTATCGAATGCCAAAGAAATGGATACGTACGGACAGACAGATGGACGGATGGATGGACAGATGGACAGATGGATGGACAAAGGATGGACGAACGTCGGATGGTCACCCCGGATGCCGACATTATGTGTACCATACATAGTATGGGTACACATAAAAATGGTACCCCAAGTATTAAAATTCTTGGCCTTTGAAATTTGGGTTGAAAAGTAAGAACACATTTTACAAGGTGATCAAATTTGGAAAACAGTCTATCCTCCACTTCTGCCCTGTAGGTGCCTCTCTGACATGGCTTCTGAAATTCATGCAAGATGGACAGATCTCTCAAATTTCAATGTGTGGGAAATGTAACTTACTGTTTATAATTTAGTACTTGAGAAAGGAAATAGAAAAAGTGTTGATTGGATTTATAAATCCTGGTGGAACTGCATCCTGAGGGTTCCTGCAGACAAGGATTGATAAAATTCAAGGCTATTCAAGGTGGTTTCTTAATATATATTGGCATTATCAAGGCCCTAAAATATCCAAATTCAAAGATTTTCGAAGTCCTGCCTTCACTATTTATTTATTTATATTTATTTAGTGGTGTTTAAGGTCACATACTTATGCACAATGGCTAATCATGACCTTGACAGTTTTACGGGTGGAGGAAGTTGGAGTACCCGGAGAGAACACCGAGCATCAACAAGCAACTGTCAACTCCTCAACATTCTAACTCTGTTCAAGCTCCTCTCAAGCAAGGTTACAGCAGTTGAAGACATGTGCACCATCAACGTGCAGTACGCCTTTGTACACGGCGTCATCATGCCCCCATGTTGGCAACCGGGATAAAGTGCCTTGCCCAAGGACACAACGCGGGTCGTCCCAGATGGGGATCGAACTCAGGACCTCTAGCATAGAAGACCAACAGTCTACCACTGAGCCACCACGCTCCCCCTGCCTTCACTAGTCTTAACTAGGACATCCAATCATTACCCCCAACATCCCACTTCCCAATAAGGGAAGTGGCAGGAGGGAGTAGTGACAGAGGGTCCTAGTTAGGAGTATGCCTTCGTGAAATCTATATAAGGCCACACAAAGTAGATCTTCTGTTTCTCGGGCCATTATTTGTGAAATTGCATGCGGGCGAATGGTTTTTTATTTTATTTTTTATTTCAGTAATTACTTCTTTGCCATCATGTTCTTGGTTCAAGTTTTAGGCCTCATAATCTACAGAATACCATGGGTGGTGGTGTATTTCATCCCTTGAGTGCATCCCCTTGGAAAGTTAAAAAATTTATAGTAATTTATATATTTTTTATACTTACCAATGACCCAGACATAGCTGGTGCTAACTCTTAAAATATAGGGCCAAACACAAATTTTGCCCCCCAATCCCCAAAATTTGCATCTAAAACTAAAGAAAACATGTCCTGAAAGGCCCTCCACACTTCGCCCCTACTGCGCATGCGCAGTGTCAAGGACGTTCCGAAATTGGCGCCATTAATCATTCTAATAACCAGTGCCTGGTAAGCGCTATGTACTCAGCGGGGAGGCAAGAGTTCCCAACTCCTGGGAGGGCCATCCCCGTCTGGGTCATTGGTAAGTATAAAAAATATATAAATTACTATAAATTTTTTAACATTTTTATACCTTACCAATGACCCAGACATAGCTGAATAGTAAAAAGGCTGGAGGGCCAAGGACATAGAGCAAAATGGAATACGCTCAATAAAATAAAATAGAGTCATCCCCTGTAGGGAAAAAGAAGTAATAGGCCTTACATGTATCTTTCTTATTTATGATAAATTAGAAAGATACAACACCTTCCAAAATTGAGCTTCATACATCCATGTACTCTATTAATATCCAATATAATCCTTATACTAATAATTTTTAAAGTAAGCCAATAAATAAAGTAAGTCTAGAGAATAGAGACTCTTATACTCCTAAAAGTGTCTGAGGATTGCATAATCATGTCCGTTGACATATGCAATATTCAAAAGCTATACTTTAAAAACTAAGACTTGAATGAATTTAAAAAAACCTAAACTTCTCACTAAACAACCATCCCAATAACAGCTCAGAATTACTAACTCCGGAGGAGGTATCCCCTTGTTTTCATAGTAAAACAGGTGACCCAAGGGAACACCCTCCCCCCCCCCCCCCCTTTTTCTTGCCCTGGGTCAAATAGTCCAGAGCGAAGAGGGCAGCCGAACGGAGACACTGCCGAAACAGACAGCCTACCTAGCTATAGTAGCAACTGTTAAGTGAATGACATTCTGAGCAGTAGATAATAGACCTAACAATAGAGGCCTCCAGAAATGGACTCGATATTTCTAAGATAAAATTCATGAATGTGGATGGCTGAGCGCAATGAGCGGCCTTCAAAAATCTATAATAGCGACACTATTAATGTAAGCCCAAGAAGTAGAAGAACTCTTACTTCATGAGCCGAAATCTTAAGCACAACTGCTAAGTCAATGATATACCATAAGCAGTACCGATAGTTAATAGAATCCATTAACAATAAAATGGAGCGTAACGTCCTTCTACTAGACATCAAAGACAGAAGAAGCTTACGCCCTTTGTAATAAACAGATATCTGTTTATAAATACATAAACTGTACCCGGAAAGAGTAAAGGCCTATGCCCATACGAAGACGGAAGGACCTTAAAATAATAGGTTCCGGATAATAGGAGCCTAACTCTTATGCAACAATCCAACCTAAATAGTAACGGAAGTATTGATTCCGAAACTATGAAAGTGAAAATCATCTGTCGATAGTGCATGAAACTCACTGACTCTACAGTAAAAGAGAAACCAACAGAATTACTGTCTAAAAGGTCAGAATTTGAAAACTACTGTTTCCAGAGGCTCAAATGATTACTTAGCTAAATAAGAACCGAAGTTAAAATCCGTATAGGAATTTAATCTAAAGATTCTAAGTCTATTTATCAAAAAGTTACTAACTGACTTAGATAAAGAGACAAAAGACTCAATTGTAAAATATCGTAGAGTGCATAGGTATGAGGTAACATAAACCTATAACCTAAATAATAACAGGCTGCAGTAGATCTTGTGAAACAAGTATACTAAAAAATAGCAATGAGTAGTATGGAGGGATCAACAATATGAACATAATGATCCCTACACCACGACGGAAGAGCCTCCACTTTAGCCGCATAGAATAGCGAAGAAGAGGATCTCCTATAGTAAGAAATCGCGTCCAAAGCTCGTCCAGTACAGTGCTTACAATGCAATACAGACCACACAACGGAATACATGAAGGTTGCGACCTTGCTGGTTGTGATAAAGATGACACGATTTACCCAGTGAAAAAGATCCTCACATAGAGGAAGATTTCACGTTAAGACCCACAGTAGACAAGAGAGTAAATTACTCATGATCTCTGTGAAGATAGAGATGCTATCAACAGAAATGTATTGTGGTTGTTTATCTTAGCAATACCTGCTAAAACAACAGCGCCGGAGGATACGCGTATCCTATCATTCCGTCCTATAGATCAATAGAGCGTTAACAATATTAGCTCAGAGATCTGGACAAGCCAACACATACGTCTGCAATTGATTAGCAAGCTGTGTCATAAATAAATCATCATTGGGCGCTCCCATAGATAGCAAATCTGATTGAATACTTGTTTGTTGAGAGTCCATTCTGACAGCAACAAGCGACCCGTAAGAGAACGGGAGTCCGATAAAACAATTAGACGACCCGGAATATGACGGACCAAAACTGAACTTGGTGTACTATAACCAACAGACGGATTCTTTCCATTAAATTGAATAACGGAAACGAAAGAGTGCCTCCCTGGTTCCGGAGATACGCCACTACTGTCGAATTAAAGGACAGGAATTTGGGCATGCGTTTCTGAATAATGTTCATGCAATGACATAAAGCAAGCCTAAAAAACATTATTCCGCGGAAGTTAAACTGATTGCTAAAAGACTGCAGAACCCAAAGACCCTGGCACTTCGAAGCCGTAGGGATCAGTATTATATCCCAATCTGTTTGACTGGCAACCGTCATAACAGCCACACTCGGGTCCGGCAACTGCGGCGGCACTCTCTGAGTCAACCACCGAATGTTTGCCCCAGTCTGAATCTCTTGTAACACTAGATAGACAAGAGAACGTATAAATCGAGCAATTCATGGATTGCCGAAAAGTTGCCGTCGAAGAGAAGCTCCTCCGAGAACGAAGCGACTCTGAGAGAGTTCTTAACCTTACTATCCACGCGTGTGGATGTAGCTAGGGCTGCGTCATGTCTAACTAACTCCAATCAGCCACTGAAGGGCGGAGTTATACGTGAACAAACTACTGCCCTCAAAAGAAATTACATTGAGAATAATATCCCGTAAATCTTTTCTTGAAGACGTAATGATAACGCCTCAGTAAGGCGGATTACGTATAATAAAGCGTCTAAGTTAAGTCTACTATACATAATGTCGTTCCCAACATTGAAATTGGAAAAGACATAAACGGCGAAAAAGAATATATGCAGTCTTTAATCACACCGTCTAGACGCATATGAACTCTCGGTATGCCCTGCTCTGCCAAAATAAACTATTTGTATAAATGATAAAATGGCAGAAATGAGCAACGCGGACAAGAAACTAAACTATCATGCTTAGTAGCAGGCTTGTATATATATATATATATAGCGTCGAAAAATAAAACACATGTTGTAATGACAATATTGGACTGCGTCGGTAAGTCAGGGACAATGTCCCTGAACCGATCGAAAAATCCGAGTCCAATGACGCTATAAGTCTCTTATCCAAGATCGCAGCAATGAAGTCCGAAGTAATAATCACTGGAAGATAATGCCAGAAGATATGAAAGGCATCTTCCGCTACTACTAAAGGGAAAACTCGAAATCTTTCGAATCCCTTTCGCCATCCTGTCGGACCCTATAAAGCGTTCGGTCGTCCGTAGCTGATGCAACCGCGGACCGCACCGACCCAGCGCCGTCGGATAATTCCTGATTCGACCGAGAAACTGTCAATTGCTGGAATGCTGCGAAACAACTGTGCTAACTCGGATAGCACGTCCGTCACTGAGGCCTGAGGAGAAGCGGTCTTACGATGCATTGCCGCTGGAAGCTCCGTGATCGTTACCCCGTGCATACTTCCAATATGCGAGCGAACGGAGTGTATAGGCCTCGTGTCCCTTGGCTACCGGATGGCGCGACCTATTCGCCGTGGAATCACTGAATGCCGAAACTGATCGGATACTCGAGGTCACGTAGCCAATGTGCGGTCGTGTGCCCTGCTGTGAGGATGAGGAAGCATTAAAGACAGTCTCTCGGACTGTCAATATAACGGAGCGTCCCGACCAACAGACATATGCTCCGAATGTAAAATATCTGAACCACAACATGCGGTCCCCTATGTTGTTGGGCGAGAGAGGGACCTCTCTCGCTCACAGCCCGGACGGACCTGGACAAGCCAGGAACCGGACTAACAGGCTTCCTCCGATCTGTCCTCAATCTGCCGTCACTGGGTGAGTACTAAAGTAATTAAAGTGCTCGCATCACCCAAATCTCCTTCCTAGACCGCAACGGACGAACCCGGCAGCCGAACCATTCGATGAATGTACGCTACACCGGGTGAGCTAGCGAATGTCACTCCGTAGGCGATAGACATATTCCATGAGCACTTATTGCCGCTAACTCTTCATTAACTATGACGACAGAGGCACACTTTTGAAAGACATCTCCATAACTCTTCGAACAAGAAACCAGAAATGCTTGGATAGCAAGCATAAAATAATAATATATATAGCGTCGTTCAATAATTCGAAAGTTTGTGTGACATTATTGGACTATGTCGGAACTGAGGGACGATGTCCCTGAACCGAACCAAAAATTTCTAAGTCCACCGACGCTATCAGTTTCTTATCCGGCATCGCAGCATTCTGGTCTGACGAAAGAAGCTGTAGAAGACCAAGTCAGATGACATACACAACAGGATATGTTGTTCCGAAAGGGAAAGCTCGAAATCCTCCGAATCCCTTTCGGTATCCCGTCGGACCGGATGAAACTTCGGACGTCCGTACCCGCTTCCGCGGAGCGTCCCGACCCAGCATCGTCGGATAAAATATATGCGACAGATTCAGTTGATGCTGGGATGCTGCGATAAACTGTGCTATTAAGGAAAGCACGTCAGTTCCCGAGGCCTGTGCAGTAGCGGTCTTACGATGCATTGCCGCCGGAAGCTCCGTGTACGTTGACTCCCGCACACTTCCTATGCGAACGTCCGGAGTCTGCAGGCCTCGTGTCCCTGGCTATCGGATGGTGTGACCTGGTCGCCGAAGAATCCTTGATCGGCGAAGCTGGTAATATATCGGCGGTCACGCAGCCAAGGTGCGGTCGTGTGCGCTGACGAGAAGAGGAAGCCTTAGCAGTCTCAGCGGACTGCCTATACAACGTAGCGTCCCGAGCGACGGACGTATGCTCTGCTTGCGACACAATTTGTACCACAACATCTGGGGCCAGATGTTGTTGAACGAGAGAGGGGCCTCTCTCGCTTGCCGTCCGGATGGACCGGAACGAGCTATGAACCGGACTAAAAGGCTTCCTGCGTTCTCCCTCCGATCCGCCGTCACTGGGTGTGCATTAAGTTAATTTATAGTGCTCGCATCACCCCAAAATTCCTTCTAGACCGCAACGGACGAACCCGGCTGCCGAACCATTCGGTGAATGGACGCTACACCGGGCGAGCTAGCGGACGTCAAAGGCCGTCGAACCTACTAGGGTCCTCTTAGGCAATTGGCGTATTTACATGAGCACTTTTCCGCTAGCCCTTCATTAATTGTGACGACGGAGGCACACTGTTGGAAGACATCACAGATACATCACCCTAATCTTGATCGTCTGAAATAGAAATTGATAAAGTAGAGTGACCCTGCGGGGAAAGGACCGAAGTGTCCAAATCCCCAACAACATACCGTGACATACGCTTTCCATATTGTCATCGAAATCATACGATACAGTACAGAAGTTAATGCGAGTACACTGACCACATATAGAATGATAATAAAGTCAGAGGAAGACTTCCTCTTAAAACAATTGATCAATATCCTTTCAATGTGAAAAGAAAACAAGTCCTGGTACTCGCACTAACCCCTGGCAATCAAAATACATAATAATAATATGATCCATTAATATAGAAAAAATAATTGAAATCAAAATATTTTGAAAAAATATTTTTTCAGAACAGCCCAAGTTTCTGAAAAGTAACGTTGAGCCCCAATGGATCCCAAGCCTAAGTGTGGACAAAAATTTTAAAAATATTTTAAACAATTTATTCAACACTTACGAACAATAATAATGTATCTAGTTATGATTAAAATAACATAAAGATATTATTTTTTAGAAATCCCCCCCTCACACAGAGGGCTGTTGTAAATGTAAACAATGAGTGTAAAAACACTAAAATAAGACTCCAGGCACCCAGGCCCGAAATCAGTTACCAAAAATACACTATCTGATGCAAAACAGAGACTTCCAGGGAAGAAACTGCAGAACATCAGATGGTAGATGCAGAACACAACGCCTAACCACCCGTAGGTGAAGACGTAAACATGGGGAAAGAACAGAATTCATTCTGTTATTCAGCTAAAACTCCCAAGAAATTTTAGTAATAATAATTACAGAAACTATGCCAAAAGCATGGGAGAATAGCAAGGGGGAACTTAAAGGACAGGGAGAGAGGAAAACACTTAAAAAAAACAGTGTAACTAAATAATCAGAATGACAACAAAATGGCTGCTGCCTTGAAAATAGGTAACTTAACATAATTTCATTAAAAAATTTTAAGTTACAGCCCTGATAATATTCTGTCACACATTCTTTTCCTCTCCTCCTTCTCTATCCTCCTTAGAATCACCATTTCACTAATATTTATGTGTCTGGCATCATTAAAACTGAGATTTAAAAGCACAAAGATCAGTCAGATGTTAACTGATGAAGGGCCAAACTTAGAATGATTAATGGCGCCAATTTCGGAACGTCCTTGACACTGCGCATGCGCAGTAGGGGCGAAGTGTGGAGGGCCTTTCAGGACATGTTTTCTTTAGTTTTAGATGCAAATTTTGGGGATTGGGGGGCAAAATTTGTGTTTGGCCCTATATTTTAAGAGTTAGCACCAGCTATGTCTGGGTCATTGGTACAGTATAAAAATATATGGGCGTTTGAAAATATTTCTATTTTTAGCTCCCAGGGTTCCCATGGGGATGCGGGAATTTTTTTTTTGCATGGGTCAAGTACTTATGACCCAATACTACCACAAACCAAATTTGGTTCATACCGGACCATCGGTTCAGAAAATAGAAATTTTGGGCGGGGCCAAAAATCTTACCCCTCCTATTACAAAGTCAAATATTACTTTACGAACTTCGTTTGAACAAACTTGATTCTACACCTCATAAGGAAGCTCCATAGCAAATATCAAGTCATTGTATACACTGGTTCTTGAGAAGAAGATTTTAAAAACATTTTGGAGCATTTTCCCCCACTCCCTCCCTATGGGGCTGGGCATACTGAGTTGAACAAAAATGAAATGCCCCTTTGGGATCATCACTCACACAAACTTTCACTTGAATTGGGCCAGTGGCTTTGGAGGAGAAGACCAAAACATGGTGTTGACGGACGACGGACGGGAAGCGATTAGATTAGCTCAGTTTGACTTTGTCAAGATGAGCTAAAAATAATTAAAACAAGTTGACCCAAAGGGTCAAATGTCTTGTCATGGTACCTGCCACTTTCTGTGAACAGTTCCTAATGCAATTTTACACAGAATATTAATTACAGGAAGAAAAAAAGAAACAACAATGAAATACAATTTATGTACACAAGGCAGTTAACAATATTAATGAAAGTGTCAATGACACTGTAGCTCAACTTGTCAAGACAAAGACATGCACATGTATAGTATGTGACACAGCAATGACAAACATCTAGGTAATGACCTGATAACAAAGGTACATATAAAGTATTGTAACGGTCTGTACATAAATACTGACCGTTGCCTGTAACAAATGTATAGGTAAAGTATTGTAAAGGTGGGTGACAGTCAGATGCTAAACTAGAAAAGAAATCTTTGAGTCCCAGTGTGGGTCTGACTGAACCCCAAAATATTTGTTCCCACGGCACAGTGATAACAAAGGCACCCCAAAACACACTCGTTCCTGTCCCAAGGTGAAAACAAAGGTACCTAAGAAGTTTTGTGAAGATCAGTTCATAAATACGAGCTGTATAGAACTTGTGACAAAAAACTGATTGGACCTAATTTTGGTACAAAATGGCCACTGGCAGCCATCTTGAATTTTGGACCGTACCCAGAAACACTCATTCTCGTCCCAAGGTGATAACAAAGGTACCCAAGATGTTTTGTGAAGATCGGTTCATAAATACAGCCTCTACCCTGAGCCGTATTGACATGTGTGCTCACATTGTGTAAGTAGCACTGAATAAATCAAAGTTCATCTAATTTGCATAATTTCTGCACGAAAAAAAACCCCTTACAATATGTGATGTATTCCATATTACTAAACATTCATACAAAAATTTATTCAAATCAGAACTTTCATACAGAAGTTCTGTACAAAAGACTGATTGCACTAATTTTGGTACAAAATGGCTGCTGGTGGCCATCTTGAATTTCGGACCACACCCAAAAACACTCGCTCTCATCCCACGGTGATAACAAAGGTACCCAAGAATTTTCGTAAAGATTGGTTCATAAATATGGCCTCTAGTCTGAGCTGTATAGAAGTTGTGTAAAAAAACTGATTTGACCTAATTTCGGTACAAAATGGCCACTGGCAGCCATCTTGAATTTTAGACCGCACCCAGAAACACTCGTTCTCGTCCCAAGGTGATAACAAAGATACCCAAGACATTTCGTGAAGATCAGTTCATAAATACAGACTCTAGTCTGAGCCGTATTGACATGTGGACTTACTGTGTGTAAGTCGCACTGAAAAAATCAAAGTTCATCTAATTTGCATAATTTCTGCACGAGAAAAAAACCCGTATTATATGTGATGTATCCCATGGTACTAAACATTCACACAAAAAATTATTCAAATCAGCGCTTTCATATGGAAGTTCTGTGCAAAAATCTGATTGCACCTAACGATTGTAGCCATGCTTCAATGATTAATGATAGCGAGTTCACTTTCTATGAAATTTTTGTTGTACAGAGAATTTCTATTCTGTAAAGACGTCATTATCAGACTGTTTATAGCAGGTTATCCCGTAAAGTTTATCTCGTGATTCACGAACATTGCTTGAATATCACGTCTCCACTCTTGAAATAAATTTCTATGAGACAAGATCGCCAATAATGTCTAAGTCTGTTGTTCATGAGTACTTTGATGATGACGAGTCCTCATAGACATGTAAAATTTGTAAAGCTGCTTTAACCCTTTACCTAATCTGAATGGTGGAAATGAGTAAGTACATTTTTAACCCTTTACCCAACATGAAAAGCAGACAACACTTGCAAAAGAAATTCTTGAACAACTAATTTTTTTCATTTTTTGTCTCAAAAACATAGGTTATGACCCCTCATTGGATCGAGTTTAACGGGGTCATACCCTATGTTTTTGAGACAAAAAATAATTAAAATTAATTGCCGATTTTTTAGAATAGCGCTGGCCGGTTTTGGCCGTTACGTTGGGTAAAAGGTTAAGAAGCAGGCAACTAGTACGACTTCGACTATGTGGTTGCATTTGAGCAGCAGACATCCTAAAGAGCACAAGGAAGCCAAAGATAAGGATAGTTTGATGAAAAAAGAATAGATTAGGCAGAACATAGGGAAAGTGTCTCAGGAGAAGAAGCAAGTAAGCTTGACAAATTATATATAAATCCCTCTTTGAAAGCCAAGTACGATGCCGCAGTCTTGAATTTCAAAATTGTTGACAGGCGACCTTTTGAGGAAGATGGGTTCATAGAACTGTGTAGTACTTTGGCGAATGGTGCATACATACCACCTAATCCCACAACACTCTCCAGGAGGCTGGGAGATATATGGTCTAAGTTAGACGCATCAATGGCTGATTTTATAAGCTCGACATTGGGTCAAGTAAAATCTCTATCACTTTCGATCACTGGAAAGCCGATAACAGTTCCAATTACCTCATCCTGACAATTCATTATGTCACCAATGACCGGGATTTGAACTCCAAGTGCCTCACTGTGGTTAACTGCGAGAACATCATTACAAATCACACTGCCAATACAATAGAACAAATCGTCAGGGATCAATTTGAGAAGTATGGCATTGACATTGAAAGAGTATTCTATGCCACGATGGACCTGACTCAAGTAATGCCATGCACCGTCGGTAAACTCAGAATACGTTGGAACGGTTGTGTCGCCCACAAGCTGCAATTGTGTATAAATTCCGTTCTCGATGAACAGAAGGCGATCAAAGATCTTCTATCAATCATGCATAGGAGCTCAAGATTTTTCAATTCCTCATCGGTAGGATTGGCAACTCTTCATGTTCAAGAACTCAAAGTAACTAATCCGTCCAACCCAACCAAAAAACTCCCGGAATCTGATCCACCCTTGGACGTAGTCACCCATTTCAATAGCACATGTACTCTTCTGGAATGGATTGAACGCAATTCAACACCAAATGCCCACGCACTGATCGAATGCATTGATAAAAAACGATGTGCTCACCCACCCCCACAGCCTCTTTCGAAGGCTTTGAGCGATGTTCGATCTGCTGTTCTTCCAATTCTGAAACCAATTTCCGAGGCAACCACGATGCTCAGTACGGACAAATGCGTCAGGTTGTTTATGGTGATACCCTGTATCAAATCTCTAGACAAGCAGCTTGTCGACATTAGGGCTGCACGGTATATCGATAAACCAATATATACTGGTATTCAAACCAATATCGATCGAATACGGGTGTAATTACAAAAATATTGGTTTATCGGCATTATTTATTTACCCACAATTTAATTTTCAAGATGTCTTGAGTTTTTTAACAGTAGCCCCAAATGAATAATATTATCCCTTTATCCAAGGAATCGTCTGCTTGTGCCCTCGTAATATACAAATTCTGCAGTTGAAAAAATAAATTTAAAAAATTTCAACAAAACTATATCATATGAGCCCCTCATTGGAACGAGCTCGTTGAGCTCATTCCAATGAGGGGTCACATGATATAGTTTTGTTGAAATCTTTGGGAAAAATCTAATAAATTAATTTTGAAAATAATACATTTTGAATTCGTTTTGACTGTGATGCCTCAAGTCTCGATTGTGGTACTTGTGACCATATATCTGAACAGTTTTCGATATACCGGTATACCGTGGTATTTTTTTGAATACCGATATGGTATTTAGTTTTGAATATCGTGCAGCCCTAGTCAACATGTACGCAAAAATGTAAAAACTTGCAGGGACAGGTTGCTGTGTGAAATCAGAGCCCGATTCGATCTGAGTCAACAACATTTAATTGCAGCCTCATTACTTGACCTGAGGTTTAAAGCTACAATGTTGGATCAGAGCAAACTGTCGTTGGCTTGAGATTTCATCCTTCAAACCACTAAAGCCCACGAAATCACCGAGTTTACGCAGCAACCAACAAGCTCAACTGTTAGTTCAGAATTGAAGGCGACTGAATCATCCCAGGCTGTAGGCAGTTTAATGGATTTCATCTTCTCAGAAGTCACTGCTCAGTCAAAACGAGAATGAGATGTGACCTCCAAGAACACTTAGCAGTGTATGCAGTTGGAAATAGACTCATACATCAATTCCCCACCCATTGAGAGAAGCAATAAACCACTGCTCTTCAGGAAGTAACACAAAGGAATGTTCCCTGTCCTTGTAACTGCAGCAAAAGATATTCTGTCTGTCAAAGTGACAAACTGCACATCGAAGCGCATTAACTCGATTGGTTCGAACGCCATTTCAAATCAACGACATAGCATTGGGTCACGCAAAAACAAAGATATTGTCTCTTCTTCACTCACCCGGAAATAAAAGCCTCCTAGATTTAGGACACTGAATAACAGTTTTGCAGCTTTGCTTTTGCTTCAGTTTTTAGTGGTCGAAATGCCCTCAAAATTATTTGGTTTTGGAAATGGAAGTTGAACGAAATGTCAACACTTACGTTCCTCAGTTCGGATTCTAATTGCTGAGACCTTCTGCTGTAGGCCGAAGTTTTGTTTTCCACAGAAGTTGACAGAATGGCGTCAATGATCACTGTTGATGTATGCCTTGTCTAATTTCATACTCATAAGAATGTTGCTAAGGTAACATATGCCACCCTCCCCTTGTGACCTTCACCTTGCAGATGCGGCAGAACTATTATACGCGACACACCTTCTGACTGTCCTTAACATTTGTAAAATGTTTAACAATTGTACTATGTTTCGTTTCTGAGTTATGGCTGAGACACGAATATTGACCGATTTTTAGTGTGACCTTGAAATGTGACCTTGACCTTGAAGGTACGAACCCGGCTATGGTGTGTGACACATCCTCCCATGGTCCTTTATAATTGTGTGAAGTTTGATGACTGTGGCCATAACAGTTTTCGAGTTATTGGCTCGAACACACACACACACACGGACACACGCACACTTCAATCACTATATGCCACCCGACCTAAGTGGGGGGGCATAAAAATTCTTCGTGACATAAATGGCTATTTTTTGTTATTGAACGATTCAGTTTCAGTCAACCATCTGATTCTAACTTCCGAAAATTTATTTCCCTTCGGTGCATTGTTATGTTTCAACTGCTTGCTTGAGCCAGAGCCAGTAATACCAAATCAGCCAAATGATTTGGTTGAAATTCCCAACCAGCTTCATAATATCAAGATGATCGAGAAATTCAACCAAATCATTTGGTTGTCTTGGTATTTCATATAGCCGAAGTCAGATGAAACAAAACCACAAAACCACATTTCTACATTGAATATTAGTAGTACGATAGTAGTATAGTACCGGTAAATAATTTGTGAATCGATGAGGTAGAATCACATTTCTTTCATGTTCAAGCAAGGATACATCAGACTTGACTTATTAGTGTCATTTACGTCACCTGAAGATAAGGCTTTGCTCTCAAAGTGAAATGCCCAATGGATGGTAGATAACTATATTTGTGTAGAATGAAGTGCACTCCGAGCACTCGAGTCTGTATACTTCCGTTTAGCTGTTATTGGTCCTTTGACTGCATGAACAACCCAATATGCCGTGCCTAATTTTGAAAACGTGTTAAAACTTGTCAAAATTGTTACTTGGAGGTTCTAACAGACAAGATAGGCCGGTAGCTTGTACCAAAATATGTATACATGGAATAGTTAGCCGATTGAAAGTCGCATTTACGTGATGAAAGAACGTTAAATCCATCTCTGCTGAGAAGAAATTGAGTCGTCGGTTTTATAAGAATTGACTCGAAAAAATGATTTGACGCACAAGTTTTAAACTAGAATCTAATCGAGAATCAACTCAAACTAATATATCTGACTCGCAGGGCAATAGTTTCTTCAAGTTATCATGCTGGCAGTACAGTAAGTCACAAATCCAAACCAGAAAACAATTTAAGAGGCAGAACTTCTGAAAGAAAATTTCAACAGCACTAATTTTCAAACTCGTTCAAGACATTGTTGAAAAGAACTTACAGAGACTAAATTTGGAAAAAATCGGTTAATGTTTATTCAAGTTATCATGCTGACAATGCCCACAAGTCGGAACTTCAAACAAGAAAACAATCTAAGTGGCAAAAGTCACAAAAAAAAAATTGGGGCAGGATTGCTTTTCGAACTCATCCATGGCATTCTCAAGTAGCACTCACAGACCAATATGGTAATAATTAGATAACATTTGTTCAAGCTATCATGCTGACATCACCTGCAAGTCAGAAAAAAAATCTAAGAGGCATCACTCCTGAAAAAAAATTCAGGAAGGACTGGTTTTTGAACAAGTAGAATTCTCAGACCAAATCTGGTAACAATTGGTAACAAGTGGATAACTTTTGTTAACTGGTTGAGGGCTAGATTATTTTTGGTGGTCTGAATTAATTATTCAAACTTGTTTTATTACAAATTATTGGAGGGTGCCTGTGGGCACTCTCCAATAATTTGTAATAAAACAAATTTATATAAACAAAATATTATTTGTGTCTGACTGAATATGAAATATAAGTAAGGAAAGTGTTCGCTTTTGCTCTGGTAGCCTCATTTTTTGAAAGCCCTGATAGTGGCATCCAGAACTCAACCAGTTAAAGTTAATGTGCTGACAACACCTGTGTGGTAAGAAATTCAAACAAGAAATCAAACTGTAAGTGGCATAACTCCTGAAAATAAATTCGAGCATGACAAGTTTTCAAACTCATCCAAGATATTCTCAAGTAGAACACACTGACCAATTTGGTAAAAATCAGATAACACTTGTTCAAATATTGTGCTGACAACTCCACCTGTCCCCCGATTTTTGGGGGAGGCATAAAATCACGCAACAAAATTCTAGCCCCCTCACCCGGTATCATTTTATTTAACCCTTTACCCAACGTAACGACCAAAACCGGCCAGCGCTTTTCTCAAAAATCGCCAATTAATTTTCATTATTTTTTTCATTTTTCGTCTCAAAAACATAGGTTATGACCCCTCGTTGGAACGAGCTCGACGAGCTCGTTCCAACGAGGAGTCATAATCTATGTTTTTGAGACAAAAAATGAAAAAAAATCGTTATTCAAGAATATTTTTTGTGTCGTCTGCTTTTCATGTTAGGTAAAGGGTTAATAAAATCACTCATAATTCTTCCAAACTCTTGGAGCAAAAGGAAAAAGAAATTCTCCCCACCCCAATAAAAGAAATTACCCAATTTCCCCAACCTCAGCAAGTGACTTTTTTTTATAAAATCACACCTGCAAACTCTTTAAGCAAAAGAAACTCCCAATCTCACCCCTCCTTCACGAGATTTTTTTTTTTTTTTGCATAAAATCACATGAAATCATTTTAAGCACCCCCACCCCTTCCCACCCCACCTCCAGAAAAAAGAAAAAAAGGAATCTACCCAATGTTCCCTCCCCACTCCAAGTGACATTTTTAAAAATAAAATCACCCAAAATTCTTTAAAATTAATTTGGATGCAAAAGGAGAAAATGAAAGTGTCAATGACACTGTAGCTCAACTTGACAAGACATGTGCAGGTATAGTATGTGACACAGCAATGACAAACATCTAGGTAATGACCTGATAACAAAGGTACATATAAAGTATTGTAACGGTCTGTACATAAATACTGACCATAGCCTGTAACAAGTGTACAGGTAAAGTATTGTAAAGGTGGGTGACAGTCAGATGCTAAACTAGAAAAGAAATCTTTGAGTCCCAGAGTGGGTCTGACTGAACCCCAAAATATTTGTTCTCATAGAACAGTGATAACAAAGGCACCCCAAAACACACTCATACCTGTCCCAAGGTGAAAACAAAGGTACCCAAGAAGTTTCATGAAGTTCTGTTCATAAATACGAGCTGTATAGAAGTTGTGACAAAAAACTGATTGGACCTAATTTCGGTACAAAATGGCCACTGGCAGCCATCTTGAATTTTGGACCACACCCAGAAACACTCATTCTCATACCCAAGAAGTTTTGTGAAGATCGGTTGATAAATACAGCCTCTAGTCCGAGCCGTATTCACGTGTGCACTTACAGTGTATAAGTAGCACTTAATAAATCAAAATTCATCTAATTTGCATAATTTCTGCACGAGAAAAAAACCCGTACTGTATGTGATGTATTCCATTTTACTAAACATTCATACAAAAATTTATTCAAATCAGAACTTTCATACAGAAGTTCTGTACAAAAGACTGATTGCACTAATTTGGGTACAAAATGGCTGATGGTGGCCATCTTGAATTTCGGACCACACACAAAAATACTTGTTCTCATCCCACGGTGATAACAAAGGTACCCAAGAAGTTTCGTAAAGATTGGTTGATAAATACGGCCTCTAGCCTGAGCCGTATAGAAGTTGTGTATAAAAAACTGATTAGACCTAATTTCGGTACAAAATGGCCACTGGCAGCCATCTTGAATTTTGGACCACACTCAGAAACACTTGTTCTCGTCCCAAGGTGATAACAGAGGTACCCAAGAAGTTTCGTGAAGATCTGTTTATAAATATGGCCTCTAGCCCGAGCCGTATTGGCATTTGCACTTACAGTGCTGAAAGTAACACACTAAATACATCAAAGTTAGTCTAATTTGCATAATTTACGTACAAGAAAAAACCCCATATTATATGTGATGTATCCCATGGTACTAAACATTTATACAAAATATTATTCAAATCAGCGCTTTCATATGGAAGTTCTGCGCAAAAATCTGATTGCACCTAAGTCTGTATAAAATGGCCGCCAGCGGCCAACTTGAATTTAGGATCGGACCCCAAAACACTCGTTCCCATCCCACGGTCATAACAAAGGTACCCAAGAAGTTTTGTAAAGATCGGTTCACAAATACGGCCTCTAGCCCGAGCCGTATTGAATTGTTGACGGACAGACGGACGACTGGCCATGGCATAAGCTCAAATTTGGCTTCGCCAAAGTTGAGCTAAAAATCACCAAATGGATTCCGCACTCCACAATTCACCATGCTATTCTGTTGATTATGAGGCCTAAAAAGTAAAACAAACCAAGATCTTGAACTTCTGCTGGCAAAGAAATAATGCTAAAAATAAAAAATAAAATAAAAAACCGCCCACCCACATGCAATTTTCCAAAAATGACCTGAAAAACAGAAGATCTACTTTGCATGGCCTAATGATGACAGTCAAACTTCATAAAAAACTTACTAAAATATATTCCCATGTGAAGTGTCAAAAAAAACTGATCGAATATTGAAGGAATCAGTGTTCACAACACAAGAAGCTGAAATGCAAGAATGGTAAATTAACTAACAAGGGGTATAACTCCAGTAATTATGCACTGATAATGGTGAAAGTCAAACCTTGTCAAGAACTTACTAAGTATCTCACCATGTGAAGTATAAAATAAACTGACTGAAACAGGACTGGAATTTTTTTATTCGCCAGAATAATCATCATATGACTCATCTTACATTGTAATTCACAGGCCTCGCATTTTCAGGAGAGCGATTTATTCGCTCGCCTACTGCTCACCTTAAAAAAATTAAGGAGGGCAAAAACTAGCCCTCCTGGCCTTAGAAAATAATGACTACCATAATAGCCTATTCCGAAAACCCACATCTTTTCAGATCTCTGTGCTATGTTACTGGTCTCTGCAAGACGGCCACACTGTCCCTCCCACACCTCTGGGCCATGCCGAGGCCTAGAGGTGTGGGAGGAACAGTGTAGCCATCTCACAGAGACTACCTTGTTAGCCGCGCTAAATAAAATGTACAAAGTCCACTAAGCAGAATTTATTACTAGTAAATCTTCATTTTGCCACTTTTACCTTTTGTAAGCGTGAGGAGAGCTAATTGCTCCACTAGGCAATACGAGGGGAGCGATTTTTAGCCCTCTTGCATTTCTAAGAATGGCAGGCCTGCTGAAAATTGAGGAAATCACAGCGTTCACAAGAAACTGTGTCATAACCCAATCAATGCAGTGTTCATATGACCACATAATTCTTTATTTTGCAGACATTTTTGGCCGCAGTAGTTTCTGCATTTAATTCACCATCTCTTGCTTTGATGGAGGTCTATGAGCTCTACCTAACAAGATACACTGGAATCAATACTAATCTGTACAGCAAAGGGTAAGACATTTATCAATTTCTGTTCAATTGGATTATTCTACTATTCTGCTGTGTAATATTTCTCTGTCAATATTAGTATTAACTGGTACAGTGCTGAAAGCCCATATTTGGGCTTTATTCTGAGGTGAAGGTATCACAACTCAGTAGATGTGCTACCTATTATTTTTTAAGAGAAATTATTTAGTCTGTAAGGTTTTGTCTTGTTACAATTCATGGGAGAGTGCCATCAGGCACTCTCCCATAAATTGTAACAAGGCAAAGATATGTGAACTAATTTTGGCGGCCAAAAATAATTTAGCACTATACCAGCTAAATTTACAGGGCTCCACTGTACTGAATGCCAAGTCCTATTCATCTCTGTTACCAGTGCGATGTTTCTCTGACATGGTTTTCCTACAATTCATGGAAGTACAGTGGAGCCCACTTAATTGGATATCTCCTAATTGTATATCCCTGTTAATTGAATATAATATTTTTATACTGTACCAATGACACAGACTTAGCTGGTGCTAACTCTAACAAAACCAGGGCCAAACACAAATTTTGCCCCCCAATCCCCAAAATTTGCATCCAAAACAAAAAGAAATCATGTCCTAAAGGACCTCCATACTACGCCTCTACTGCGCATGCGCAGTGACGCAGTCGTCCCGAAATTGGCGCCAATTATCATTTCTCTGTTTGGCCCTTCATCAGTCAACATCTCACTGATCTTTGTGCTTGTAAATCTCAGTTTAAAGGATGCCAGACACGTAATTTTTGGAGAAAATGTGATTCTAAGGAGGATAGAAGAAGGAGAGGAAAAAGAAGTGACAAAAAATAATCAGGGCTGTACTTAAAATTTTTTGATGAAATTATGTTAAGTTGCCTATTTTCGAGGCATGGGCCTCTTGTTGTCATTCTTGCTAATTGTTGCACTGCTTATTCAGTGTTTCCTCTCCCCTAGCCTTCTAAAGTCCCCCCTTGCAATTCTCCCATGCTTTTGGCATATTTTTGAGAAATTTCATTTCTAAAATTTCCTGGGAGAGTTGCTTGGTTACAGAATGTTTTCTGTTATTTTCCCCATAGTTACGTTTTCACCCATGGGTGTATAACGTTTGTGTTCTGCATCTTCCATCTGATGTTCTACAGATTCTCCCCTGGGAGTCTCTGTTTTGCATCAGATAGAGTGTAATTGATGACTGATTCCGGGCCAGTTTTTTCAGTGCCTGGAGTCATGTTTTCTGGTGTTTTTACACTGTTTGTTTTCATTGGCAACAGCCTTTTTTGAGGGGGGCTGTTTGCCTTTGCTGTAGTTTATCTCACTATAAGATACATTTATATTATCCGAAAGTGTCTCATTAATTATTTTATATAAATTTAAAATTTTTGACCACACTTTGCCATCGGATCCATCGGGGCTCAACGTTACTTTTCAGCAACTTGGGCTTCGCTGAAAAAATATTTTTTCAAAATTATTTTGTTTTGCAATTGTTTTTTCATTTATTAATGGATCATGTTATTATGTATCTTTGTGTCAGGGGTTTTTGCGAGTAACTAGGACTTATTGTTGTTCTTTCACAATGAAGGGATGTTGTTCAAATTGTAATAGGAAGAAATCTTCCTCTGACTTTCATGATCATTGTATTAATTGTAGTCAGTGTTCTCGCATTAATCCCTGTCCTATATGTGAACATTGGGATGAGAAACATTGGAAACGTGTGTCACGATATGTTGTTTCTGGAGAAAGAGCGATACCGGCTCTTTCTCCGCAAGGTCACTCTACTCTCTCAGTTTCTATTTCAGAGGAACCAGAACAGGGTGAGGTTTCCATGTTATCTTCTTCAAGTGTGCGTCCGTCGTCACAAATGAATTCAGAGCTAGCGGCAAAAGTGCTCATGGAGATTAGACAAATGTCGTCCGCTAGCTCGCCCGGTGTAGTGTCCATTCACTGAATGGTTCGGCAGCCGGGTTCGTCCGATGCGGTCCAAGAGGAAATTTTGGGTGATGCGAGCACTATAAACATAATAGATGCACACCCAGTGACGGCGGATAGTAAGCGAGAACGGAGGAAGCCTTTTAGTCCGGTTCCTAGCTCGTCCAGGTCCAGCCGGGCCGCGAGCGAGAGAGGTCCCTCTCTCGTACAACAACATCTGGGACCAGATGTTGTGGTACAAAATGTGTCTTTAGCGGAGCATACGTCCGTCGCTCGGGACGCTCCGTTGTATAAGCAGTCCGCAGAGACTGTTAAGGCTTCCTCTTCTCGTCAGCGCACACGACCGCACCTTGGATGCGTGACCGCCGATATATTACCAGCTTCGCAGATGAAGGATTCTTCGGCGACCAGGTCACACCATCTGGCAGCCAGGGATTCGAGACCGATGGACTCTGGACGTTCGCATAGGAAAAGTATGTGGGAGCCATCTGATGCGGAGCTGCCCGCGGCGAAGCAGCGAAAGACTGCGCCTCCGCAGGTCTCGACGCCGGACATTCTTGTGCAGATAGCACAGCTTATCGCAGCATCCCAGCAGCCGACAGAAACGGTGTCGGATAGAGAATTATCCGACGGCGCTGGGTCGGTTCGCTCCGCCGAAGCATCGGGGGCGGACGACCGGGAACATCATGAGGTCCGACCGGATGGTGAAAGGGATACGGATGACTTGGAGCTATCCCTTTCGGAACAACATAAAGCTGCCGTGGATTTCATCCGGCACTTTCTCCCTCAAGTTGTTCCGTCGGGCCAGACTGCTGCGCTTCCGGACAAGAGAATTATAGCGTCATTGGACTCTGAATTTTTTGAGCGGTTCAGGGACATCCCTCCCGAGTTTCCGTCGCAGTCCAATAATGTTGCTAGAACATTTGAATTATTGAACGACGCTATATTTAAACTTGCTTCCAGGACGGGGAAAGCAGGTTTCTTGTCCACTAATACTCTCAACCTGCCTTTCATTAATGCAAGGAATAAATTCGATACGGCAGGACAGGGTATACCGAGAGTTCCTCTGCGTATGGACGACGAGGCGGAAGACTTAGAGCTATCATTACCGTCGTCAGCTTCTATTCCAACCGCGGTGTTGGAAACAGCTATTGCGTCTAACAGAGCCAATTTAGATGCCTTATCTTACGCAGATCACCTTACTAAGGCGTTATCACTGCGCCTTCAAGGGGAAGAGTTTCAGGATATACAATCCTCTTTAAGACTTCTTTCAAGGGCAGTAGCTTATTCCACGTGTAACTCCGCCCTTTCAGTGGCAAATCTGGAGTTGGTTAGACGTGACGCAGCCCTAGCTACATCCACACTAGTGGATTCTAAGGTGAAGAACTCTCTTAGAGTCGCTTCGGTCTCAGGAGAACTTCTCTTTGACGGCAAGCTTTCCGCTATTTATGATAAAATTAAAAAGAAAGCTAATGATTCTCTGTTGTTCAGATCTGCTCCTAAGAAGTCGGATACAGCAGACACGAATAAGACAGGCACTTCTGGGTCTAATGCGCCCAAGAGAGGTTCCTATAGAGGTTCCGGTGCGTCCTCTTGGTCTTATTCGAGAGACCGTCAGGATAGCGACTCTCGTTCGGGACGTCCTTCAGGCCGGGACAATCGGTCGGACGCCCCGAGCTCGACGAGGCGAGGTGCGGGTCGTGGAAGACGTGGTTTCTCCTACCGCAGGCCTCGCAGGTCCAGGAGGTGATGGCTTAAACCTCTATCGCGTTCCGGTTGGCGGAAGGTTGTCGAGTTTTTCACAAGAGTGGGCGTCGATTACGGACGACCCTTGGGTGAGAGGAGTGACTTTGGAAGGTCTGAAGATATCCTTCAAACGAAAGCCTCCATTAACTCGAAGTCCAAAGTGGACTCATCTTCCGTCAAATCCACAGAAAAGAGACGCTCTGTTATCAGAGGTGCAGTCTCTTTTAATGAAGAATGCGGTAGAGGTCGTAGAAAACCAGGAATCTCTGGGATTCTACAGCCATCTGTTTCTGGTTCCGAAACCAGACGGCTCGTTCCGTCCAGTCATAGATTTGAGCTGGATAAACAAGCTGATCGTCGCTCCGAAGTTTTATATGGAGACGATTCGATCGGTCAGAGCGAGTATTCGGGTGAACGATTATGCAACGAGCATAGATCTCAAAGATGCGTACTTTCACGTCATGGTACATCCGACATTCCGAAAGTATCTACGCTTTGCAGTCCTTGGAGTGGTGTATCAATTCCGGGCGATGTGCTTCGGATTGAATCTAGCACCCTGGGCTTTCACTCGGGTAATGAACTTGGTAATGATCTACTTCCGAGCTCATTCGTCTGCGGTAACGTCGGCCTACCTGGACGACATTCTTCAGAGGTACGGCAACGAGTTAACGCTTCAGAACGATGTTCAGAATCTTCTTCTATTGCTCCGACGTCTCGGTTTTATAGTAAACGAGGAGAAGTCGGATCTGGTGCCGTCCAAGTCATTCACTCATCTGGGAATGAGCTTCGAGACGCACAACAATCTCGTTCGTCTGCCGTTAACCAGAGCGAAATTAGTCAGTTGTTACGCTCGCTATTGTCTGCACGCAGACAAAGTCACGGCGAGAGAATTTATGAGACTGATAGGTCTGTGCGGAGCCGCCGCGGATCTCATTCCGATGGGGCGGTTACGCACACGTCCTCTTCAAATTTTCCTGACTGAGAATTGGAGTGTGAAAATTCATTCGCTCGATGTAGACGTTCTCTTGTCAGATCAAGTGAAACAAGAGATTCAGACTTGGGCAAACATTCAGTGGTTAACTCAAGGAGTTCCGCTGCAGTTGCCGGATCCGAGTTTTACCGTTATGACGGATGCCAGTCAAACAGGTTGGGGTGCATCATTAATCCCAACGGATTCGAGATGCCAGGGTCTTTGGGATTCGCAATTCCTGTGCAAGCACATAAACATCAAGGAAATGATGTCAATTTGGCTTGCGTTACGTCACTGGATGGACATTATTCAAGATGCTCATGTCCAAATCCTATCCGACAATACGACAGTAGTGGCGTATATACGGAATCAGGGAGGCACTCATTCAGTTCTGCTGTTCAATCTAACGGAAAGAATCCTTCTGTTTGCGTTAGAACATCACGTTCTTCTTTCGGTCCGTCACATACCGGGTCGTCTGAATGTGCTAGCAGACTCCCTTTCACGAAAGGGTCGTTTGTTGCCGTCGGAGTGGACTCTCAACAAACAAGTATTCAATCAGATTTGCTACCAATGGGAACGGCCAATGATAGACTTATTTGCGACACATCTCAACAATCAGTTGCAGACGTATGTGTCTCCGTGTCCGGATCCAAGAGCATTTGCAGTAGACGCTCTGTCGATCCCTTGGGACGGAATGATAGGATATGCGTATCCTCCAGCGCCGTTAATTCAACAAGTATTGCTAAAGATAAAACAATCTCAATGCAAGATTCTGTTGGTAGCATCTCTGTCGCCACAGAGACCGTGGATAAATCTACTCAGGTGTCTGTTGTGGGACCTACCGCGGAAGCTTCCTCCACGAGAGGATCTTCTTTCGCAGGGGAAATCGCGCCAACTCCATCACAACCCGCAAGGTCTCAACCTTCACGTTTTTCCGTTGTGCGGTCCTTCTTGCATGGCAAGCACTTTACAGGACGAGCAGTGGACGCGATTTCTAACTGTAGGAGGATCTCCTCTTCGCTAAACTATGCGGCTAAGTGGAAGGTTTTTCGTCGTTGGTGTAGGGATCATTCTGTAGATATATTTGATCCCTCTATACCAGACATTGCAAACTTTCTAGTATACTTGTTTGACGAAATCAAACTGCAGCCTGTTACTATAAAGGGTTATAGATCTATGTTATCTGATACCTATGCACATCATGATAGTTTACAAATTGGATCTAATGTCTCTTTATCGAAGTTGGTTAGAAACTTTTCGATAAATAGACCCAGAACTCTTAGATTAATTCTTAAGTGGAATTTAGCTTGTGTTCTCCTTAAATTGAAGGAAAAGCCATTTGAACCTCTTGGGACAGTAGATTTCAAATTCTTATCTTATAAGACAGCTTTTCTCTTAGCTTTCTCTTCTGCCAGAAGAGTCAGTGAGCTTCATGCACTATCGGTGGATGATTCTCATTATCGTAGTGTTGGGAACACTATCACCTTCACTACTAATGTGGGTTTTTTAGCTAAGAATCAGGCTCCTAATAAATATCCGGAACCTATTGTTATTAAGGCTCTTCCGTCTTCAGACGGGCGTAGGCCTTTACTCTGTCCTGTTAGAGCACTACGTATCTATAAACAGAGATCTCAGTTTATCAGAAAGGGATGGAAACGTTTCTTTCTGTCTTTGATGCCTAATAGAAAGGACATTTCAGTCCATTCTATTGCTAGATGGATTCAGTTAACTATCCGTACTGCGTATGAAGATTTATCTTCTTCTCAGCAGTCTGTGCTTAAGATTTCTGCTCATGAAGTAAGAGCTCTTTCTACTTCCTGGGCTTATGCTAATAGTGTTGCTATTACAGATTTAATGAAGGCTGCTTATTGGTCTCAGCCATCCACATTTACGAATTTTTATCTCAGAAATATTGAGTCCATTTCTGGAGACCTGCATTGTTTAGGTCCGTTATCTGTTGCTCAGAATGTCGTCCACTAAACAGTTGCAACTATAGTTATGCAGGCTTTCTGTTCCGGCAGTGACTCCGTCCGGCTGCCCTCTTCGCTCTGGGCTATTTGACCCAGGGCAAGGGGAAGGGGGGGGGGGGGGGGTGTTCCCTTAGGTCACCTGCTTTATAGTGAAAAGCAAGGGAATGCCTCCTCCAAGTCAGTATTTCTGAGTCGCTTCCTGGATGGTTTTAAAGTGTAATATTAATGTTTAAATTCATTCATGTCTTATTTTTAAAGTGTAGCTCGGTGTGAAGCATTTGTATATGTCAAGTGTCAAACGGGCTTTAATATACAATACTCGGACACTTTTAAATGACTATAAAGAGTCTCAATTCTCTGGACTACTTTATTTATTGGCTTGCTTTAAAAATAATTAGTATAAGGGTTATACTGGATGTTAATAGAGAACATGAATGTTATTGTGCTCAATTATTAAGGGTAGTGTATCTTTCTAATTTAATATTAAATAAGAAAGATACATGTAAAGCCTAATACTCCTTTTCTCCTTAAGGGGTTACCTCTTTACTATATAGTTGAGCTTATTGGATTTTCCTCTATGTCCTAGGCCCTCCAGCCTGTTTACTATTCAGCTAAGTCTGGGTCATTGGTACAGTATAAAAATGTTAAAAAATTTATAGTAATTTATATATTTTTTATACTTACCAATGACCCAGACGGGGATGGCCCTCCCTGGAGTTGGGAACTCTTGCCTCCGCGCTGAGTACATAGCGCTGACCAGGCACTGCTAGTAAGAATGATAATTGGCGCCAATTTCGGGACGACTGCGTCACTGCGCATGCGCAGTAGAGGCGTAGTATGGAGGTCCTTTAGGACATGATTTCTTTTTGTTTTGGATGCAAATTTTGGGGATTGGGGGGCAAAATTTGTGTTTGGCCCTGGTTTTGTTAGAGTTAGCACCAGCTAAGTCTGGGTCATTGGTAAGTATAAAAAATATATAAATTACTATAAATTTTTTAACTTTTAAACACAAAACCATTTACCATACCTTCAGTACAAATTCCATCTGTTAATTGCATATGGGTTGTAGAGTAAACTCGTGTTAATTGTATATAAATTTTTGTAATATGTCGAAAAAATTATTGTGACACGCACCAAATTCCCCTTATTTATCAACCTTTTCGGCCTCACTACATCCAATACAGGCATTTATTCTATTATATCTTGTTTGACAGAGCTCTATGAGCTCTGTCAAACAAGATATAATAGAATAAATGCTAAGTTTACTCCCAGAACACAGGAAACTGACCAAATCCCTGTTAATTGTATTCTCCTGTTAACTGAATAATTTTCACTGGCAAATTGGATATTCAGTTAAGAGGATTCTACTGTATAAGGGTGCCAATAATTGTGTTTCAAACATCCCTTGCAAATAAAATGTTAAGTGGTGGTCAACTTCATCCCTCAGCAGTAGGCCTATCAACCAATTCATCTGGTGTCGGTATATCAAGAGTTGCCTATAATGTTCAATTAATCTCACCTGCCTGCAAAAAATCCTTCATTTGTGACATAAATACTTCATGCAGGTAGTGTTGTCTTATCTACCTCATTCAAATAAAAATCATAATCTACAATTTGGAAAAAAAAATTGAGTTGTTAATGAAGAAGTTGGGAGGAGATGTCTTCAGCTAGTTTAAACTAAAAGGTTGAGGAATTTTAATCACCAAATTTAAAATCCACAGATTTCAAGGACTTAAGACATTTTTCCAATTTTAGGAGAGTTAAGGAATTTGTGTAGAAATGGGAATTATGAAAGTAGGCAACCCAAGGTTACAGCACAGCTGCATTAAAAACATCAATAAAACCACACATAAAAATGTTAAGAATGGACATACTCCCTGATTCGCTTTCCACCAAGTCGCCGCCTTCTTATTTGTGACATCTTGGAAGCAAGAACTGTAACAGGCTCACTATCATGATTTGTCATGTTCTCAATTACCTGGAAGAAGATTATTCATTTGTTATTAACTAGTAATCATATTATCTTTACCCTTACCAACAAAAAGCAAACCTCTACCCTACATCACATGTGTTAAGTCGAAGTATTTCAGAGGTGGACATCCTATTTCACAAAATATATTTTTGTTAACCCTTAAACCCTTTACCCAATGAATCGCCTGCATCTGCCCACGTAATATGCAGATTCAGCAGCTGAAAAAATATTATGTTTCGGAAAATTTCAACAAAACCATATCATGTGACCCCTCTTTGGAACGAGCTCGTCAAGCTCGTTCCAATGAGGGGTCACATGAAATGGTTTCGTTGAAATTTTTCCGAAAACAATTAAAAAACGATATTTAAATTAATAAATTTTGATATCTTCTGCATTGGAGAAAGAGATTTTTACATATTTTTGCTACACTTTGATAGTCTGTGTACCCTGTAGCTTTGCTGCTGTTTTTACCAAGTCTAAAGACTTGCCTAAAAGCAACTACCAAGGTACTTAGAATGTAACTTGTGAGTTAACCTCAAGACTGCATCTTGGGGCAGCTGTTCTATTGCAAAAAAGTGAACAAAGTTGGAATAAGGCCCTCAAGAGTTAAATGAGCTTGGAAATTTGAAAATTTAACATAATCCCACTATTGACCTTTTTAACCTTGACACCCTGAATGGTACTGTCTTATATAACATGATATACGAAAAGGGTTAGTCTATTTTGCACTTGCGGGGTGGTTCTGAAATAATTTAATCCTAGAGCTCCATTAGGCTATGGGATTAAATTATCACCGATCGCCCTGTCCCATTTGGTGCTTATTGTGTTGTCTGCTCAAGGACAGCAAACATTTGCTTTGTGCAAAACTTCATTTATACCCGGTTGAAACGGTTCAAGATGAAAAATTGTACTCTCTGAGTCTGTTTGAGCCATATAAAAATTGAAATCTTACAATTTTTGCTCAGAAATCTCATTATGTTAGAATTTAACAGCTTAACATGTCTGCCACCTCAATCAACAAACTTTCTTCATTTCTTCTGTTAAATGTGCAAGAAGGCTATAGTCAACTCTTTACCTAACATAACCAGTAGATGACAGTTACAAAGATTTTTTGTAATGTACACAATGTCAAAATTTTTTATTTTAATTATTTATTTTCAATTTTTTTTTAAAATGTCAACAAAATGATATCATGTGACCCCTCATTGGAACAAGTGTGATGAGATGGGGGGGGGGGGGGGGGGAGGAGGACAGGGGGTCACATGATATTGTTTTGTTGAACTTTTTTGACACATCACTTTTTTTTTCAACTGTTCAATTTGTAAATTATGCCAATTCATTAGGGCTGCACGATATATCGGTAAACCGATATATAGGCCTAAAAAAAAAAATCTGTTTCTCAGGCCTTCCCGCATGGCCCTTTTGGCTGCCGCATGCTCTCTTTTTGTAACCAATGTAAACTTTAAAAAAATAAAAATTAAATGGTTTATGTCTGATATTTTACCCAGGTTAAAAAAATTGATAAAATGGACCCTTGAGTGCAAGAAGGCTTTGCAATGCTTTAGCACTGCAAAGCCTTCTTGCTCTCAAGGGACAAAATACACCACCACCCATGCTATTCTGTAGATTATGAGGCCTAAAACATAAACCAAGAACATGAAGTTTTGATGGGAAAGAAATAATTACAGAAATAAAAACTAAAATAAAAAACCGCTCTCCCGCATGCAATTTTACAAATAATGGCCTGAGAAACAGAAGAATTACTTTGTGTGGCCATACCGGTATTCAAACCAGCATCGATTGAATACCGGTGTAATTGCAAAAATATCGGTTTATCGATATTATTTATTTACACAGGAATTAATTTTCATGATGTCCATTTACCTAACGAATCGTCCGCATCCACCCAGGTAATATATAAATTGTTCAATTGAAAAAATATTTTTGAAAAAAATTCAACAAAACCATATCATGTAACCCCTCCAATGAGGGGTCACATGATGTGGTTTTGTTAAATTTTTATGAAAAATTTTATAAATTAATATTTAAAATAATAAATTTTGATATCGTCTGCGTTGAGTTTTATTCGAACTGCATCATTAAGGCATGCCGATTCGTTCAGACTGTGATGGTGCAAGTTCTGATTTGGTACGTGTGTTCAGATATCTGAACAGTTTTTCAATATATCAGTATACCGCAGTATTTTTTTTTTTAATACCGAAACCGGTATTCAATTTCAAATATCGTGCAGCCCTACAATTCATAAGGTAAAGAGTTAATAACTACATGCAACATTTTTCAATGTTTCCTCAAAAACACAGTTTATGACCCATAATTGGTGTTTATTCCACTGACAAGTTGTAAGCTATGTTCTAGAAGAAAAATGGGATGCATCTACATTAGCTGAAAATAGGAACAAAGTAACTTTTGGGGAAAAATTCACAAGAGTAAACTCCACTAGCCTGAAGATTTCAGCAGCTTCATTTGAACAAAGTAGAAAAGATATACTCTAAAGATGGTCTGTGCCATAAATGAATGAATTTGGCCCAGTGGTCTTAAAGAATAAGAAAAGTTTCAAACTAGAGAAACAGAATTCACTGCCACCGGTAAATTCAAGTCTGTGTGAAAATGGTTAAGGCATCAGAAATAAACAAAATAGAAAGAGAATTTATGGAGGCTTATTTTGGGGGGTAAAATGGTCTGTGCCATAAATGAATGAATTTGGCCCAGTGGTCTTAAAGAATAAGAAAAGTTTCAAACTAGAGAAACAGAATTTACTGCCACCGGTAAATTCATGTCTGTGTGAAAATGGTTAAGGCATCAGAAATAAACAAAATAGAAAGAGAATTTATGGAGGCTTATTTTGGGGGGTAAAATATTTTAAAGAAATCAGAAAAAGGTTTTCATTAACAGTATTACATGAAATAAAATCTTTGGAATCCACACTGAAGTCTTGAGAGGGTTAAATTAAAGATATTCATACAGGAATCAGATAAATTTTTCTAAGAAATCAGAAAAACATATATGTGCACAGCATTCAAAGGGTTCTATCAAGGAATCAGAAATGGGCATTTTGGGCTCTGCCACATATTTGAATGATGTTTAGAGCAGTAATGTGAGTATGGAAAGGGTTATCATTATTCTTGTATTACATGAAATAAAATCTTTGCAACCCACATTGAAGTCCTGAGAGGGTTAAAGGCATTGAACTGAATCATTTACACATTTCCATGTATAGCAAAGAGTTTCTCTCAACTTGGTTTGAAAATGAACCTGACATTTGATTAAATTAATAGATAACATTTCATGTTTGACAGCCAACTCCACTTCTGTAATTGATTGTTTACATACGCCGAAAGAAATGGTTTCGCGTGTCGAAGGCATGCAGGAACGCTATGGGGGACAAGCCCCTTTCGACCCTCGGTGACTGTAGAAGATTGGTATTGCATGTCTAGGCGTGTCAAAGGAGGAAAAGGAAGGAGGAGGTTTAGCCGCGTTTGTTCCTTTTTCGTTGTTTTTTCTTTGGAGGTGGTTGTGATGGTGATGTTGCTGTTGCTTGGATATCTTGGGCCGCTGTGGTGTGCATCTCTTTAGGACAGTATTTGTAGCTCTCTTCTAGTGTTGCTTTAGATCTTTTGAGTTCTTCTACCGACAAATTGGCCACATCTTCCAGGTCCAGGCGTTCCGGTAGTAAAGGAAGAGGGGAGTGAGGGGTGGGAGGTGGTGAAAAAGCAACTTCCAGTTCCTCCTCAGTCTCCACTGGACGTTCCTCATCCAACTTTACCGGCTCAGGAGCCGGCAGTTGATTGGGAGTACCAGTGGGACAAGGAGGGGAACTGGCGGCTGCCTCCAGGACCTCCACCCCCTCACTCAACTCTTTCTTCCTGTTCCAGAATGCCTCCAAGCTCCGGGCGTCCCTGCGCTTGGTTGATGGACTCTTCTTCCTCTTCCACTTCTCAGGGCCTCTGTGCCTCTTCGGGTGAGGACCAGTGGGAGAGAGGATCCTCACTCCAAAGGTGCTACCTCTCCCCGAAGAGGATGGTGTTTTGTCTTTTTCAGGTTTCTTAACTTGGAATTCCAATTTCAGGTAGACACTCATGCCTACCTCCTGGACAGTCCAGGAGACAGGACATGAGATGCCCAGAGCTGCGATAGTTTTCTCCAATCTATCTGGTAGCGCCATGATACGTGTGTACACTCTGCAGTCAGAAGTGTGAATGATGATGGACACTTACATAGTACTCTAGTGTGAATAAATATAACAGCTACAGTATAAGTCCAAATAAGTTGTAGCACAACAACAAAAAACTAAGTATAATGCTGCTTCTGCACTGATCAAATCAAAAAATGACACCATTTTCTGGAAAGTTCTCAGAGAGAGCTTTCCAGAAAATGATGTCAGATTCTGGTCTGATCAGTGCATGAAGAGAAAGATACATAGTTGATAGTGGTTATCCTACAACTTATTTTGACTTGTACTATATTTCTGCAAGAAATTGGAGGCTGTGAAAACACTGTGGCCGACTGTGCCACATTTAAGGGCTCTAGCGACCAGAAAAGCATTGATGTTTGAACAAACCTGAATCTGCCCCCTAGAGGTGTTGTATACCAAATATCAAAAGACTCTAACCGGTGGATCTGAAGAAGATTTTTAAACATTATTCCCCATATTGCACTAAGTTAAAATTTGGGCTCTCATACAGAGCCCAAAAATTAACCCAGGGATTTGATTTGAACAAACTTAAATCTGACACCTCTTGAGATGTCACACTCTAAATATGAAAAGATTCTGACTTGCGGATCTGAAGAAGATTTTTCAAGAAATTTTCTCACGTTGCACTGAGTTAAATTATGGGCCCCAATGAAGTGCTAAACATTAACCCAGGGACCCGATTTGCATAAACTCGAATCTGATCCCCCAAGAGATGTTGTATACCAAATATGAAAATATTCTGACTAGTGGATATGAAAAAGAAGATTTAAAAAAAAATTCCCTCATATGGTACTATGTTACAATTCAGGCTCCCATAGGGAGCATAAATATTAACCCAAGGACTCGATTTGAACAAACTTGAATCTAACTCGACGAGCTCGTTCCAAGGAGGGGTCATAACCTATGTTTTTGAGACAAATAATGAAAATTAATTGGTGAATTTTTAGAATAGCGCTGGCCATTTTGGCCGTTACGTTGGGTAAAGGGTTAAATTTAAAAAAAAAGCACAAGAATAACTTGCCTCATCCTGATGACAGAAAGAATCATGATCAACATATGTAAAAATTCTGTTTTTTGGATGGCCTTTACTCCTGAAATAATAATAATGAGAACATATATTGTAATACCAGATTTGAAAATAAAAAAATATACTACTGTGATCACAAAACCCTATCCCAATCAAATTCAAGCTCTCAAGACACCAGTCAAATTCTGTATTTAATTCAACACAATTATGGCCTGGAACCAGTCTAGCCCTTAGATATTTAATATTTATTTATTGGTGTTTAAGGTCACATATTTTTGCACAATGGCTAATCATAACATCATGAGTATCAACTCAAGACCAGGGGTGAGCGTTAATAAGCCATGTTGCCCATTTTAAAGAGGGTTTGAACCTCCCCAGCATTGGTGACTTGGTCCTATTTTACAAGTAAAACAGAGCCTGTTTACCGCAGTGAACAGGCACTGCTTCACTGCCTGGGGTTCCCTTAGACAGTCTATTGCCAGAAATGTTTCAGTTGGTTGGAAAACCAAACCTCAGTTTAGATTTTCCAACCAACTGAAATATTCCAGATGATTGAAACCACAGAATAGGCATTTTGAGAGTGAGAATTATTCAATTAACAGGAGGATACAATTAACAGAGATCGGATTACTTTCCTGTATTCCAGAGATATATTTATTTATTTATTGGTGTTTAAGATCACATATTTCTGCACAATGGCCAATCATAACCACGACAGTTTTATGGGTGGAGGAAGCCAGAGTACCTGGAGAGAACCACCGAGCAACGGCGAGCAACTGTCAGCTCCCCCAACATACTAACTCCACACAAGCAGGGTTAGCATTGGTTGAAGACAGGTGCACCATCGACGTGCAGTACGCCTTAGTACACAGCGTCACGTGGGCAATGGAGGTGAAGTGTCTTGCCCAAGGACACAACACGATTGCTGCAGGTGGGATTCGAACCGAGGACCTCTCAGCTTGCAGCCTGCACCTCTACCTACTGAGCCACCGCGCCCCCGTTCCAGAGATAAACTGAACACTTATTCTATTATATCTTGTTTGACAGGGACTCACAGAGCTCTCTAAAACAAGATATAATAGATTAAATGTGTGTATTGGATGTACTGAAAACAAATACTTCTGTAAATAAGAGGAAATCACTGACTGTCATAGTAATTTCTTGTCGCATTACAATATTTCTTATTCTGTTAACAGAAGTTTATTCTATAACCTATATGCAATTAATAGATCAAATTTGTACAGATGGCATGGTAAATGGTTTGTGTTCAGTCAGTAATTATTTTCAGATAAAAGGGATATTCAATTAAAGAGATATCCAAATAAGTGCACTCCAGTGTATTGCGATCACAAAAAAGTCTTTTTCATGATCGGATTGAAATCTAATTATGATGTAGGGATCTGCGAATCACAAATTTCTTTTCGAATCGAATCTCGAATCGAATCGTGTCTCTGATATCGTCATCGAATCAAATCCTGAATCAAATCTTAAAAGACAAGTTATTTCATATTGCACCAAACGGAAGTTACGGAACACTGTGATGACCCTTACACGACAGAGTGAACACCTTAAACACCAATAACTAAATATTCTCTGTAGCACCGTCGCTGTAACAGCTAGGCCTATTGTCCATAGTTTTAGTTTTTGAAGGCCTAACTTGTTACTATTCATGTTCTTAAGAACGTGAATAGTAACAAGTTAAGCCTTCAAAAACCAAAACTATGGATAATGTTCTGGGCCAAATTCACACCTTACCTAACAATTAAACATTGTCAATTACTCAAATAAATAGGAATTGAGCCTACATAAATGAATTTTCTAATGACAGTTTTATCCTACTTTTGTTGGAAATGTAACAAATTGAAGTTAGTACGAGAGATTCGAAAAAATTGAATCCTGAGACTGATTCGGGTTCGATCTCGAAGCATACGTATGGTTTCGATATCGAATCGAATCTCGAATATTCGCAAGACCCTATCATGATGTGCTTACACAATTGAGTCAAGATTTCTAAATAAAATGCTGTGAAATGAAGATATCATCAAGATGAATAATTGGAAATAGCATCCCAGAATCAGCACCTTCCCCATTTGCCTTTTTTGACAGTATTGTGGTAGATACGTGAGCAGAGAATTTAGCCTGAATCGTGGCCCATCATGGACTGTTTTTGTGATCACAGTACTGTAGTTGTGTGCAATTGGGGCCCTGCAAATCGATATTTTTTCCATCTAATTGAATACAAATTGAGTTGTGTGTTTAACCCTTTACCCAATGCAGACAATATCAAAATTTAGTATTTTAATTACTATTTTTTTTAAATGTTCCAAAAATTTCAACAAAACCATATCATGTGATCCCTTTTAACTATTTTTTTTCATTTTTTGTCTCAAAAACGTTAAAAAATTTATAGTAATTTATATATTTTTTATACTTACCAATGACCCAGACATAGCTGGTGCTAACTCTTAAAATATAGGGCCAAACACAAATTTTGCCCCCCAATCCCCAAAATTTGCATCTAAAACTAAAGAAAACATGTCCTGAAAGGCCCTCCACACTTCGCCCCTACTGCGCATGCGCAGTGTCAAGGACGTTCCAAAATTGGCGCCATTAATCATTCTAATAACCAGTGCCTGGTAAGCGCTATGTACTCAGCGGGGAGGCAAGAGTTCCCAACTCCTGGGAGGGCCATCCCCGTCTGGGTCATTGGTAAGTATAAAAAATATATAAATTACTATAAATTTTTTAACATTTTTATACTGTACCAATGACCCAGACATAGCTGAATAGTAAAAAGGCTAGAGGGCCAAGGACATACAGCAAAATGGAATACGCTCAATAAAATAAAATAGAGTCCTCCCCTGTAGGGAAAAAGAAGTAATAGGCCTTACATGTATCTTTCTTATTTATGATAAATTAGAAAGATACAACACCTTCCAAAATTGAGCTTCATACATCCATGTACTCTATTAATATCCAATATAATCCTTATACTAATAATTTTTAAAGTAAGCCAATAAATAAAGTAAGTCTAGAGAATAGAGACTCTTATACTCCTAAAAGTGTCTGAGGATTGCATAATCATGTCCGTTGACATATGCAATATTCAAAAGCTATACTTTAAAAACTAAGACTTGAATGAATTTTAAAAACCTAAACTTCTCACTAAACAACCATCCCAATAACAGCTCAGAATTACTAACTCCGGAGGAGGTATCCCCTTGTTTTCATAGTAAAACAGGTGACCCAAGGGAACACCCTCCCCCCCCCCCTTTTTCTTGCCCTGGGTCAAATAGCCCAGAGCGAAGAGGGCAGCCGAACGGAGACACTGCCGAAACAGACAGCCTACCTAGCTATAGTAGCAACTGTTAAGTGAATGACATTCTGAGCAGTAGATAATAGACCTAACAATAGAGGCCTCCAGAAATGGACTCGATATTTCGGAGATAAAATTCATGAATGTGGATGGCTGAGCGCAATGAGCAGCCTTCAAAAATCTATAATAGCGACACTATTAATGTAAGCCCAAGAAGTAGAAGAACTCTTACTTCATGAGCCGAAATCTTAAGCACAACTGCTAAGTCAATGATATACCATAAGCAGTACCGATAGTTAATAGAATCCATTAACAATAAAATGGAGCGTAACGTCCTTCTACCAAACATCAAAGACAGAAGAAGCTTACGCCCATAGTAATAAACAGATATCTGTTTATAAATACATAAACTGTACCCGGAAAGAGTAAAGGCCTATGCCCATACGAAGACGGAAGGACCTTAAAATAATAGGTTCCGGATAATAGGAGCCTAACTCTTATGCAACAATCCAACCTAAATAGTAATGGAAGTAGTGATTCCGAAACTACGAAAATGAAAATCATCCATCGATAGTGCATGAAACTCACTGACTCTACAGTAAAAGAGAAACCAACAGAATTACTGTCTAAAAGGTCAGAATTTGAAAAGTTAAAAAATTTATAGTAATTTATATATTTTTTATACTTACCAATGACCCAGACATAGCTGGTGCTAACTCTTAAAATATAGGGCCAAACACAAATTTTGCCCCCCAATCCCCAAAATTTGCATCTAAAACTAAAGAAAACATGTCCTTAGAGGCCCTCCACACTTCGCCCCTACTGCGCATGCGCAGTGTCAAGGACGTTCCGAAATTGGCGCCATTTATCATTCTAATAACCAGTGCCTGGTAAGCGCTATGTACTCAGCGGGGAGGCAAGAGTTCCCAACTCCTGGGAGGGCCATCCCCGTCTGGGTCATTGGTAAGTATAAAAAATATATAAATTACTATAAATTTTTTAACATTTTTATACTGTACCAATGACCCAGACATAGCTGAATAGTAAAAAGGCTGGAGGGCCAAGGACATAGAGCAAAATGGAATACGCTCAATAAAATAAAATAGAGTCATCCCCTGTAGGGAAAAGAAGTAATAGGCCTTACATGTATCTTTCTTATTTATGATAAATTAGAAAGATACAACACCTTCCAAAAATTGAGCTTCATACATCCATGTACTCTATTAATATTCAATAATCATTATACTAATAATTTTTAAAGTAAGCCAATAATAAAGTAAGTCTAGAGAATAGAGACTCTTATACTCCTAAAAGTGTGTGAGAATTGCATAATCATGTCCGTTGACATATGCAATATTCAAAAGCTATACTTTAAAAACTAAGACTTGAATGAATTTTATAAACTTAAACTTCTCACTAAACAACCATCCCAATAACAGCTCAGAATTACTAACTCCGGAGGAGGTATCCCCTTGTTTTCATAGTAAAAACAGGTGACCCAAGGGAACACCCTCCCCCCCCCTTTTTCTTGCCCTGGGTCAAATAGCCCAGAGCGAAGAGGGCAGCCGAACGGAGACACTGCCGAAACAGACAGCCTACCTAGCTATAGTAGCAACTGTTAAGTGAATGACATTCTGAGCAGTAGATAATAGACCTAACAATAGAGGCCTCCAGAAATGGACTCGATATTTCTGAGATAAAATTCATGAATGGATGGCTGAGCGCAATGAGCAGCCTTCAAAAATCTATAATAGAACACTATTAATGTAAGCCCAAGAAGTAGAAGAACTCTTACTTCATGAGCCGAAATCTTAAGCACAACTGCTAAGCCAATGATATACCATAAGCAGTACGCTAGTTAATAGAATCCATTAACAATAAAATGGAGCGTAACGTCCTTCTACTAGACATCAAAGACAGAAGAAGCTTACGCCCTTGTAATAAACAGATATCTGTTTATAAATACATAAACTGTACCCGGAAAGAGTAAAGGCCTATGCCCATACGAAGACGGATGGACCTTAAAATAATAGGTTCCGGATAATAGGAGCCTAACTCTTATGCAACAATCCAACCTAAATAGTAACGGAAGTATTGATTCCGAAACTATGAAAGTGAAAATCATCCATCGATAGTGCATGAAACTCACTGACTCTACAGTAAAAGAGAAACCAACAGAATTACTGTCTAAAAGGTCAGAATTTGAAAACTACTGTTTCCAGAGGCTCAAATGATTACTTAGCTAAATAAGAACCTGAAGTTAAAATCCGTATAGGAATTTAATCTAAAGATTCTAAGTCTATTTATCAAAAAGTTACTAACTGACTTAGATAAAGAGACAAAAGACTCAATTGTAAACTATCGTAGAGTGCATAGGTATGAGGTAACATAAACCTATAACCTAAATAACAACAGGCTGCAGTAGATCTTGTGAAACAAGTATACTAAAAAATAGCAATGAGTAGTATGGAGGGATCAACCATATGAACATAATGATCCCTACACCACGACGGAAGAGCCTCCACTTTAGTCGCATAGAATAGCGAAGAAGAGGATCTCCTATAGTAAGAAATCGCGTCCAAAGCTCGTCCAGTACAGTGCTTACAATGCAATACGGACCACACAACGGAATACATGAAGGTTGCGACCTTGCTGGTTGTGATAAAGATGACACGATTTACCCAGTGAAAAAAGATCCTCACATAGAGGAAGATTTCACGTTAAGATCCACAGTAGACAGGAGAGTAAATTACTCATGATCTCTGTGAAGATAGAGATGCTATCAACAGAAATGTATTGTGGTTGTTTATCTTAGCAATACCTGCTAAAAACAACAGCGCCGGAGGATACGCGTATCCTATCATTCTGTCCTATAGATCAATAGAGCGTTAACAGTATTAGCTCAGAGATCTGGACAAGCCAACACATACGTCTGCAATTGATTAGCCAGCTGTGTCATAAATAAAACATCATTGGGCGCTCCCATAGATAGCAAATCTGATTGAATACTTGTTTGTTGAGAGTCCATTCTGACAGCAACAAGCGACCCGTAAGAGAACGGGAGTGCGATAAAACAATCAGACGACCCAGAATATGACGGACCAAAACTGAACTTGGTGTACTATAACCAACAGACGGATTCTTTCCATTAAATTGAATAACGGAAACGAAAGAGTGCCTCCCTGGTTCCGGAGATACGCCACTACTGTCGAATTAAAGGACAGGAATTTGGGCATGCGTTTCTGAATAATGTTCATGCAATGACATAAAGCAAGCCTAAAAAACATTATTCCGCGGAAGTTAACTGATAGCTAAAAGACTGCGGAACCCAAAGACCCTGGCACTTCGAATCCGTAGGGATCAGTATATATCCCAATCTGTTTGACTGGCAACCGTCATAACAGCCACACTCGGGTCCGGCAACTGCGGCGGCACTCTCTGAGTCAACCACCAAATGTTTGCCCCAGTCTGAATCTCTTGTAACACTAGATAGACAAGAGAATGTATAAATCAAGCAATTCATGGATTGCCGGAAAGTTGCCGTCGAAGAGAAGCTCCTCCGAGAACGAAGCGACTCTGAGAGAGTTCTTAACCTACTATCCACGCGTGGATGTAGCTAGGGCTGCATCACGTCTAACCAACTCCAATCAGCCACTGAAGGGCGGAGTTATACGTGAACAAACTACTGCCCTCAAAAGAAATTACATTGAGAATAATATCCCGTAAATCTTTTCTTGAAAACGTAATGATAACGCCTCAGTAAGGCGGATTACGTATAATAAAGCGTCTAAGTTAAGTCTAATATACATAATGTCGTTCCCAACATTGAAATTGGAAAAGACATAAACGGTGAAAAAGAATATATGCAGTCTTTAATCACACCGTCTAGACGCATATGAACTCTCGGTATGCCCTGCTCTGCCAAAATAAACTATATGTAAAAAAAGATAAAATGGCAGAAATGAGCCACGCGGACAAGAAACTAAACTATCATGCTTAGTAGCCGTCTTGTATATATATATAAATATATAGCGTCGAAAAATAAAACACATGTTGTAATGACAATATTGGACTGCGTCGGTAAGTCAGGGACAAAGTCCCTGTACCGATCGAAAAATCCGAGTCCAATGACGCTATAAGTCTCTTATCCAAGATCGCAGCAATGAAGTCCGAAAAATAATCACTGGAAGAAATGCCAGAAGATATGAAAGGCATCTTCCGATACTACTAAAGGGAAAACTCGAAATCTTTCGAATCCCTTTCGCCATCCTGTCGGACCCTATAAAGCGTTCGGTCGTCCGTAGCTTGATGCAACCGCGGACCGCACCGACCCAGCGCCGTCGGATAATTCCTGATTCGACCGAGAAACTGTCAATTGCTGGGATGCTGCGAAACAACTGTGCTAACTCGGATAGCACGTCCGTCACTGAGGCCTGAGGAGCAGCGGTCTTACGATGCATTGCCGCAGGAAGCTCCGAGATCGTTACCCCGTGCATACTTCGAATATGCGAGCGAACGGAGTGTATAGGACTCGTGTCCCTTGGCTACCGGATGGCGCGACCTATTCGCTGTGGAATCACTGAATGCCGAAACTGATCGGATACTCGAGGTCACGTAGCCAATGTGCGGTCGTGTGCCCTGCTGTGAGGATGAGGAAGCATTAAAGACAGTCTCTCGGACTGTCAATATAACGGAGCGTCCCGAGCAACGGACATATGCTCCGAATGTAAAATATCTGAACCACAACATGCGGTCCCCTATGTTGTTGGCTTCCTCCGATCTGTCCTCAATCTGCCGTCACTGGGTGAGTACTAAAGTAATTAAAGTGCTCGCATCACCCAAATCTCCTTCCTAGACCGCAACGGACAAACCCGGCAGCCGAACCATTCGATGAATGTACGCTATACCGGGTGAGCTAGCGAATGTCACTCCGTAAGCGATAAACATATTCCATGAGCACTTATTGCCGCTAACTCTTCATTAACTATGACGACAGAGGCACACTTTTGAAAGACATCTCCATAACTCTTCGAACAAGAAACCAGAAATGCTTGGATAGCAAGCATAAAATAATAATATATATAGCGTCGTTCAATAATTCGAAAGTTTGTGTGACATTATTGGACTATGTCGGAACTGAGGGACGATGTCCCTGAACCGAACCAAAAATTTCTAAGTCCACCGACGCTATCAGTTTCTTATCCGGCATCGCAGCATATGTTGTTCCGAAAGGGAAAGCTTGAAATCCACCGAATCCCTTTCGGTATCCCGTTGGACCGGATGAAACTTTCGGACGTCCGTACCCGCTTCCGCGGAGCGTCCCGACCCAGCATCGTCGGATAAAATATATGCGACAGATTCAGTTGATGCTGGGATGCTGCGATAAACTGTGCTATTAAGGAAAGCACGTCCGTTCCCGAGGCCTGTGCAGTAGCGGACTTACGATGCATTGCCGCTGGAAGCTCCGTGTACGTTGACTCCCGCATACTTCCTATGCGAACGTCCGGAGTCTGCAGGCCTCGAGTCCCCGGCTACCGACCCAGCGCTGTCGGATAATTCTCGATCCGACACCGTTTCTGTCGGCTGCTGGGATGCTGCGATAAGCTGTGCTATGTGCACAAGAATGTCCGGCGTCGAGACCTGCGGAGGCGCAGTCTATCGCTGCTTCGCCGAGGGCAGCTCCGCATCAGATGGCTCCCGCATACTTTTCCTATGCGAACGTCCGGAGTCCATCGGTCTCGAATCCCTGGCTGCCGGATGGTGTGACCTGGTCGCCGAAGAATCCTTGATCGGCGAAGCTGGTAATATATCGGCGGTCACGCAGCCAAGGTGCGGTCGTGTGCGCTGACGAGAAGAGGAAGCCTTAGCAGTCTCAGCGGACTGCCTATACAACGGAGCGTCCCGAGCGACGGACGTATGCTCCGCTAACGACACATTTGTACCACAACATCTGGGGCCAGATGTTGTTGAACGAGAGAGGGGCCTCTCTCGCTTGCCGTCCGGATGGACCGGAACGAGCTATGAACCGGACTAAAAGGCTTCCTCCGTTCTCCCTCCGATCCGCCGTCACTGGGTGTGCATTAAGTTAATTTTATAGTGCTCGCATCACCCCAAAATTCCTTCTAGACCGCAACGGACGAACCCGGCTGCCGAACCATTCGGTGAATGGACGCTACACCGGGCGAGCTAGCGGACGTCAAAGGCCGTCGAACCTACTAGGGTCCTCTTAGGCAATTGGCGTATTACATGAGCACTTTTCCGCTAGCCCTTCATTAATTGTGACGACGGAGGCACACTGTTGGAAGACATCACAGATACATCACCCTAATCTTGATCGTCTGAAATAGAAATTGATAAAGTAGAGTGACCCTGCGGGGAAAGGACCGGAGTGTCCAAATCCCCAACAACATACCGTGACATACGCTTCCCATAATGTCATCGAAATCATACGATACAGAACCGGAGTTAATGCGAGTACACTGACCACATATAGAATGATAATAAGGTCAGAGGAAGACTTCCTCTTAAAACAATTGATCAATATCCTTTCAATGTGAAAAGAAAACAAGTCCTGGTACTCGCACTAACCCCTGGCAATCAAAATACATAATAATAATATGATCCATTAATATAGAAAAAATAATTGAAATCAAAATATTTTGAAAAAATATTTTTTCAGAACAGCCCAAGTTTCTGAAAAGTAACGTTGAGCCCCAATGGATCCCAAGCCTAAGTGTGGACAAAAATTTTAAAAATATTTTAAACAATTTATTCAACACTTACGAACAATAATAATGTATCTAGTTATGATTGAAATAACATAAAGATATTATTATTTAGAAATCCCCCCCTCACACAGAGGGCTGTTGTAAATGTAAACAATGAGTGTAAAAACACTAAAATAAGACTCCAGGCACCCAGGCCCGAAATCAGTTACCAAAAATACACCATCTGATGCAAAACAGAGACTTCCAGGGAAGAAACTGCAGAACATCAGATGGTAGATGCAGAACACAACGCCTAACCACCCATAGGTGAAGACGTAAACATGGGGAAAGAACAGAATTCATTCTGTTATTCAGCTAAACTCCCAAGAAATTTTAGTAATAATAATTACAGAAATTATGCCAAAAGCATGGGAGAATAGCAAGGGGGAACTTAAAGGACAGGGAGAGAGGAAAAACACTTGTAAAAACAGTGTAACTAAATAATCAGAATGACAACAAAATGGCTGCTGCCTTGAAAATAGGTAACTTAACATAATTTCATTAAAAAATTTTAAGTTACAGCCCTGATAATATTCTGTCACACATTCTTTTCCTCTCCTCCTTTTCTATCCTCCTTAGAATCACCATTTCACTAATATTTATGTGTCTGGCATCATTTAAACTGAGGTTTAAAAGCACAAAGATCAGTCAGATGTTAACTGATGAAGGGCCAAACTTAGAATGATAAATGGCGCCAATTTCGGAACGTCCTTGACACTGCGCATGCGCAGTAGGGGCGAAGTGTGGAGGGCCTCTAAGGACATGTTTTCTTTAGTTTTAGATGCAAATTTTGGGGATTGGGGGGCAAAATTTGTGTTTGGCCCTATATTTTAAGAGTTAGCACCAGCTATGTCTGGGTCATTGGTACAGTATAAAAATCTACTGTTTCCAGAGGCTCAAATGATTACTTAGCTAAATAAGAACCGAAGTTAAAATCCGTATAGGAATTTAATCTAAAGATTCTAAGTCTATTTATCAAAAAGTTACTAACTGACTTAGATAAAGAGACAAAAGACTCAATTGTAAACTATCGTAGAGTGCATAGGTATGAGGTAACATAAACCTATAACCTAAATAATAACAGGCTGCAGTAGATCTTGTGAAACAAGTATACTAAAAAATAGCAATGAGTAGTATGGAGGGATCAACAATATGAACATAATGATCCCTACACCACGACGGAAGAGCCTCCACTTTAGCCGCATAGAATAGCGAAGAAGAGGATCTCCTATAGTAAGAAATCGCGTCCAAAGCTCGTCCAGTACAGTGCTAACAATGCAATACGGACCACACAACGGAATACATGAAGGTTGCGACCTTGCTGGTTGTGATAAAGATGACACGATTTACCCAGTGAAAAAGATCCTCACATAGAGGAAGATTTCACGTTAAGACCCACAGTAGACAAGAGAGTAAATTACTCATGATCTCTGTGAAGATAGAGATGCTATCAACAGAAATGTATTGTAGTTGTTTATCTTAGCAATACCTGCTAAAACAACAGCGCCGGAGGATACGCGTATCCTATCATTCCGTCCTATAGATCAATAGAGCGTTAACAATATTAGCTCAGAGATCTGGACAAGCCAACACATACGTCTGCAATTGATTAGCAAGCTGTGTCATAAATAAATCATCATTGGGCGCTCCCATAGATAGCAAATCTGATTGAATACTTGTTTGTTGAGAGTCCATTCTGACAGCAACAAGCGACCCGTAAGAGAATGGGAGTCCGATAAAACAATCAGACGACCCGGAATATGCCGGACCAAAACTGAACTTGGTGTACTATAACCAACAGACGGATTCTTTCCATTAAATTGAATAACGGAAACGAAAGAGTGCCTCCCTGGTTCCGGAGATACGCCACTACTGTCGAATTAAAGGACAGGAATTTGGGCATGCGTTTCTGAATAATGTTCATGCAATGACATAAAGCAAGCCCAAAAAACATTATTCCGCGAAAGAAAACTGATTGCTAAGAGACTGCGGAACCCAAAGACCCTGGCACTTCGAATCCGTAGGGATCAGAATTATATCCCAATCTGTTTGACTGGCAACCGTCATAACAGCCACACTCGGGTCCGGCAACTGCGGTGGCACTCTCTGAGTCAACCACCGAATGTTTGCCCCAGTCTGAATCTCTTGTAACACTAGATAGACAAGAGAACGTGTAAATCGAGCAATTCATGGATTGCCGAAAAGTTGCCGTCGAAGAGAAGCTCCTCCGAGAACGAAGCGACTCTGAGAGAGTTCTTAACCTTACTATCCACGCGTGTGGATGTAGCTAGGGCTGCGTCACGTCTAACTAACTCCAATCAGCCACTGAAGGGCGGAGTTATACGTGAACAAACTACTGCCCTCAAAAGAAATTACATTGAGAATAATATCCCGTAAATCTTTTCTTGAAGACGTAATGATAACGCCTCAGTAAGGCGGATTACGTATGATAAAGCGTCTAAGTTAAGTCTACTATACATAATGTCGTTCCCAACATTGAAATTGGAAAAGACATAAACGGCGAAAAAGAATATATGCAGTCTTTAATCACACCGTCTAGACGCATATGAACTCTCGGTATGCCCTGCTCTGCCAAAATAAACTATTTGTATAAATGATAAAATGGCAGAAATGAGCAACGCGGACAAGAAACTAAACTATCATGCTTAGTAGCAGGCTTGTATATATATATATATAGCGTCGAAAAATAAAACACATGTTGTAATGACAATATTGGACTGCGTCGGTAAGTCAGGGACAATGTCCCTGAACCGATCGAAAAATCCGAGTCCAATGACGCTATAAGTCTCTTATCCAAGATCGCAGCAATGAAGTCCGAAATAATAATCACTGGAAGATAATGCCAGAAGATATGAAAGGCATCTTCCGATACTACTAAAGGGAAAACTCGAAATCTTTCGAATCCCTTTCGCCATCCTGTCGGACCCTATAAAGCGTTCGGTCGTCCGTACCTGATGCAACCGCGGACCGCACCGACCCAGCGCCGTCGGATAATTCCTGATTCGACCGAGAAACTGTCAATTGCTGGGATGCTGCGAAACAACTGTGCTAACTCGGATAGCACGTCCGTCACTGAGGCCTGAGGAGAAGCGGTCTTACGATGCATTGCCGCTGGAAGCTCCGTGATCGTTACCCCGTGCATACTACCAATATGCGAGCGAACGGAGTGTATAGGCCTCGTGTCCCTTGGCTACCGGATGGCGCGACCTATTCGCCGTGGAATCACTGAATGCCGAAACTGATCGGATACTCGAGGTCACGTAGCCAATGTGCGGTCGTGTGCCCTGCTGTGAGGATGAGGAAGCATTAAGGACAGTCTCTCGGACTGTCAATATAACGGAGCGTCCCGACCAACGGACATATGCTCCGAATGTAAAATATCTGAACCACAACATGCGGTCCCCTATGTTGTTGGGCGAGAGAGGGACCTCTCTCGCTCACAGCCCGGACGGACCTGGACAAGCCAGGAACCGGACTAACAGGCTTCCTCCGATCTATCCTCAATCTGCCGTCACTGGGTGAGTACTAAAGTAATTAAAGTGCTCGCATCACCCAAATCTCCTTCCTAGACCGCAACGGACGAACCCGGCAGCCGAACCATTCGATGAATGTACGCTACACCGGGTGAGCTAGCGAATGTCACTCCGTAGGCGATAGACATATTCCATGAGCACTTATTGCCGCTAACTCTTCATTAACTATGACGACAGAGGCACACTTTTGAAAGACATCTCCATAACTCTTCGAACAAGAAACCAGAAATGCTTGGTTAGCAAGCATAAAATAATAATATATATAGCGTCGTTCAATAATTCGAAAGTTTGTGTGACATTATTGGACTATGTTGGAACTGAGGGACGATGTCCCTGAACCGAACCAAAAATTTCTAAGTCCACCGACGCTATCAGTTTCTTATCCGGCATCGCAGCATTCTGGTCCGACGAAAGAAGCTGTAGAAGACCAAGTTAGATAACATACACAACAGCATATGTTGTTCCGAAAGGGAAAGCTCGAAATCCTCCGAATCCCTTTCGGTATCCCGTCGGACCGGATGAAACTTTCGGACGTCCGTACCCGCTTCCGCGGAGCGTCCCGACCCAGCATCGTCTGATAAAATATATGCGACAGATTCAGTTGATGCTGGGATGCTGCGATAAACTGTGCTATTAAGGAAAGCACGTCCGTTCCTGAGGCCTGTGCAGTAGCGGTCTTACGATGCATTGCCGCCGGAAGCTCCGTGTACGTTGACTCCCGCACACTTCCTATGCGAACGTCCGGAGTCTGCAGGCCTCGTGTCCCTGGCTACCGGATGGTGTGACCTGGTCGCCGAAGAATCCTTGATCGGCGAAGCTGGTAATATATCGGCGGTCACGCAGCCAAGGTGCGGTCGTGTGCGCTGACGAGAAGAGGAAGCCTTAGCAGTCTCTGCGGACTGCCTATACAACGGAGAGTCCCGAGCGACGGACGTATGCTCCGCTTGCGACACATTTTGTACCACAACATCTGGGGCCAGATGTTGTTGAACGAGAGAGGGGCCTCTCTCGCTTGCCGTCCGGATGGACCGGAACGAGCTATGAACCGGACTAAAAGGCTTCCTGCGTTCTCCCTCCGATCCGCCGTCACTGGGTGTGCATTAGGTTAATTTATAGTGCTCGCATCATCCCAAAATTCCTTCTAGACCGCAACGGACGAACCCGGCTGCCGAACCATTCGGTGAATGGACGCTACACTGGGCGAGCTAGCGGACGTCAAAGGCCGTCGAACCTACTAGGGTCCTCTTAGGCAATTGGCGTATTTACATGAGCACTTTTTTGCTAGCCCTTCATTAATTGTGACGACGGAGGCACACTGTTGGAAGACATCACAGATACATCACCCTAATCCTGATCGTCTGAAATAGAAATTGATAAAGTAGAGTGACCCTGCGGGGAAAGGACCGGAGTGTCCAAATCCCCAATAACATACCGTGACATACGCTTCCCATATTGTCATCGAAATCATACGATACAGAACAGGAGTTAATGCGAGTACACTGACCACATATAGAATGATAATAAAGTCAGAGGAAGACTTCCTCTTAAAACAATTGATCAATATCCTTTCAATGTGAAAAGAAAACAAGTCCTGGTACTCGCACTAACCCCTGGCAATCAAAATACATAATAATAATATGATCCATTAATATAGAAAAAATAATTGAAATCAAAATATTTTGAAAAAATATTTTTTCAGAACAGCCCAAGTTTCTGAAAAGTAACGTTGAGCCCCAATGGATCCCAAGCCTAAGTGTGGACAAAAATTTTAAAAATATTTTAAACAATTTATTCAACACTTACGAACAATAATAATGTATCTAGTTATGATTAAAATAACATCAAGATATTATTTTTTAGAAATCCCCCCCTCACACAGAGGGCTGTTGTAAATGTAAACAATGAGTGTAAAAACACTAAAATAAGACTCCAGGCACCCAGGCCCGAAATCAGTTACCAAAAATACACTATCTGATGCAAAACAGAGACTTCCAGGGAAGAAACTGCAGAACATCAGATGGTAGATGCAGAACACAACGCCTAACCACCCGTAGGTGAAGACGTAAACATGGGGAAAAGAACAGAATTCATTCTGTTATTCAGCTAAAACTCCCAAGAAAATTTAGTAATAATAATTACAAAAACTATGCCAAAAGCATGGGAGAATAGCAAGGGGGAACTTAAAGGACAGGGAGAGAGGAAAACACTTAAAAAACAGTGTAACTAAATAATCAGAATGACAACAAAATGGCTGCTGCCTTGAAAATAGGTAACTTAACATAATTTCATTAAAAAATTTTAAGTTACAGCCCTGATAATATTCTGTCACACATTTTTTTCCTCTCCTCCGTCTCTATCCTCCTTAGAATCACCATTTCACTAATATTTATGTGTCTGGCATCATTTAAACTGAGATTTATAAGCACAAAGAACAGTCAGATGTTAACTGATGAAGGGCCAAACTTAGAAATGATTAATGGCGCCAATTTCGGAACGTCCTTGACACTGCGCATGCGCAGTAGGGGCGAAGTGTGGAGAGCCTTTCAGGACATGTTTTCTTTAGTTTTAGATGCAAATTTTGGGGATTGGGGGGCAAAATTTGTGTTTGGCCCTATATTTTAAGAGTTAGCACCAGCTATGTCTGGGTCATTGGTACAGTATAAAAATATAGGTTTTGACCCCTCGTTGGAGCAAGCTCATATGGTTTTGTTGAAATATTTTGAAACATTTATTTCTTTCAACTGCTGAATTTGCAAATTACGCGGACGGATGCAGGCGATTCGTTAGGTAAAGGATTAAGGTTTGATTTTGAACCTAATTCAAATCAAATCAAACATTCAGTCGGTATACGTGGTGACCGCGTAAATCACAACCCACCCTTTCAAGTTCCGCTTGTTCAATTGATATGCACACATGCATTCTGACATGATGTCTGCTCGGTTGCCGTTAATTATTTTATTCGTGCCCTTCTACTGCCTTTTAAAATAATAACTACCTAAAAGCTCTGGCTGACCTGTTAACTGTAATATTCTTGATATTAATGTAATTGGCGAGAAATAATCACCACATGTAATGATATATGTAAAAAGAAAGGACATACGTTTCCATGCTCAAGATATTTTATTTAACCCTTTACCCAACGCAGACAGTTTCAAAATTTATTATTTTAAAAATCATTTTTTTAATTTTTTCAAATTATTTCAACAAAACCATATCATGTGACCCCTCTTGGGAACGAGCTCGTCGAGCTCATTCCAAAGAGGGGTCACATGATATGGTTTTGTTGAAATCTTTCGAAAAATATTTTTTCAGCTGCTGAATTTGCATATTACGCAGGTGGATGTGGGCGATTCGTTGGGTAAAGGGTTAAGTATTCGGCAGTTAGGTATTCAAAAATCGAATCTGACAATGATTTGAAATTTGAATTGAATTCGAAGATTCACAGGAGCCCAATATAGAAGTTTTTATAAACTGAACATACTGTGCATCATAAGCAAATTTCTGGAAGAAATAATACACTGATAATAGAGACATCAGGATAAACTAGTGATGTTTTGAAATGCGACTATTATAATCCCTGATGGGTACAGGTGTGGGATGGGAAAATCTCACTTGAGGGCAAGATATTTGGGCCAGACACGAGGCTTGCCGAGTGTCTGGACCAAATATCTTGTCCCGAGGGTGAGATTTTCCCATCCCACACCCGTACCCATCAGGGATTATTTTTCTCCCCACACCATACAGCGGTAACGTTAGCCAGAGGTAATCGGCGGTCACGTGCTGATATAATCAACTCATTTGGTATTCGTTGTTTTGAAAAACCAATGACACCATCGGAAAGAGCATGGAAAAGTTACGTATATACCAAAGGTATATACCACAAAATCAATTAGGAACGGTGGCATCTTGGGGTTTAAAGAGCTTTAGAGCATCAAACTTTGATCACACGGCATTCTGATGACGTCAATATGAATTAGTTGGTAGCAAAAAACCGATACGATATGCATAACGTCATAATAACGTTATAAATGTATAACATCACGTGGGTGGGGTGGGATACATCTGTCTCTCCCTGCTATCTCACTCTGGACAGACATATGTTACACATGCAGTGGGGGGAGAAAAAATGTCTCCAGATGGATCATGATGGGCTCCGACTTAGAACAAGAATTGGAGATAACTACACAGTTCCACTTACAAAGAATACTATGATTCAATCCATTACCTATGAATAGCCTGCATCCATTCATGTAATTCATACATTCATTGGAACGGCTTATCAAGCTTGTTCAAATGAGGGGTCAATGATATGTGATTTTGTTGAAATTTTTTGAAAAAATAGAAAGAAAAAAATAATTAAAATAACATACCGTATTTACTCTATGTATTGGGACAGCTAAAAATAATTATTTTCACAGGTGTCCCAATTCTTAGAAAATAGGGAAAGAACACAGCCTGGTCTTGATTTGATGCTGAATAAAGTTGTGTGTGATTCGTTTTTCATCACTATATACGAAAATCGCTGTCCAATTTTTTTTTTTATATTTTCATTTTTTGCTTCCAAAACATAGCTTATGATCCCTCATTGGAACGAGCGGGATCATAAGCTATGTTTTGGAAGCAAAAAATGAAAATTTTTAGTTACTCAAGAATTTTTTTTTATGAGTGTCGTCTGCTACTAGCGACGGGCCAATTGGAAACAAATCTCCTGAATGTCCCAAACTTTGGAGCATAAAAAAAATAAAGTTTTCTGGAAAAAGTGTGTGTCCTAAATCATAGAGTGTCCCAATACATAGAGTAAATACGGTATTTTGATATATTGTGGGTGTTAGATAAAGGGTTAGCCCAGTACTTTGCAAAAAAAAATTTGTAACTGAAAATATTCATATTTTATCCCCAAAACATACTTTACAATTTTGTTTCAATCAAGGGGGTCAATAGCAAAATTTTGGAGGCAATAATTGCAAAAATAATAAAATTTCAATCGTGACTTTTGTGAATTGCTCTGACCAATTATAAACATAACTTTTGATAAAGGGTTAAACACTGATGAAAATTTATTGGGGGCACACATGAAAAAATATTATATATACTTTACTCAGAAGTGAATTCACTTTCTCAGTGAAAATTTAAGTTATCATGTTGACATCAAGCCTGGAAATTAGCAATCTGTCATTTGCAGAATGAGGTTCCCAGCGGGGAAATTTGCTGATGCTATCCCATACAGTGGGCCAATTTAGCCTTTGGGTACCTCTTTCTGTTTAGGCTTGAGACCTTGATTCAGATTGAGGTTCACTGAGGGTAAATTTAGTGATGATACCCTGCTGGGGGCCTCATTCTACAGATGACTGATTGCTTTTTTCCAGGTTTGGTTGATGTTAAATTCAATAATAAAAAAGACTGGGGTTGGAATCTCAAGAAAATCAAATTTAACTGCAAAAATCATTAACTCACAAACATGTCATAATAGATTGATGATCTTTTTGCATGTTATAATTAGATTAATTTAAGAAAAATACTTCACATGCAATTTAGTGAATATATCTTCTCCTTATACTTTAAGTCATTATAGTCACATTAAATTCTATACGTGGGAATAGAAATAAACAGCTGTGCCATGAGCGTATGATACGCCCGTTATTAATTACAAGAGGGAACCACACAATATGAGTATACATGTGTACTTGTCAGGTTACATATACTTGCCACCAAAAAATCCTGAAAATTGCTCGAAGTCCAACATGTGGAAAATTGCCTATATTTTGATGAATAAAGTCCCATAACTCTGGAATGACAAATCGGACAGTGACACAAATCGAAAGGGAGATTCATTCTATCAACATATATTTGCAACCAAAAAATCATGAAAATTGCTCTAAGCATTTTCAAGTTATTGTTCGACATGTAAAAAATAAAGTTCTATAACTCTGGAATGACTAATCGAATGGCGACGCCAACCGAAAGGGAGCTTCCTTCCATCAACATAAACCACCTATCAAAAAATCGTGAAAATCTCTTGAAGCGTTCTCGAGTTATCGTACGACATGTAAAAAATCAACAATTTTCTAAGTAATAAAGTCCCATAACTCTGGAATGACTAATTGAACAGTGACACTAAACGAAAGGGAGCTTCCCTCCATCGATATACACCACCTACCCAAAAATCACAAAAATCTCTCAAAGTGTTCTCGAGTTATCGTACGAGGTGTAAAAAATCAACAATTTTCTAAGTAATAAAGTCCCATAACTCTGGAATGACTAATCAAACGGCGACACTAAATGAAAGGGAGCTTCCCTCCATCGATATACACCACCTACCCAAAAATCACGTAAATCTCTTGAAGCGTTCTTGAGTTATCGTACGACGTGTAAAAAATCAACAATTTTCTAAGTAATAAAGTCCCATAACTCTGGAATGACTAATCGAACAGTGACACTAAACGAAAGGGAGCTTCCCTCCATCGATATACACCACCTACCCAAAAATTACGAAAATCTCTCAAAGCGTTCTTGAGTTATCGTACGACATGTGACCGGACAGACAGACGGATGGACAGATTGACAGCGGTATACCATAATACGACCCGTTTTTTCAAAACGGGCGTATAAAAACTAATTTACAGTTTTAAGAAAATCAAATTTGACTTAAAAAATCATAAACTTACAAAATCTGCATAACAGATTGATGATCTTTTTCTTCCAGTACATTTTCCCATTTTTCTGATTGGCTGTATTTCTCAACTTCTCTCTGAAATGTTGGAGAAAGCAAAAATTTGAAAACAATTCTTGTTAACCCTTTACCCAACGCAGACAATATCAAAATTTATTATTTTAAATATCATTTTTTTTAATTTTTCAAAAAATTTCAACAAAACCATATCAAGTGACCCCTCATTGGAACGAGCTCGTTGAGCTCGTTCCAATGAGGGGTCACATGATATGGTTTTGTTGAAATTTTTTGAAAAATATTATTTTTTCAACTGCTGAATTTGCATATTACGCGGGCGGATGCGGGCAATTCGTTGGGTAAAGGGTTAATTACCTGCAAAATTTTTGTTTATTTACCTACACACTTTTGCAACAAAAACACACTTTTGTAACAAGAGGAATGGGTCAAAGGAGAACATAAAGAAAAGACAAACAAAAAGCAAAACAAAAAGTTGACCATACTTTCCATCTACTGTACTGTGATTACAAACGTGGAAAGAAAATTTGAACCAGATCGCGACTCGGTTCTAATTTGGTCACAATCTGCTGTCTGCTTCTCTGCCCAAAACACTGCAGAATCTCACCTATCCAAATAAGAACTGAAATGGAAACTTAACCCTTTACCTAACACAAAAGGCATATGACACATGCAAACAAAATTCTTGAATATATAAATTCTTTTCATTTTTTGCATCAAAAACATAGCTTATGACCTCTCATTGGAATGAGTTCAATGGGCCCATTCCATTAAGGGGTCATAAGTGATGTTTTTGTGACAAAAAAATGAAACAAGAGGTGTGCAATCTGAGTGTTGCACGTCCATAACCCGTTTATCAATCATATCCCAGTTGTCAAATCTAGAACCTTTGTTCAAGTTATAATGCTAACAAGTTGAGAATTTGTAAAAATTATTTAAGGTCCATAACTTTGTAAGAGAAATCGGACCAGGCCAGTTTTTGGAGCTCGCTTGAGAAATTATTGCAAAAGACCTGTATGGCAAATAATAGTCAAATCAGAGAATGTTTATACAAGTTATTGCGATAACAAGCTAAAAATTTGTTAAAAAATGACTAATTAAGGCTCGTAAATCTGTAACGAAAACTTAGCGTTGGCCAGTTTTCAACCTTGCTTGAGATATTATTGCAAAAGACCTGTATGGCAAATATTTGTTAAATCAGAGAACGGTTGTTCAAGTTATTGCACTAACAATATGCAGACACCCGCCTGGATGCACACAGACTGTCGCCAAACCATAGGTCACAGCTGTTTAACACAGCTCGGCCAAAAATAATGAAAATTGAATGGTAATTTTTGTGAACAGTGCCTTTCTGTTTTGGCTGTTACATTGGGCAAAGGGTTAAGTTAAAACATGCCCTGCCCATCCCACATTCACACTCTGATAAAGCAACAGACATTAATTTCAAATGTTAGAATTTAAGTTTGCTTGTATTATTATGTACTCGTACGTGGCCCAAGTCTCCCATCATTTTTATCAATGCAGTTATATCAACTTTTGTGCATAAAACAGTTTTTATTATTTTCATAGGCTAATACATGCTGTCTCGACTACTGAAGAGAATGAAAGTGTCAATGACACTGTAGCTTAACTTGTGTGTTGTGTTTGATGAAACGGATAATGTTCAATGTTTATGAAAGGATTATGAAATAAGAATTGTGATAATTGGGAATATGTTCCATTCTGTTCCCTGTATGCTATGTTTTTGATAAAAAATGTTAAAAAATTTACAGTAATTTATATATTTTTTATACTTACCAATGACCCAGACATAGCTGGTGCTAACTCTTAAAATATAGGGCCAAACACAAATTTTGCCCCCCAATCCCCAAAATTTGCATCTAAAACCAAAGAAAACATGTCCTGAAAGGCCCTCCACACTTCGTCCCTACTGTGCATGCGCAGTGTCAAGGACGTTCTGAAATTGGCGCCATTAATCATTCTAATAACCAGTGCCTGGTAAGCGTAATGTACTCAGCGGGGAGGCAAGAGTTCCCAACTCCTGGGAGGGCCATCCCCGTCTGGGTCATTGGTAAGTATAAAAAATATATAAATTACTATAAATTTTTTAACATTTTTATACTGTACCAATGACCCAGACATAGCTGAATAGTAAAAAGGCTGGAGGGCCAAGGACATAGAGCAAAATGGAATACGCTCAATAAAATAAAATAGAGTCATCCCCTATAGGGAAAAAGAAGTAATAGGCCTTACATGTATCTTTCTTATTTATGATAAATTAGAAAGATACAACACCTTCCAAAATTGAGCTTCATACATCCATGTACTCTATTAATATCCAATATAATCCTTATACTAATAATTTTTAAAGTAAGCCAATAAATAAAGTAAGTCTAGAGAATAGAGACTCTTATACTCCTAAAAGTGTCTGAGGATTGCATAATCATGTCCGTTGACATATGCAAAATTCAAAGGCTATACTTTAAAAACTAAGACTTGAATGAATTTTAAAAACCTAAACTTCTCACTAAACAACCATCCCAATAACAGCTCAGAATTACTAACTCCGGAGGAGGTATCCCCTTGTTTTCATAGTAAAACAGGTGACCCAAGGGAACACCCTCCCCCCCCCCCCTTTTTCTTGCCCTGGGTCAAATAGCCCAGAGCGAAGAGGGCAGCCGAACGGAGACACTGCCGAAACAGACAGCCTACCTAGCTATAGTAGCAACTGTTAAGTGAATGACATTCTGAGCAGTAGATAATAGACCTAACAATAGAGGCCTCCAGAAATGGACTCGATATTTCTGAGATAAAATTCATGAATGTGGATGGCTGAGCGCAATGAGCGGCCTTCAAAAATCTATAATAGCGACACTATTAATGTAAGCCCAAGAAGTAGAAGAACTCTTACTTCATGAGCCGAAATCTTAAGCACAACTGCTAAGTCAATGATATACCATAAGCAGTACCGATAGTTAATAGAATCCATTAACAATAAAATGGAGCGTAACGTCCTTCTACTAGGCATCAAAGACAGAAGAAGCTTACGCCCATAGTAATAAACAGATATCTGTTTATAAATACATAAACTGTACCCGGAAAGAGTAAAGGCCTATGCCCATACAAAGACGGAAGGACCTTAAAATAATAGGTTCCGGATAATAGGAGCCTAACTCTTATGCAAAAATTCAACCTAAATAGTAACGGAAGTAGTGATTCCGAAACTACGAAAGTGAAAATCATCCATCGATAGTGCATGAAACTCACTGACTCTACAGTAAAAGAGAAACCAACAGAATTACTGTCTAAAAGGTCAGAATTTGAAAACTACTGTTTCCAGAGGCTCAAATGATTACTTAGCTAAATAAGAACCGAAGTTAAAATCCATATAGGAATTTAATCTAAAGATTCTAAGTCTATTTATCAAAAAGTTACTAACTGACTTAGATAAAGAGACAAAAGACTCAATTGTAAACTATCGTAGAGTGCATAGGTATGAGGTAACATAAACCTATAACCTAAATAATAACAGGCTGCAGTAGATCTTGTGAAACAAGTATACTAAAAAATTGCAATGAGTAGTATGGAGGGATCAACAATATGAACATAATGATCCCTACACCACGACGGAAGAGCCTCCACTTTAGCCGCATAGAATAGCGAAGAAGAGGATCTCCTATAGTAAGAAATCGCGTCCAAAGCTCGTCCAGTACAGTGCTTACAATGCAATACGGACCACACAACGGAATACATGAAGGTTGCGACCTTGCGGGTTGTGATAAAGATGACACGATTTACCCAGTGAAAAAAGATCCTCACATAGAGGAAGATTTCACGTTAAGACCCACAGTAGACAAGAGAGTAAATTACCCATGATCTCTGTGAAGATAGAGATGCTATCAACAGAAATGTATTGTGGTTGTTTATCTTAGCAATACCTGCTGAAACAACAGCGCCGGAGGATACGCGTATCCTATCATTCCGTCCTATAGATCAATAGAGCGTTAACAACATTAGCTCAGAGATCTGGACAAGCCATCACATACGCCTGCAATTGATTAGCAAGCTGTGTCGTAAATAAATCATCATTGGGTGCTCCCATAGATAGCAAATCTGATTGAATACTTGTTTGTTGAGAGTCCATTCTGACAGCAACAAGCGACCCGTAAGAGAACGGGAGTCCGGTAAAACAATCAGACGACCCGGAATATGACGGACCAAAACAGAACTTGGTGTACTATAACCAACAGACGGATTCTTTCCATTAAATTGAATAACGGAAACGAAAGAGTGCCTCCCTGGTTCCGGAGATAAGCCACTACTGTCGAATTAAAGGACAGGATTTGGGCATGCGTTTCTGAATAATGTTCATGCAATGACATAAAGCAAGCCTAAAAAACATTATTCCGCGGAAGAAAACTGATTGCTAAGAGACTGCGGAACCCAAAGACCCTGGCACTTCGAATCCGTAGGGATCAGTATTATATCCCAATCTGTTTGACTGGCAACCGTCATAACAGCCACACTCGGGTCCGGCAACTGCGGTGGCACTCTCTGAGTCAACCACCGAATGTTTGCCCCAGTCTGAATCTCTTGTAACACTAGATAGACAAGAGAACGTGTAAATCGAGCAACTCATGGATTGCCGAAAAGTTGCCGTCGAAGAGAAGCTCCTCCGAGAACGAAGCGACTCTGAGAGAGTTCTTAACCTTACTATCCATGCGTGTGGATGTAGCTAGGGCTGCGTCACGTCTAACCAACTCCAATCAGCCACTGAAGGGCGGAGTTATACGTGAACAAACTACTGCCCTCAAAAGAAATTACATTGAGAATAATATCCCGTAAATCTTTTCTTGAAGACGTAATGATAACGCCTCAGTAAGGCGGATTACGTATGATAAAGCGTCTAAGTTAAGTCTACTATACATCATGTCGTTTCCAACATTGAAATTGGAAAAGACATAAACGGCGAAAAAGAATATATGCAGTCTTTAACCACACCGTCTAGACGCATATGAACTCTCGGTATGCCCTGCTCTGCCAAAATAAACTATTCGTATAAATGATAAAATGGCAGAAATGAGCAACGCGGACAAGAAACTAAACTATCATGCTTGGTAGCAGGCTTGTATATATATATATATAGCGTCGAAAAATAAAACACATGTTGTAATGACAATATTGGACTGCGTCGGTAAGTCAGGGACAATGTCCCTGAACCGATCGAAAAATCCAAGTCCAATGACGCTATAAGTCTCTTATCCAAGATCGCAGCAATGAAGTCCGAAATAACAATCACTGGAAGATAATGCCAGAAGATATGAAAGGCAGCTTCCGATACTACTAAAGGGAAAACTCGAAATCTTTCGAATCCCTTTCGCCATCCTGTCGGACCCTATAAAGCGTTCGGTCGTCCGTACCTGATGCAACCGCGCACCGCACCGACCCAGCGCCGTTGGATAATTCCTGATTCGACCGAGAAACTGTCAATTGCTGGGATGCTGCGAAACAACTGTGCTAACTCGGATAGCACGTCCGTCACTGAGGCCTGAGGAGAAGCGGTCTTACGATGCATTGCCGCTGGAAGCTCCGTGATCGTTACCCCGTGCATACTACCAATATGCGAGCGAACGGAGTGTATAGGCCTCGTGTCCCTTGGCTATCGGATGGCGCGACCTATTCGCCGTGGAATCACTGAATGACGAAACTGATCGGATACTCAAGGTCACGTAGCCAATGTGCGGTCGTGTGCCCTGCTGTGAGGATGAGGAAGCATTAAGGACAGTCTCTCGGACTGTCAATATAACGGAGCGTCCCGACCGACGGACATATGCTCCGAATGTAAAATATCTGAACCACAACATGCGGTCCCCTATGTTGTTGGACGAGAGAGGGACCTCTCTCGCTCACAGCCCGGACGGACCTGGACAAGCCAGGAAACGGACTAACAGGCTTCCTCCGATCTGTCCTCAATCTGCCGTCACTGGGTGAGTACTAAAGTTATTAAAGTGCTCGCATCACCCAAATCTCCTTCCTAGACCGCAACGGACGAACCCGGCAGCCGAACCATTCGATGAATGTACGCTACACCGGGTGAGCTAGCGAATGTCACTCCGTAGGCGATAGACATATTCCATGAGCACTTATTGCCGCTAGCTCTTCATTAACTATGACGACAGAGGCACACTTTTGAAAGACATCTCCATAACTCTGCGAACAAGAAACCAGAAATGCTTGGTTATAGCAAGCATAAAATAATAATATATATAGCGTCGCTCAATAATTCGAAAGTTTGTGTGACATTATTGGACTATGTCGGAACTGAGGGACGATGTCCCTGAACCGAACCAAAAATTTCTAAGTCCACCGACACAATCAGTTTCTTATCCGGCATCGCAGCATTCTGGTCCGACGAAAGAAGCTGTAGAAGACCAAGTCAGATGACATACACAACAGCATATGTTGTTCCGAAAGGGAAAGCTCGAAATCCTCCAAATCCCTTTCGGTATCCCGTCGGACCGGATGAAACTTTCGGACGTCCGTACCCGCTTCCGCGGAGCGTCCCGACCCAGCATCGTCGGATAAAATATATGCGGCAGATTCAGTTGATGCTGGGATGCTGCGATAAACTGTGCTATTAAGGAAAGCACGTCTGTTCCCGAGGCCTGTGCAGTAGCGGTCTTACGATGCATTGCCGCCGGAAGCTCCGTGTACGTTGACTCCCGCACACTTCCTATGCGAACGTCCGGAGTCTGCAGGCCTCGTGTCCCTGGCTACCGGATGGTGTGACCTGGTCGCCGAAGAATCCTTGATCGGCGAAGCTGGTAATATATCGGCGGTCACACAGCCAATGTGCGGTCGTGTGCGCTGACGAGAAGAGGAAGCCTTAGCAGTCTCCGCGGACTGCCTATACAACGGAGCGTCCCGAGCGACGGACGTATGCTCCGCTTGCGACACATTTTGTACCACAACATCTGGGGCCAGATGTTGTTGAACGAGAGAGGGGCCTCTCTCGCTTGCCGTCCGGATGGACCGGAACGAGCTATGAACCGGACTAAAAGGCTTCCTCCGTTCTCCCTCCGATCCGCCGTCACTGGGTGTGCATTAGGTTAATTTATAGTGCTTGCATCACCCCAAAATTCCTTCTAGACCGCAATGGACGAACCCGGCTGCCGAACCATTCGGTGAATGGACGCTACACCGGGCGAGCTGGCGGACGTCAAAGGCCGTCGAACCTACTAGGGTCCTCTTAGGCAATTGGCGTATTTACATGAGCACTTTTCCGCTAGCCCTTCATTAATTGTGACGACGGAGGCACACTGTTGGAAGACATCACAGATACATCACCCTAATCTTGATCGTCTGAAATAGAAATTGATAAAGTAGAGTGACCCTGCGGGGAAAGGACCGGAGTGTCCAAATCCCCAATAACATACCGTGACATACGCTTCCCATATTGTCATCGAAATCATACGATACAGAACAGGAGATAATGCGAGTACACTGACCACATATAGAATGATTATAAAGTCAGAGGAAGACTTCCTCTTAATACAATTGATCAATATCCTTTCAATGTGAAAAGAAAACAAGTCCTGGTACTCGCACTAACCCCTGGCAATCAAAATACATAATAATAATATGATCCATTAATATAGAAAAAATAATTGAAATCAAAATATTTTGAAAAAATATTTTTTCAGAACAGCCCAAGTTTCTGAAAAGTAACGTTGAGCCCCAATGGATCCCAAGCCTAAGTGTAGACAAAAATTTTAAAAATATTTTAAACAATTTATTCAACACTTACGAACAATAATAATGTATCTAGTTATGATTAAAATAACATCAAGATATTATTTTCCAGAAATCCCCCCCTCACACAGAGGGCTATTGTAAATGTAAACAATGAGTGTAAAAACACTAAAATAAGACTCCAGGCACCCAGGCCCGAAATCAGTTACCAAAAATACACTATCTGATGCAAAACAGAGACTTCCAGGGAAGAAACTGCAGAACATCAGATGGTAGATGCAGAACACAACGCCAAACCACCCGTAGGTGAAGACGTAAACATGGGGAAAAGAACAGAATTCATTCTGTTATTCAGCTAAAACTCCCAAGAAAATTTAGTAATAATAATTACAAAAACTATGCCAAAAGCATGGGAGAATAGCAAGGGGGGACTTAAAGGACAGGGAGAGAGGAAAACACTTACAAAACAGTGTAACTAAATAATCAGAATGACAACAAAATGGCTGCTGCTTCGAAAATAGGTAACTTAACATAATTTCATTAAAAAATTTTAAGTTACAGCCCTGATAATATTCTGTCACACATTTTTTTCCTCTCCTCCTTCTCTATCCTCCTTAGAATCACCATTTCACTAATATTTATGTGTCTGGCATCATTTAAACTGAGATTTATAAGCACAAAGATCAGTCAGATGTTAACTGATGAAGGGCCAAACTTAGAATGATTAATGGCGCCAATTTCGGAACGTCCTTGACACTGCGCATGCGCAGTAGGGACGAAGTGTGGAGGGCCTTTCAGGACATGTTTTCTTTGGTTTTAGATGCAAATTTTGGGGATTGGGGGGCAAAATTTGTGTTTGGCCCTATATTTTAAGAGTTAGCACCAGCTATGTCTGGGTCATTGGTACAGTATAAAAATATGAGGTGTACACTGTACTAAAGAGCTGAGGGGTGTGTTAATATGACCTCACAGTTAATGTATGTGGCCCTCACAGTTAACGTATATCAACGAAAGTTACCAAGTTACAGTGAAATTATTCCAAAACGAGTCATCCTATCAAGTTACATTGAAATCCCTTCATAAATATGGCCTGTAGACTGTGCTAACGGTTTTCGGGCTTCGGGCCCCTAGAGCCGTCAGTTTCCCAATTGCGTCCAGAGGGGACATTCTCATCTAGACATTATATGAAGTCAACCTACCAAGTTACAATGAAATCCCTTCATAAATATGACCTGTAGACTGTGCTAAAGGTTTTAGGGCTTTGGGCTTGGGCAGCCATCATGGTTGAATGATCGCAACCAAAAGGGGACATTCTAATCTGGGCATCATCTGGAGTGGTCCTACGAAGTTACAATGAAATCCCTTCATAAATATGACCTGTAGACTGTGCTCAAGGTTTTCAGGCTCGGGTCCCTGAAGCCGCCACAGTTGACCAATCACGACCAAAAGGGGATGTCATCATCTAGGCATTATATGGTATCAAACTAACAGGCTATAATGAAATCCTTCCATAAATATGACCTATAGACTATGCTAAAGGTTTTGGGCTCAGGCAGCCATCAAGGCTGAATGATCGTGACCAAAAGGGGACGTACTCATCTAGACATTATTTGGAGTTATCCTACCAGGGTACAATGAAATCCCTTCATAAATATCACCTGTAGACTGTGCTAAAGGTTTTCGGGCTTCAGGCCCCTGTAGCCGTCACAGTCGCCTAATGGTGTCCAAAAGGGCTGTTCTCATCTAGACATTATATGAAGTCAACCTACCAAGTTACAATGAAATCCCTTCTTAACTTTGAACTGAAGACTGTGCTAAAGGTTTTCGGGCTTTGGGCTCGGGCAGCCATCATGGGTGAATGATCGCAACCAAAAGGGGACATTCTCATCTGGGCATCATCTGGAGTGATCCTACGAAGTTACAATGAAATCCCTTCATAAATATGACCTGTAGACTATGCTCAAGATTTTCAGGCTTCGGGCACCTGTAGCCATCACAGTTGACCAATCACGACCAAAAGGGTATGTCATCATCTAGGCATTATATGGAGTCAACCTAACAAGTTACAATAAAATCTTTCCATAAATACGACCTATAGACTATGCTAAAGGTTTTTGGGCTCGGGCAGCCATCAAGGCTGAATGATCGCGACCAAAAGGGGACGTTCTCATCTAGACATTATTTGGAGTCATCCTACCAAGCTACAACGAAATCCCTTCATAATTATGACCTGTAGACTGTTTTAAAGGTTTTCGGGCTTCAGGGCCCTGTAGCTGTCACAGATGCTCAATTGTGTCCAAAAGGGGACGTTCTCATATAGACATTATATAAAGTCAAACCTACCAAGTTACAATGAAATCCCTTCATAAATATGACCTGTAGACTGTGCTAAAGGTATTCGGGCTTCGGGCCTGGGCAACCATAATGGTTAAATGATTGCAACCAAAAGGGCACATTCTCATCTGGGCATCATCTGATCCTACAAAGTTACAATGAAATCCCTTCATAAATATGACCTGTAGACTGTGCTCAAGATTTTCAGGCTTTTGGCACCTGTAGCCATCACAGTTGACCAATCATGACCAAAAGGAAATGTCATCATCTAGGCATTATATGGAGTCAACCTAACAAGTTACAATGAAATCCTTCCATAAATACGACCTGTAGAATATGCTAAAGGTCTTTGGGCTCGGGCAGCCATAAAGGCTAAATGATCGTGACCAAAAGGGGATGTTCTCATCAAGACTTTATTTGGAGTCATCCTACCAAGCTACAATGAAATCCCTTCATAATTATGACCTGTAGACTATTCTAAAGGTTTTCGGGCCCCTGTAGCCGTCACAGTTGCCTAATCGTGTCCAAAAGGGGACGTTCTCATCTAGACATTATATGAAGTCAAGCTACCAAGTTACAATGAAATCCCTTCATAAATAAGACCTGTAGACTGTGCTAAAGGTTTTCGAGCTTCAGGCTCTGGCAGCCATCATGGTTGAATGATCGCAACCAAAGGGGACAATCTCATCTGGGCATCATCTCGAGTGATCCTACGAAGTTACACTGAAATCCCTTTATAAATATGACCTGTAGACTGTGCTCAAGGTTTTGGGGCTTCGGGCACCTGTAGCCATCACAGTTGACCAATCACGACCAAAAGGGGATGTCATCATCTAGGCATTATATGGAGTCAACACAACAGGTTACAATGAAATCCTTCCATAAATATGACCTTTTGCCTATGCTAAATGTTTTGGGGCTCGGGCACCCATCAAGGCTGAATGATCGCGATCAAAATGGGACGTTCTCATCTAGACATTATTTGGAGTCATCCTACGAAGTTACAATGAAATCCCTTCATAAATATGACCTGTAGACTGTGCTAAAGGTTTTCGGGCTTCGGTCCCTTGTAGCCGTCACAGTTGCCCAATCAGGACCAAAAGGTGACTTTCTCATCTAGACATTGTATGAAGTCAACCCACCAAGTTACAATGAAATTCCTCAATAAATATGACCTGTAGACTGTGCTAAAGGTTTTGGGGTTTTGGGCTCGGGCAGTCGTCATGGCTGGCAGATCACGTCCAAATGGTGAAATTCTTATCTAGACATCATAAGGAGTCATCCTGCCAATACTAACACCCTAACTACAGCAATTACAGTTCAGTTGCACCATTAGACATATCCAGAATTTTTATTTGAATCAAAAGCTTTCATACAATAGGAAAGTTAAAAAATTTATAGTAATTTATATATTTTTTATACTTACCAATGACCCAGACTTAGCTGCTGGTGCTAACTCCACAAAAACCAGGGCCAAACACAAATTTTGCCCCCCAATCCCCAAAATTTGCATCCAAAACAAAAAGAAGACCTCCATAGTACGACTCTACTGCGCATGCGCAGTGACGCAGTCGTCCCGAAATTGGCGCCAAATATCATTCTTACTGGCAGTGCCTGGTCAGCGCTATGTACTCAGCGGGGAGGCAAGAGTTCCCAACTCAGGGAGGGCCATCCCCGTCTGGGTCATTGGTAAGTATAAAAAATATATAAATTACTATAAATTTTTTAACATTTTTATACTGTACCAATGACCCAGACTTAGCTGAATAGTAAACAGGCTGGAGGGCCTAGGACATAGAGGAAAATCCAATAAGCTCAATTATAAAATAAAGAGGTAACCCCTTAAGGAGAAAAGGAGTATTAGGCTTTACATGTATCTTTCTTATTTAATATTTAAATCAGAAAGATACACTACCCTTAATAATTGAGCACAATAACATTCATGTTCTCTATTAACATCCAGTATAACCCTTATACTAATTATTTTTAAAGCAAGCCAATAAATAAAGTAGTCCAGAGAATTGAGACTCTTTATAATCATTTAAAAGTGTCCGAGTATTGTATATTAAAGCCCGTTTGACACTTGACATATACAAATGCTTCACACCGAGCTACACTTTAAAAATAAGACATGAATGAAATTAAACATTAATATTACACTTTAAAACCATCCCGGAAGCAACTCAGAAATACTGTCTTGGAGGAGGCATTCCCTTGCTTTTCACTATAAAGCAGGTGACCTAAGGGAACACCCGCCCCCCCCCCCCCCCCCCCTTCCCCTTGCCCTGGGTCAAATAGCCCAGAGCGAAGAGGGCAGTCGGACGGAGTCACTGCCGGAACAGAAAGCCTGCATAACTATAGTTGCAACTGTTTAGTGGACGACATTCTGAGCAACAGATAACGGACCTAAACAATGCAGGTCTCCAGAAATGGACTCAATATTTCTGAGATAAAAATTAGTAAATGTGGATGGCTGAGCCAATAAGCAGCCTTCATTAAATCTGTAATAGCAACACTATTAGCATAAGCCCAGGAAGTAGAAAGAGCTCTTACTTCATGAGCAGAAATCTTAAGCACAGACTGCTGAGAAGAAGATAAATCTTCATACGCAGTACGGATAGTTAACTGAATCCATCTAGCAATAGAATGGACTGAAATGTCCTTTCTATTAGGCATCAAAGACAGAAAGAAACGTTTCCGTCCCTTTCTGATGAACTGAGATCTCTGTTTATAGATACGTAGTGCTCTAACAGGACAGAGTAAAGGCCTACGCCCGTCTGAAGACGGAAGAGCCTTAATAACAATAGGTTCCGGATATTTATTAGGAGCCTGATTCTTAGCTAAAAAACCGACATTAGTAGTGAAGGTGATAGTGTTCCCAACACTACGATAATGAGAATCATCCACCGATAGTGCATGAAGCTCACTGACTCTTCTGGCAGAAGAGAAAGCTAAGAGAAAAGCTGTCTTATAAGATAAGAATTTGAAATCTACTGTCCCAAGAGGTTCAAATGGCTTTTCCTTCAATTTAAGGAGAACCCAAGCTAAATTCCACTTAGGAATTAATCTAAGAGTTCTGGGTCTATTTATCGAAAAGTTTCTAACCAATTTCGATAAAGAGACATTAGATCCAATTTGTAAACTATCATGATGTGCATAGGTATCAGATAACATAGATCTATAACCCTTTATAGTAACAGGTTGCAGTTTGATTTCGTCAAACAAGTATACTAGAAAGTTAGCAATGTCTGGTATAGAAGGATCAAATATATCAACAGAATGATCCCCACACCAACGAAGGAAAACCTTTCACTTAGCCGCATAGTTTAGCGAAGAGGAGGTCCTCCTACAGTTAGAAATCGCGTCCACTGCTCGTCCTGTAAAGTGCTTGTCATGCAAGAAGGACCGCACAACGGAAAAACGTGAAGGTTGAGACCTTGCGGGTTGTGATGTAGTTGGCGCGATTTCCCCTGCCAAAGAAGATCCTCTCGTGGAGGGAGCTTCCGCGGTAGGTCCCACAACAGACACCTGAGTAGATTTATCCACGGTCTCTGTGGCGACAGAGATGCTACCAACAGAATCTTGCATTGAGATTGTTTTATCTTTAGCAATACTTGTTGAATTAACGGCGCTGGAGGATACGCATATCCTATCATTCCGTCCCAAGGGATCGACAGAGCGTCTACTGCAAATGCTCTTGGATCCGGACACGGGGACACATACGTTTGCAACTGATTGTTGAGATGTGTCGCAAATAAGTCTATCATTGGCCGTTCCCATTGGTAGCAAATCTGATTGAATACTTGTTTGTTGAGAGTCCACTCCGACGGCAACAAGCGACCCTTTCGTGAAAGGGAGTCTGCTAGCACATTCAGACGACCCGGTATGTGACGGACCGAAAGAAGAACGTGATGTTCCAACGCAAACAGAAGGATTCTTTCCGTTAGATTGAACAACGGAACTGAATGAGTGCCTCCCTGATTCCGTATATACGCCACTACTGTCGTATTGTCGGATAGGATTTGGACATGAGCATCGTGAATAATGTCCATCCAGTGACGTAACGCAAGCCAAATTGACATCATTTCCTTGATGTTTATGTGCTTGCACAGGAATTGCGGATCCCAAAGACCCTGGCATCTCGAATCCGTTGGGATTAATGATGCACCCCAACCTGTTTGACTGGCATCCGTCATAATGGTAAAACTCGGATCCGGCAACTGCAGCGGAACTCCTTGAGTTAACCACTGAATGTTTGCCCAAGTCTGAATCTCTTGTTTCACTTGATCTGACAAGAGAACGTCTACATCGAGCGAATGAATTTTCACACTCCAATTCTGAGTCAGGAAAATTTGAAGAGGCCGTGTGCGTAGCCGTCCCATCGGAATGAGATCCGCGGCGGCTCCGCACAGACCTATCAGTCTCATAAATTCTCTCGCCGTGACTTTGTCTGTATTCAGACAATAGCGAGCGTAACAACTGACTAATTTCGCTCTGGTTAACGGCAGACGAACGAGATTGTTGTGCGTCTCGAAGCTCATTCCCAGATGAGTGAATGACTTGGACGGCACCAGATCCGACTTCTCCTGGTTTACTATGAAACCGAGACGTCGGAGCAATAGAAGAAGATTCTGAACATCGTTCTGAAGCGTTAACTCGTTGCCGTACCTCTGAAGAATGTCGTCCAGGTAGGCCGACGTTACCCCAGACGAATGAGCTCGGAAGTAGATCATTACCGAGTTCATTACCCGAGTGAAAGCCCAGGGTGCTAGATTCAATCCGAAGCACATGGCCCGGAACTGATACACCACTCCTAGGACTGCGAAGCGTAGATACTTTCGGAATGTCGGATGTACCATGACGTGAAAGTACGCATCTTTGAGATCTATGCTCGTTGCATAATCGTTCACCCGAATACTCGCTCTGACCGATCGAATTGTCTCCATATAAAACTTCGGAGCGACGATCAGCTTGTTTATCCAGCTCAAATCTATGACTGGACGGAACGAGCCGTCTGGTTTCGGAACCAGAAACAGATGGCTGTAGAATCCCAGCGATTCCTGGTTTTCTACGACCTCTACCGCGTTCTTCATTAAAAGAGACTGCACCTCTGATAGCAGAGCGTCTCTTTTCTGAGGGTTTGACGGAAGATGAGTCCACTTTGGACTTCGAGTTAATGGAGGCTTTCGTTTGAAGGATATCTTTAGACCTTCCGTAGTCACTCCTCTCACCCACGGGTCGTCCGTAATCGACGCCCACTCTTGAGAAAAACTCGACAACCTTCCGCCAACCGGAACGCGATAGAGGTTTAAGCCATCACCTCCTGGATCTGCGAGGCCTGCGGTAGGAGAAACCACGTCTTCCACGACCCGCACCTCGCCTCGTCGACCTCGGGGCGTCCGACCGATTGTCCCGGCCTGAAGGACGTCCCGAACGAGAGTCACTATCCTGACGGTCTCTCGAATAAGAGCTAGAGGACGCACCGGAACCTCTATAGGAACCTCTCTTGGGCGGATAAGACCCAGAAGTGCCCGCCTTATTCGTGTCTGATGTATCCAACCTTTTAGGAGCGGATCTAAACAACAGAGAATCACTAGCTTTCTTTTTAATATTATCATAAATAGCGGAAAGCTTGCCGTCAAAGAGAAGATCTCCTGAGACCGAAGCGACTCTAAGAGAGTTCTTCACCTTAGAATCCACTAGTGTGGATGTAGACAGGGCTGCGTCACGTCTAACCAACTCCAGATTTGCCACTGAAAGGGCGGAGTTACACGTGGAATAAGCTACTGCCCTTGAAAGAAGTCTTAAGGAGGATTGTATATCCTGAAACTCTTCCCCTTGAAGACGCAGTGATAACGCCTTAGTAAGGTGATCTGCATAAGATAAGGCATCTAAATTGGCTCTGTTAGACGCAATAGCTGTTTCCAACACTGCGGTTGGAATAGAAGCTGACGACGGTAATGATAGCTCTAAGTCTTCCGCCTCGTCGTCCATACGCAGAGGAACTCTCGGTATACCCTGACCTGCCGTGTCGAATTTATTCCTTGCATTAATGAAAGGCAGGTTGAGAGTATTTGCGGACAAGAAGCCTGCTTTCCCCGTCCTGGAAGCAAGTTTAAAAATAGCGTCGTTCAATAATTCAAATGTTCTTGCAACATTATTGGACTGCGACGGAAACTCGGGAGCGATGTCCCTGAACCGCTCGAAAAAATCAGAGTCCAATGACGCTATAATTCTCCTGTCCGGAAGCGCAGCAGTCTGGCCCGACGGAACAACTTGAGGAAGAAAGTGCCGGATGAAGTCCACGGCAGCTTTGTGTTGTTCCGAAAGGGATAGCTCCAATTCATCCGTATCCCTTTCACCATCCGGTCGGACCTCCCGATGTTCCCGGTCGTCCGCCCCCGATGCTTCGGCGGAGCGTACCGACCCAGCGCCGTCGGATAATTCTCGATCCGACACCGTTTCTGTCGGCTGCTGGGATGCTGCGATAAGCTGTGCTATCTGCACTAGAATGTCCGACGTCGAGACCTGCGGAGGAGCGGTCTTTCGCTGCTTCGCCGAGGGCAGCTCCGCATCAGATGGCTCCCGCATACTTTTCCTATGCGAACGTCCGGAGTCCATCGGTCTCGAATCCTTGGCTGCCGGATGGTGTGACCTGGTCGCCGAAGAATCCTTCATCGGCGAAGCTGGCAAAATATCGGAGGTCACGCAGCCAAGGTGCGGTCGTGTGCGCCGACGAGAAGAGGAAGCCTTAACAGTCTCTGCGGACTGCTTATACAACGGAGCGTCCCGAGCAACGGACGTATGCTCCGCTAAAGACACATTTTGTACCACAACATCTGGTCCCAGATGTTGTTGTACGAGAGAGGGGCCTCTCTCGCTCGCGGCCCGGCTGGACCTGGACGAGCTAGGAACCGGACTAAAAGGCTTCCTCCGTTCTCGTTCACTATCCGCCGTCACTGGGTGTGCATCTATTATTTTTATAGTGCTCGCATCACCCAAAATTTCCTCTTGGACCGCATCGGACGAACCCGGCTGCCGAACCATTCGGTGAATGGACGCTACACCGGGCGAGCTAGCGGACGACATTTGTCTAATCTCCATGAGCACTTTTGCCGCTAGCTCTGTATTTATTTGTGACGACGGACGCACACTTGAAGAAGATAACATGGAAACATCACCCTGTTCTGGTTCCTCTGAAATAGAAACTGAGAGAGTAGAGTGACCTTGTGGAGAAAGAGCCGGCATCGCTCTTTCTCCAGAAACAACATATCGTGACACACGTTTCCAATGTTTCTCATCCCAATGTTCACATACAGGACAGGGATTAATGCGAGAACACTGACTACAATTAATGCAATAATCATGAAAGTCAGAGGAAGATTTCTTCCTATTACAATTTGAACAAAGTCCCTTCATTGTGAAAGAACAACAATAAGTCCTAGTTACTCGCAAAAACCCCTGACACAAAGATACATAATAACATGATCCATTAATAAATGAAAAAACAATTGCAAAACAAAATAATTTTGAAAAAATATTTTTTCAGAGAAGCCCAAGTTGCTGAAAAGTAACGTTGAGCCCCGATGGATCCGATGGCAAAGTGTGGTCAAAAATTTTAAAATTATATAAAATAATTAATGAGACACTTTCGGATAATATAAATGTATCTTATAATGAGATAAACTACCACAAAGGCAAACAGCCCCCCTCAAAAAAGGCTGTTGCCAATGAAAACAAACAGTGTAAACACAGTAGAAAACATGACTCCAGGCACTGAAAAAACTGGCCCGGAATCAGTCATCAATTACACTCTATCTGATGCAAAACAGAGACTCCCAGGGGAGAATCTGCAGAACATCAGATGGAAGATGCAGAACACAAACGTTATACACCCATGGGTGAAAACGTAACTATGGGGAAAATAACAGAAAACATTCTGTAACCAAGCAACTCTCCCAGGGAATTTTTAGAAATGAAACTTCTCAAAAATATGCCAAAAGCATGGGAGAATTGCAAGGGGGGACTTTAGAAGGCTAGGGGAGAGGAAACACTGAATAAGCAGTGCAACAATTAGCAAGAATGACAATAAGAGGCGTTTGCCTCGAAAGTTAAAAAATTTATAGTAATTTATATATTTTTTATACTTACCAATGACCCAGACATAGCTGGTGCTAACTCTTAAAATATAGGGCCAAACACAAATTTTGCCCCCCCAATCCCCAAAATTTGCATCTAAAACTAAAGAAAACATGTCCTGAAAGGCCCTCCACACCTCGCCCCCACTGCGCATGCGCAGTGTCAAGGACGTTCCGAAATTGGCGCCATTTATCATTCTAATAACCAGTGCCTGGTAAGCGCTATGTACTCAGCGGGGAGGCAAGAGTTCCCAACTCCTGGGAGGGCCATCCCCGTCTGGGTCATTGGTAAGTATAAAAAATATATAAATTACTATAAATTTTTTAACATTTTTATACTGTACCAATGACCCAGACATAGCTGAATAGTAAAAAGGCTGGAGGGCCAAGGACATAGAGCAAAATGGAATACGCTCAATAAAATAAAATAGAGTCATCCCCTGTAGGGAAAAGAAGTAATAGGCCTTACATGTATCTTTCTTATTTATGATAAATTAGAAAGATACAACACCTTCCAAAAATTGAGCTTCATACATCCATGTACTCTATTAATATCCAATAATCCTTATACTAATAATTTTTAAAGTAAGCCAATGATAAAGTAAGTCTAGAGAATAGAGACTCTTATACTCCTAAAAGTGTGTGAGAATTGCATAATCATGTCCGTTGACATATGCAATATTCAAAAGCTATACTTTAAAAACTAAGACTTGAATGAATTTTATAAACTTAAACTTCTCACTAAACAACCATCCCAATAACAGCTCAGAATTACTAACTCCGGAGGAGGTATCCCCTTGTTTTCATAGTAAAAACAGGTGACCCAAGGGAACACCCTCCCCCCCCCCCCCCCCTTTTTCTTGCCCTGGGTCAAATAGCCCAGAGCGAAGAGGGCAGCCGAACGGAGACACTGCCGAAACAGACAGCCTACCTAGCTATAGTAGCAACTGTTAAGTGAATGACATTCTGAGCAGTAGATAATAGACCTAACAATAGAGGCCTCCAGAAATGGACTCGATATTTCTGAGATAAAATTCATGAATGGATGGCTGAGTGCAATGAGCAGCCTTCAAAAATCTATAATAGCAACACTATTAATGTAAGCCCAAGAAGTAGAAGAACTCTTACTTCATGAGCCGAAATCTTAAGCACAACTGCTAAGCCAATGATATACCATAAGCAGTACGCTAGTTAATAGAATCCATTAACAATAAAATGGAGCGTAAAGTCCTTCTACTAGACATCAAAGACAGAAGAAGCTTACGCCCTTGTAATAAACAGATATCTGTTTATAAATACATAAACTGTACCCGGAAAGAGTAAAGGCCTATGCCCATACGAAGACGGAAGGACCTTAAAATAATAGGTTCCGGATAATAGGAGCCTAACTCTTATGCAACAATCCAACCTAAATAGTAACGGAAGTATTGATTCCGAAACTATGAAAGTGAAAATCATCCATCGATAGTGCATGAAACTCACTGACTCTACAGTAAAAGAGAAACCAACAGAATTACTGTCTAAAAGGTCAGAATTTGAAAACTACTGTTTCCAGAGGCTCAAATGATTACTTAGCTAAATAAGAACCGAAGTTAAAATCCGTATAGGAATTTAATCTAAAGATTCTAAGTCTATTTATCAAAAAGTTACTAACTGACTTAGATAAAGAGACAAAAGACTCAATTGTAAACTATCGTAGAGTGCATAGGTATGAGGTAACATAAACCTATAACCTAAATAACAACAGGCTGCAGTAGATCTTGTGAAACAAGTATACTAAAAACTAGCAATGCGTAGTATGGAGGGATCAACCATATGAACATAATGATCCCTACACCACGACGGAAGAGCCTCCACTTTAGTCGCATAGAATAGCGAAGAAGAGGATCTCCTATAGTAAGAAATCGCGTCCAAAGCTCGTCCAGTACAGTGCTTACAATGCAATACGGACCACACAACGGAATACATGAAGGTTGCGACCTTGCTGGTTGTGATAAAGATGACACGATTTACCCAGTGAAAAAAGATCCTCACATAGAGGAAGATTTCACGTTAAGATCCACAGTAGACAAGAGAGTAAATTACTCATGATCTCTGTGAAGATAGAGATGCTATCAACAGAAATGTATTGTGGTTGTTTATCTTAGCAATACCTGCTAAAACAACAGCGCCGGAGGATACGCGTATCCTATCATTCCGTCCTATAGATCAATAGAGCGTTAACAGTATTAGCTCAGAGATCTGGACAAGCCAACACATACGTCTGCAATTGATTAGCAAGCTGTGTCATAAATAAAACATCATTGGGCGCTCCCATAGATAGCAAATCTGATTAAATACTTGTTTGTTGAGAGTCCATTCTGACAGCAACAAGCGACCCGTAAGAGAACGGGAGTGCGATAAAACAATCAGACGACCCAGAATATGACGGACCAAAACTGAACTTGGTGTACTATAACCAACAGACGGATTCTTTCCATTAAATTGAATAACGGAAACGAAAGAGTGCCTCCCTGGTTCCGGAGATACGCCACTACTGTCGAATTAAAGGACAGGAATTTGGGCATGCGTTTCTGAATAATGTTCATGCAATGACATAAAGCAAGCCTAAAAAACATTATTCCGCGGAAGTTAAACTGATAGCTAAAACACTGCGGAACCCAAAGACCCTGGCACTTCGAATCCGTAGGGATCAGTATATATCCCAATCTGTTTGACTGGCAACCGTCATAACAGCCACACTAGGGTCCGGCAACTGCGGCGGCACTCTCTGAGTCAACCACCGAATGTTTGCCCCAGTCTGAATCTCTTGTAACACTAGATAGACAAGAGAATGTATAAATCAAGCAATTCATGGATTGCCGGAAAGTTGCCGTCGAAGAGAAGCTCCTCCGAGAACGAAGCGACTCTGAGAGAGTTCTTAACCTACTATCCACGCGTGGATGTAGCTAGGGCTGCATCACGTCTAACCAACTCCAATCAGCCACTGAAGGGCGGAGTTATACGTGAACAAACTACTGCCCTCAAAAGAAATTACATTGAGAATAATATCCCGTAAATCTTTTCTTGAAGACGTAATGATAATGCCTCAGTAAGGCGGATTACGTATAATAAAGCGTCTAAGTTAAGTCTACTATACATAATGTCGTTCCCAACATTGAAATTGGAAAAGACATAAACGGCGAAAAAGAATATATGCAGTCTTTAATCACACCGTCTAGACGCATATGAACTCTCGGTATGCCCTGCTCTGCCAAAATAAACTATATGTAAAAAAGATAAAATGGCAGAAATGAGCCACGCGGACAAGAAACTAAACTATCATGCTTAGTAGCAGGCTTGTATATATATATATAATATATAGCGTCGAAAAATAAAACACATGTTGTAATGACAATATTGGACTGCGTCGGTAAGTCAGGGACAAAGTCCCTGTACCGATCGAAAAATCCGAGTCCAATGACGCTATAAGTCTCTTATCCAAGATCGCAGCAATGAAGTCCGAAAAATAATCACTGGAAGAAATGCCAGAAGATATGAAAGGCATCTTCCGATACTACTAAAGGGAAAACTCGAAATCTTTCGAATCCCTTTCGCCATCCTGTCGGACCCTATAAAGCGTTCGGTCGTCCGAAGCTTGATGCAACCGCGGACCGCACCGACCCAGCGCCGTCGGATAATTCCTGATTCGACCGAGAAACCGTCAATTGCTGGGATGCTGCGAAACAACTGTGCTAACTCGGATAGCACGTCCGTCACTGAGGCCTGAGGAGCAGCGGTCTTACGATGCATTGCCGCAGGAAGCTCCGAGATCGTTACCCCGTGCATACTTCCAATATGCGAGCGAACGGAGTGTATAGGCCTCGTGTCCCTTGGCTACCGGATGGCGCGACCTATTCGCTGTGGAATCACTGAATGCCGAAACTGATCGGATACTCGAGGTCACATAGCCAATGTGCGGTCGTGTGCCCTGCTGTGAGGATGAGGAAGCATTAAAGACAGTCTCTCGGACTGTCAATATAACGGAGCGTCCCGAGCAACGGACATATGCTCCGAATGTAAAATATCTGAACCACAACATGCGGTCCCCTATGTTGTTGGCTTCCTCCGATCTGTCCTCAATCTGCCGTCACTGGGTGAGTACTAAAGTAATTAAAGTGCTCGCATCACCCAAATCTCCTTCCTAGACCGCAACGGACGAACCCGGCAGCCGAACCATTCGATGAATGTACGCTACACCGGGTGAGCTAGCGAATGTCACTCCGTAAGCGATAGACATATTCCATGAGCACTTATTGCCGCTAATTCTTCATTAACTATGACGACAGAGGCACACTTTGAAAGACATCTCCATAACTCTTCGAACAAGAAACCAGAAATGCTTGGATAGCAAGCATAAAATAATAATATATATAGCGTCGTTCAATAATTCGAAAGTTTGTGTGACATTATTGGACTATGTCGGAACTGAGGGACGATGTCCCTGAACCGAACCAAAAATTTCTAAGTCCACCGACGCTATCAGTTTCTTATCCGGCATCGCAGCATATGTTGTTCCGAAAGGGAAAGCTTGAAATCCACCGAATCCCTTTCGGTATCCCGTCGGACCGGATGAAACTTTCGGACGTCCGTACCCGCTTCCGCGGAGCGTCCCGACCCAGCATCGTCGGATAAAATATATGCGACAGATTCAGTTGATGCTGGGATGCTGCGATAAACTGTGCTATTAAGGAAAGCACGTCCGTTCCCGAGGCCTGTGCAGTAGCGGACTTACGATGCATTGCCGCTGGAAGCTCCGTGTACGTTGACTCCCGCACACTTCCTATGCGAACGTCCGGAGTCTGCAGGCCTCGAGTCCCCGGCTACCGACCCAGCGCTGTCGGATAATTCTCGATCCGACACCGTTTCTGTCGGCTGCTGGGATGCTGCGATAAGCTGTGCTATGTGCACAAGAATGTCCGGCGTCGAGACCTGCGGAGGCGCAGTCTATCGGTGCTTCGCCGAGGGCAGCTCCGCATCAGATGGCTCCCGCATACTTCCTATGCGAACGTCCGGAGTCCATCGGTCTCGAATCCCTGGCTGCCGGATGGTGTGACCTGGTCGCCGAAGAATCCTTGATCGGCGAAGCTGGTAATATATCGGCGGTCACGCAGCCAAGGTGCGGTCGTGTGCGCTGACGAGAAGAGGAAGCCTTAGCAGTCTCAGCGGACTGCCTATACAACGGAGCGTCCCGAGCGACGGACGTATGCTCCGCTAACGACACATTTGTACCACAACATCTGGGGCCAGATGTTGTTGAACGAGAGAGGGGCCTCTCTCGCTTGCCGTCCGGATGGACCGGAACGAGCTATGAACCGGACTAAAAGGCTTCCTCCGTTCTCCCTCCGATCCGCCGTCACTGGGTGTGCATTAAGTTAATTTTATAGTGCTCGCATCACCCCAAAATTCCTTCTAGACCGCAACGGACGAACCCGGCTGCCGAACCATTCGGTGAATGGACGCTACACCGGGCGAGCTAGCGGACGTCAAAGGCCGTCGAACCTACTAGGGTCCTCTTAGGCAATTGGCGTATTACATGAGCACTTTTCCGCTAGCCCTTCATTAATTGTGACGACGGAGGCACACTGTTGGAAGACATCACAGATACATCACCCTAATCATGATCGTCTGAAATAGAAATTGATAAAGTAGAGTGACCCTGCGGGGAAAGGACCGGAGTGTCCAAATCCCCAACAACATACCGTGACATACGCTTCCCATATTGTCATCGAAATCATACGATACAGAACAGGAGTTAATGCGAGTACACTGACCACATATAGAATGATAATAAGGTCAGAGGAAGACTTCCTCTTAAAACAATTGACCAATATCCTTTCAATGTGAAAAGAAAACAAGTCCTGGTACTCGCACTAACCCCTGGCAATCAAAATACATAATAATAATATGATCCATTAATATAGAAAAAATAATTGAAATCAAAATATTTTGAAAAATTATTTTTTCAGAACAGCCCAAGTTTCTGAAAAGTAACGTTGAGCCCTAATGGATCCCAAGCCTAAGTGTGGACAAAAATTTTAAAAATATTTTAAACAATTTATTCAACACTTACGAACAATAATAATGTATCTAGTTATGATTAAAATAACATAAAGATATTATTATTTAGAAATCCCCCCCTCACACAGAGGGCTGTTGTAAATGTAAACAATGAGTGTAAAAACACTAAAATAAGACTCCAGGCACCCAGGCCCGAAATCAGTTACCAAAAATACACCATCTGATGCAAAACAGAGACTTCCAGGGAAGAAACTGCAGAACATCAGATGGTAGATGCAGAACACAACGCCTAACCACCCGTAGGTGAAGACGTAAACATGGGGAAAGAACAGAATTCATTCTGTTATTAAGCTAAAACTCCCAAGAAATTTTAGTAATAATAATTACAGAAACTATGCCAAAAGCATGGGAGAATAGCAAGGGGGAACTTAAAGGACAGGGAGAGAGGAAAAACACTTGAAAAAACAGTGTAACTAAATAATCAGAATGACAACAAAATGGCTGCTGCCTTGAAAATAGGTAACTTAACATAATTTCATTAAAAAAATTTAAGTTACAGCCCTGATAATATTCTGTCACACATTCTTTTCCTCTCCTCCTTTTCTATCCTCCTTAGAATCACCATTTCACTAATATTTATGTGTCTGGCATCATTTAAACTGAGATTTAAAAGCACAAAGATCAGTCAGATGTTAACTGATGAAGGGCCAAACTTAGAATGATAAATGGCGCCAATTTCGGAACGTCCTTGACACTGCGCATGCGCAGTGGGGGCGAGGTGTGGAGGGCCTTTCAGGACATGTTTTCTTTAGTTTTAGATGCAAATTTTGGGGATTGGGGGGCAAAATTTGTGTTTGGCCCTATATTTTAAGAGTTAGCACCAGCTATGTCTGGGTCATTGGTACAGTATAAAAATATAGGCAACTTAACATAATTTCAACAAAAAATTTTAAGTACAGCCCTGATTATTTTTTGCCACTTCTTTTTTCCTCTCCTCCTTCTATCCTCCTTAGAATCACATTTTCTCCAAGAATTACGTGTCTGGCATCCTTTAAACTGAGATTTACAAGCACAAAGATCAGTGAGATGTTGACTGATGAAGGGCCAAACAGAGAATGATATTTGGCGCCAATTTCGGGACGACTGCGTCACTGCGCATGCGCAGTAGAGTCGTACTATGGAGGTCCTTTAGGACATGATTTCTTTTTGTTTTGGATGCAAATTTTGGGGATTGGGGGGCAAAATTTGTGTTTGGCCCTGGTTTTTGTGGAGTTAGCACCAGCAGCTAAGTCTGGGTCATTGGTACAGTATAAAAATATTATTCATTGAGTTATGAAAAACTCATCTCAATAAGAGCACTGCAAAGTGTGGCATGTGCTCTCGTTGGTGTCATAATGCCATGGTGAAAATTTTCTAAGTCGAAAGAGTGGAAAAGGGCCATAACTCTTGAAAACATAATTAGACGAAACCCGTTCCTTGTGTGTATCCATTCCCCCATGCAGGTCTATCAGCATACCAAATGAGATCCAAATCTGACTTGTGGCTTTGAAATAACAATCCAAAACATTGGACAGACTGCTGGAAAGGGAAGGACAGACGATGGTCTCCACTAGATACCCGGGAGCATAACAATCATATGCATACAAATCAGCTATCATTAAAGAAAATTTATTTAATTAATTAAATTATGTGGAAATATAGAAGCTCGGGTGTTATTTTTGTTTACTTTGCTTGATGTAAATGCATGGTGGCAAGACTGAGATCACATCATAATCTGGTTGCTTTTGTGATCACATTACTGTAGTTGTAATACAATGGAGCCCACTTAATTGTATGTCTCTTAACTGAATAACCCTGTTAATTGAATATAATATCCAAACACAAAACCATTTACCATACTTTCAGTGCAAATTTGCACTGTTAAATGCATATGGGTTTTTAGTAAACTCATGTTAATTGAATAAAAAACTTGCAATATATCATGGAATTACCCTGAAGATGACCAAATTCTCCTTCTTTGTAGACATACTTGGCCTCTGTACATTAATTATGGCAATTAATATATTATATCTTGTTGAAGACATGCGCACCATTGACGTGCAGTATGCCTTAGTACACGGCGTCATCGTGCCCCCCATGCAGACAATCGGGGTTAAGTGCCTCGCCCAAGGACACAACGCGGGAGTCCGAATCGATGGCTCAGACGGAACGTGTGAGGTAGCCCAGCCTCTTCTTCACACCTATCGGCAGAAGTGGACATGATTTTTTGTTGAATTGCAAAGTCAGAAATCAAGAAAATGCGGTTGTTCGATTATTCAATTCAATTCAATCTTTATTTCACAGCACACAAATACAAATAAGAGAGAGAGAGAGTAAAGTTAAAAAATTATTGAATGATGTATAAATGTTTCCTGTGGGGAATGACATAGCCTTGTGGCTGTCTTCTTGTCCCCCAGACAATCAAAATAATAAATAAAAGTGAATGGCAAATGGCAAGTGTTAAATTCAAGTTAAATGTAGTCGATCCAGACAGCAGGTAGTTGTTGTGTTTATACAGTGAAGCCCACTTAATTGTATATCTTTTAAATGAATAACCCTGTTAATTGAATATAATTTCCAAACACCAAACCATTTACCATACTTTTAGTGCAAATTTGCCCTGTTAAATGCATATGGGTTATAGAGTAAACTCCTGTTAATTGAATAAAAAATTGTGCAATAGGCCATAGAAATACCCGGAAAATGACCAAATTCTCCTTGTGTATAGACATACTTGGCCTCAATACATCCATTATAGGCATTTAATCTATTATATCTTGTTTGACAGAGCTCTATGAGCTCTATGAGTACAATCTGTGTCTACGTCTTTGTTCTTCTTATACTGTACACAATTAATTTAAATCATTTTTATTTTTTCCAAGTGTTTGTGTGTCCATATGATGTAACCATGTAATATATTAATTTTAAATAAATATTGTTTAAATTAAAGATTAACACAGTAATAAAATGACAAAGGCTTCAATCAACATGTCAATCAGTAACTGTATATGTCATTGACAAAGGGCGAGTTTTTATTATATAAAAATGCATTTAACTCCTAGTACTCTGGTAGTATTTCAAAATTTCCGTCGTTGACTCCCTATTGCCCATTATTTATTTATTGGTGTTTAAGGTCACATACTTATGCACAATGGCTAATCGTGACCGTGACAGTTTTACGGGTGGAGGAAGCCGGAGTACCCGGAGAGAACCACCGAGCAACGACGAGCAGCTGTCAGCTCCCCAACATCGTAACTCTGAACTCTGCACCGCAGCACAGGCAGGGTTAGATTGGTTGAAGACATGCGCACCATCGACGTGCAGTACGCCTCAGTACACAGCGTCATCGTGCCCCCCCCCCCCCCCCCCCCCCCCCCCATGTAGGCAATCGGGGTGAAGTGTCTTGCCCAAGGACACAACGCGGTTGCCGCAGGTGGGATTCGAACCGAGGACCTCTCGGCTTGCAGCCTGCACCTCCACCAACTGAGCCACCGCGCCCCCCCCCCCTATTGCCCATGTAGCATGAAAAACTAAACAAATTATATCTTGTTTGACAGAGCTCAATGAGCTCTGTCAAACAAGATATAATTTATTAAATTCTCAGTTGCATTATGGAAACAAATTACTGATGAAAACTTTGGTATTTTGACATAAGAGTGCAAAGGGTTAAAGTTGTATTTGATTTTATGTAATTTTATGCTTTTGATCTTTCTTGAATAAAATATGAAAAAAAAATGTTTTTAGGGTTCTCCCACATAAAGTACCCATCGCACAAAAAAATCTCATTTGGCACAAAAAGTATTCAGCTTTGGTACATTAAAATATTGCGCCAGCACAAACACTGCATGTACTGTATATAAGCCTGTATTGCACACATTCACTAACCTGCCCATAAATCTTCTGCTGCCACTGTAATGACACATCTTCCTTGTCATTCAAAGCTTCAGCTTCTTGCATAACTTGCATTTCCACTTCTTGTCCAAGATCTTTGTTAGCAGTGGGAACAATACTTGATGTCGTCATCTTCTCCAAAGTTACTCTGCCAAAACAGAAAGAAAGTGGAAAAAAATATGTAACAAATGCTGTCAGATTTCACAGACAAAAAAAGTGAGGATCCAACTGGAATTTAACTTTTTACCTTTACAACATTGGTTCTCTACTGATTTTACAAAAGTCTTGGTTGAGATTGCATCTACAGTTTGGCTGAACAGTGGAGCCCACTTAATTGGATATCATTTAACTGAATAATTAACCCTGTTAATTGAATATAATTTCCCAACACAAAAACCATTTACACTACCTCCTGTATAAATTTGACCTGTTAATTGAATATAGGTTATAGAGTAAACTCCTGTTAATTGATAAAAATATCTTGTAACCTGTAGAGAAATTACCCTGAGTCGCCCCAGTTTTTCTTTGTTTATAGACCTATTTGGCCTCAGTACATCCAATACAGGCATTTAATCTATTATATCTTGTTTGACAGAGCTCATGGAGCTCTGTCAAACAAGATATAATAGATTAAATGCTAAGTTTATCTCCAGAAAACAGGAAAGTGACACAACCCTTATTAATGGAATATCCCTGTTAATTGAATAATTTTCATTGGCAAAGTGGCTATTGAATTAACAGGGTTCCACTGTACTGTCATCCAGCAGTATACATTACCAAACCTGACATGCAGATGACACTTCCAAAAACATTTCTTGAAAAACTAAAAATTTCAGTTGTTTGCCTCACAAGGGCAAAAAAGTATGACCTTATGACCTCTCACTCAAATAAGCTCAATGTCTTATGAGCTCATTCCAATGAGGGATCATGAGCTATGTTTCTGAGGCAAAAAATAATAAAATTTGAATGACACTTTTTGTGAATAGTTGAGGCCGATTTTGACTGTTACATTAGGTAAAGGGTTAACAAAACCAACACTCAAGCCGATATTCTATCCATTATAATTTTTACAAGACTGTCTAACATCTTCCATATCCCCCCGGTAACACTTTTCTGCCTGTAATACAGGTATGTAACATGCATAAAATAAGCATATGTGTCCTTGCACTGTACTTTTGAGAAGCGTTTAAAAACTTTCCAAAATGTGATTTACTGTGATTTCCCGGTTTGATTATAAACGATAACTTAACAAGTGAATTATGCAATCAACAATTGGGTCATGTATCTGTGCACGCAATCGAAGACACTTTGCCGTGGGTGTAATGGGGACTTTTGTCTCAAAAACATAGGTTATGACCCCTCATTGGAATGAGCTCGTTCCAATGAAGGGTAATAACCTATGTTTTAGAGACAAAAAAATGAAAAAATAATGCAAATTAATTGGTGATTTTTGAGAATAGCACTGGCCGTTTTTTGCTGTTACGTTAGGTAGAGGGTTAAATAATATAATTATCGTTAATAATGAAAACTAATAAACAGAGTAATCGCTTGACTGGACTGGTTATATGAAATAATTCATTCAAGGTGAGGGAAACACAGGTATGTAACATGCATAAAATGAGCATATGTGTCCTTGCACTGTACAGGTACTTTTGAAAAGCGAGTAAAAACTTATATACATGTAGGAGAGAATATAATTAATTTCATTTGATAACTTGATTTCTACATATGATGCAATAGGTTCCAAATTTTAGCTCTAGTGCCAAATTTCAACTCAATATAACATGCCTGATTTTTCTCAGTCAAAAGGCAACTGCTTGGAGATGAAAAAAATGAAACCATAAACAGAGGTGGCACCAGAATTCCTCCTCCAAGGGGTCTTGTACTTCCTGACAAGGTGGCAGGGATATCCTCTGACAAGCCAACAAAACAAGAATCTTTTCTTCTGACTGACAACTGCAGCCCCCCCCCCCCCCCCCAACCCCCTGCAAAACAGGCAAGCGTTTAGATTAAATTACATCTGTGGTCATTTGCATCATCTATCTCTGTATCGCATCTACCAGCTGGGCTTCAAGACAAATCATACCCTGGATGATTCATACCTTAGACAGTTTGTACCCTAATATGAAGGTTCAAATGGTCTCTTCTACAAACTGTATAGCATAAAGGTACAAATTTTCCAGTGGAAAAGTACAAACTGTTTCATGGAAAGGTACAGTTAAAACTAGAAGTCCTGTCATGAAATGCACACAAATAGCACGTCGATCTGCGCGTTAATCTACACGTTATGACCACAGTAAGGCTATCAAATTTTGTACATATGGCCTGTGCACAAGCAATGTTTCGGCCAATGGACCTCCGGGTTACCCGGAGGTCCATTGGCAGAGACATTGCCTGTGTTTGCCATGAGTAACCAGGAGAACCTGCCGTGCTTTGGATACCATTCGATATGGCAATTGCGCACAATTCCTACATGCAATTAAGCCTAGATAAGCGCACAGTTCATGACAGGACTTCTAGTTTTAACTGTACAAACTGTCTCATGAATGAAACTGTACATGTGAATATGCCTCCAGTTTTAAATTGATCTAGACAAAAAAAAGAAACATATAAAAAAGCTGACCTCCAAAAAAGACATAATTGTCTTCTTTTATTAAAAGTTGTGCTAAACACAGAAATTGTTGATACAGTTCTATCCTGTTGTTCATTTGCACTGATTAATTATCAAATTGAACTCACTTTCAACAAATCCCTCTAACCCAAATTTAGGCCATTAACTGGTAGTGTTCTAAATTATTTTTGGCAATGAAAATTTGTTCACATGTTTTTGTTTTATGACAATTTATAGGAGAGTGCCTGTGGATACTCTCCCTAAAATTATAACAAGGCAAATCCTAACAGACTAAATAATATCACTTCAAAGATAATATGAAGCACAGCTCCTGAATTTGACTTTAAGTCACACCAGGCCACGAAATTTCACGCGAATGATCGTTTCGTTCGCCAGATGGTTACGCAAATCCAAAAACCTGCGAACGATGTTTCATTCACGCAAAAAATATGACATGAACGAAATTTTATGGTCCAAATTTTTTGTTGTTCATTGATGTGTCAGTGTGCCATGGTACCCTGATCGCCAGATGAGAAATACAACGAATGAGTATGAAGTAGAAGTGGTAGTTTGTCCCAAAGCACAAAACATATTAACCATTGTGGGTTTTTCCGTGGTTGTGTTCTATTTGATATTGGTGTAGATTCAGTGTGCTTTCCCCCTCATTAATGTTGTGTGCGAATTCGCCCCAGTTTTTTTTTCTTCATATTTTATAGATCAAACAAAGGGATGTTGAGGTTGAGATTTAAGACACTAATTTTAGAATTTGAACTTAAATAGTATTTGCAGAGGCGTTGATATGGAAATGCAGAGAAATATTCAAGGAAAAACTTGATCTAACGTTAAACATTTATGTGGGCCGAAATGGCATGGGCCTGGAACACCTATGGTTGTTTCACTAATAGACTTCAATTTTTTGGTAAACACGCATGCACTGGTGTTTGTTTTATTTTTTTATGAATGGCGCGGTGATCTGTCAATATTTTCTCAGCCCAGTCCTGAGGTCTTGCATCCATTGATGTTTATTAGCGAAAGAATCTTATACTGACTCAAGCCTTCCTTTGCTGACATTGACAACACCAGCCACTGGTATTGTCTATGTCAGCAAAGGAAGGCTTGAGTCACATGTAATATTCATTGATTGCGGAATGGCTTCTACGTCACTATTCATTATTGCTCTAATTTATTACAATGAATACTAATCCCTTTAAATACTTTGTTTCTTAATGGTTTTACCATATTGGTATAAGCGTAAACCTGTACAACTTATGTCAGCCACTGAATATTTCATCTCATATCTTGTTTTAATCACGTAACCTTTTGCGTAACCAATTGGTTGCGCAAAAATAATTAACGAGAATGAAACAATGGGTTACGCAAGCCCAAAACACGCAAACGAAAAATGGGTTCCGTAAATTTTTGAAATTTCATGGCCTGTCACACAGGTGTCCCCAAATTATGTGAGCCATGGACCGAAAATCAGCCGAATCTAAAAGACTTGCCTGCAATAACATCAGCACCCTGTGGAAACTCCCGATTGATGTACAAGATGGCTTTTAATCTTTTACCCAACACAAAAGGCATACAACACTTGTGAACAAAATTCCTGAATAACAATTTTTTTTTCATTTCTTGCATGAAAACATATGTTATGCCCCCTCACTGGAATGATCTCAAGAAGCTCATTCCAACAAGGGGGTCATAAGTCATGTTTTTGAGATAAAGAATGAAAAAATAAAAAAACTGAATGGTGATTTTTGAGAATAGCACTTGCCGTTTTGACCGTTATGTAGGATAAAGGATTAAAAACAAGTGGTTAACCCCTCACCCACCACAATGGCCAAAACCGGCGAACGCTATTCTCAAAAATCGCCAATTAATTTTCATTATGTTTTCATTTTTTGTCTTAAAAACATAGGTTATGACCCCTCATTGGAACGAGCTCGTCGAGCTCGTTCCAATGAGGGGTCAAAACCTATGCCATCTCAGCTCTGGGCATCTCTTGTCCCATTTCCTGGACTCTCCAGGAAATAGGCAAGAGTGTCCAACTCTTTGGAATCTAATGTTGAAGAGAACACCACAACACCACCTTCCTCGGGGAGAGGTAGCACCTTTGGTGTCAAAACCAGCCAGCACTATTCTAAAAAATCGCCAATTAATTTTCATTATTTTTTTATTTTTTGTCTCAAAAACATAGGTTATGACCCCTCCTTGCATCGGTTCTTTTGAACTTGCTAACAATGGTGAAACTACATGTACCTTAATACAGTTAATGACGTAGTTATTTTAACTTGCATCCATACAGTAAAATTTCTATTATAGAGATAGTACTGGGTGGTTCCCCAATTAATCAGGTATAGCCAGTATTAAAAATTATCGTTAATATTGTCAGAATTTCAGAAATAAAAAAAAATGAAATATCGTCATCTCAAGAAATCATTCCCCATGCCCTCCTGGATTGACAAAAACATAACACTGCTCAAAGAATGTAGTTCCTGTCTATTTCAGGAGTGTTTGGAAAATCAGAGTTAACACAAATGAGCTCAATTAACCCAACAAGGGTAACGCAAAGCGTGGGCCACTGCCCCCCGATCCATAGGCAAGTTTGAAGTAGTCTTAAAGGTACTGTGGGACATAAAAATGGAGAAAATTATTGGACGGAACCCGTTCTGGGGAAAATTATTGGACAGAACCAATTCCTTGTGCATGTCTGTTCCTCCATGCAGGTCTATCAGCATACTAAAGGAGATCCAAATCCGACCAATGGCTTTGAAATTACAATCCAAATCATTTGTACAGACAGACAGATGGACAGACGGATGGACAGACAGATGGACAGAGGGCTTCTCTAGATAAATCTGAATCTTCCTTAAAAGGTCGGTGGCATAATAATTGGGCTAATTTTGTTTTTGATTGTGGACGGAAATGTTTCCCAGCTAATCGATGTCACTGGCCTTCGATAACACAACATTGCATTGAGTACATAACATTAAAGAATAAATACAATGTGTTCAGCCCAAGCCAGAAAATAAGCAGACAGTCATCTGCAAAATGATGTCCCCAGAGGGTGAATTTAGAGATGCTACCTGCACAGCAGGGTAGTATCACTAAATTTACCCTCTGTGAACATCAATCAGAATCAAGATCTGAACCTAAACAAAAAGAGGTACCCTGAAGATAAACTGGCCCACTGTATGGGGTAGCATCAGCAAATTCACCCTCTGGGGACCTCATTCTGAAAATGACAGATTGCTTATTTGCAGGCTTGGTTCAGCCAGTAGTCTGCAGTATGGTTTTATGATACAGACATCACAACACAATTATGAATAGAAGAAAAAAGAGAAAAAAACAAAAAATAAAATCTTTTTTTCAATGACAGATTATTGCTATGCAACATGAATGTCGCACAGTTGTCACAGACATGTTTTCAGTTTGTAAAATTCATTGTTCAATTCAGTTACCTCTCTTGATGTGTCTCTCCAATGTTGCTGTTTTCCAGTAAACATTGGAGAAGCACACCAAGGGAATTAAAAGGTTTGAATGAAAGTGTCAATGACACTGTACTGTGTGTAGTATTTGATGAAAAGGACAATGTTCAATGTTTATGAAAGGATTATGAAATAAGACAAGATACTTGAGAATATGTTAATTTCTGTTCCCTGTATGCTATGTTTTCAATAAGAATAATTGGAGGTTTTGACTGCACTAAAAAATTGACGCCTGGGTTAATGTGGCTCTCACAGTTAATGTATGTCAACCAAAGTTACCACGTTACAGTAAAATTATTCCAAAACGAGTCCGTCTATCAAGTTACATTGCTCGGGCACCCATCACGGCTGAATGATCGCGATCAAAATGGGACGTTCTCATCTAGACATTATATGGAGTCATCCTACCAAGTTACAATGAAATCCCTTCATAAATATAACTTGTAGCCTTTGCTAAAGGAATCTTTATCATGTGACGGTTCGGCGGTCATGGTTGACCAATCATGACCAAAATATGACAGTCTCATCTAGATATAATATCAAATTATCCTACAAATTACAATGAAAACCCTTCATAAAAATAACTTGTAGACAGTGCTAAAGGAATCTAGGTTACGTGACCAGACAGTAGTAATGGATAACCGATCGCAACCACAATAGGACAGTCTCATCTAGACATCATACCGAGTTATCCTTCCAAGTTACAATGAAATCGCTTCATAAATATGAACTGTGCTAAACAAATCTAGGTAATGTATCTGTGTGGCCATCACGACTGACCGATCACAACGAAGATAGGACGTTCTCATCTAGACATTATATAGCGTTGTCCTACAAATTTGCAATAAAATCCCTTCATAAATGCAAGCTGTTCACTATGCTAAAGAAATCTAGATAAAGTGCCCCTGTGGCCATTGACTGAACCAGACCAAAAAAGGACCTTCTCATCTAGACATTACACAGAGTCATCCTACGAAGTTACAATAAAATCATTTCATAAATACGACCTGTAGACTGTGCTAAAGGTTTTTGGGCTTTAAGCCCTTTTAGCCGACTTGGTTGACCAGTGGTCAACAGATGATCGGAACCGGCCACCACAATCGGCCAATTATGGGCAATTGGATGACAACGGCAACGGCTCCTGGAACATCGGTTCAACCGATTGTTGCCAAGCAATTTGTGTTTTTTCTGAATCGCATTTTATTATCTTCTGCAATTGTTCAATTGTTAATGTAAAATGATGTTGATGACACCATTCAATAAAGTTGAGAAACAACCACAATGTGTATTCTTAATCTCTCTAGATGCCCCTTTACGGGATATACAAGTTAAACAACACATAAAGCCTACAGCTAAGTGTACTTGCGGCAATCGCCCGGTCATATATTGGAAAAGTGAAGCTTGCATGCCATTGACTCAGGTCACTGTAAAATTACCAGTCGCACACACTTGGGTGGTAAACGTGGCTCTGAGAGCCACGTTTACCACCCAAGTGTGCGCGACTGGTAATTTTACTGGGACCCCAGTCAACGAAGTTTAACATTTGAAAAATGTTCAGTTTAATGTAGTTCTTTCGAGCCTCGACTTGTCTAGTAGTGCACGGTATTAAAATCGGAATCGGCATCAGAATCGGCCGATTGTGGACTCAAATAACCGGTAATCGATCAGCGACCAATTTTGGTAATCGGTTGAACACTATGGTTGACTGATCACGACCAAAAGGGGACAGTCTCATCTAGTCATGACCTCGAACCTGCATATGAAATTTTGTGATGATCAAACAAGAACCATGGGGTGTAGCATGAGCTAAAGAAAATGTAAACAGACTCACAGACTTCCACATGAGTGATGGCAATAGTTTATCTTTACTTGGTCAAGTTAAGCTAAAAATGAGCACTACATCTTGATACATCCTGTACTTATCTATCTGTAAACCATGCACTGACACAAGTCCACAACATGCATTTTAAATCAAAGTTATTATTAAATTGAGACACGACTATATGTGCTCAGTATATATTTGATTAATAAGGCTGAGTCTATTGCATTAAGGGGACATCCAACCTAACTTTGGTCAAATTTCAGATAATTTTCTCTGAAGTCTAAACAAGTGCAATGCCAGGAGGTGGATCAATATATGGCTGCCTATAAAGAAATTGCGCTTGTGAAGAAATTTTTAGTTGAACAAAAGGCCAATAATTCCTTCAAAGATAATTGTACATTCCTGGCTTACTGCCCATTAAAGTTGAATATATCGTTTTTAAGTTATTGCATGGAGAATCAAAAGTCACCAAAACTCCCAGATGGTTGCCATGGCGGCCATATTGGACATGCCAGAATGTCGATTATCGAAAGGAACCATCCTCTAGTCCTGATTAATCAACCATAAACATCTGCTAGTCATGATTAATCAACCATAAAAAATAGTATAGGTTGGAGAATCAAAATACACCAAATATCCAAGATTTCTGCCATGGCGGCCATATTGGATATGCCAGAATGCTGGTTATCGAAAGGAACCATCCTCTAGTCATGACTAATCAACCATAAAAAACAGTATCTGTTGGATGTATTGTTTTCAAGTTATCGTGTGGACAAACAAAAGTGAACAGACAGACGGACGGACGGACAGACAGATGGATGGACATTAATGCTGGTTATTGAAAGGAACCATCCTCTAGTCAGGACTAATCAACCATAAAAAAAACAGGATCTGTTGGATTATCACATGGACAATCAATGCTGGTTATCGTAGGGAACCATCAAATAGTCATGCTTAATAAACCATAAAAATGCAGTATCTGTTGGATCTACAGTTTTCAAGTTATTGCGTGAACAATCAAAAGTCCCTGAAAATCCAAGATGGCTGCCATGGTGGCCATGTTGGATATGCCAGAAAGCTGGTTATTGAAAGGAACCATCCTCTAGTCACGGCAAATCAACCATAAAGAAACAGTATCTGTTGGATGTATTATTTTCAAGTTATCGCGTGAACAAACAAAAGCTAATGGATGGAGAGACGGACGGAGAGACGGATGGACATTGCCATACCATAATACGGCCCGCTCATGTGAGCGATCGTATAAAAACCTCAATAAATTATATACCAATTTTGGGGGGAACGAAACATAGATCATGGAAACTAATATTTGCCATGGAACTGTTACAGTTAAAACTAGAAGTCCTGTCATGAAATGTGCACAAATAGCACGTCGATCTGCGTGTTAATCCATGTGTTATGACCATAGTAAGGCTATCAAATTCTGTACCTATGGCCTGTGCACAAGCAATGTTTCAGCCAATGGACCTCCGGGTAACCCGGAGGTCCATTGGCAAAAACATTGCTTGTGTTTGCTATCCTGCTATGAATAACCAAGAGAACCTGCCATGCTTTGGATGCCCTTCGATATGGCAATTGCGCGCAATTCATTCGCGCAATTAAGCCTAGATATGCACACATTTCATGACAGGACTTCTAGTTTTAACTGTGGAAGAAAGCACTGCCTGAAGTCTGCTATGGCATGAGTAAGAGACAAGATTTTGTACAATAAAATACCTTAAATTTACTGAATAGTTATATTCTGCAATCTTTCTGGTACAGACTCAGAGAAATCTTTTTCTCATTCTTGCAAAAGCAATTAACCGGTGTTCGGCATTCGCATCTGACATCGGCAGATATTAAGCCATTGGTAGAAGTGTTTGAATATCGGTTTGTGCTGATGATTAAGTGGAACACCACAGGATAAAAATTGTTCATATTTGCGTTTGATTCACGACCTAATACAAGCAGTACCAAGCTTAGTAAGTTGCCACAATGACTGGCATTAGTGTTGAAATGATTTGTCGATTATTCAACATTTATAATATCCCACTCCCAGAACAAGTTACACTGACACTGACAGCACCGCACCAGTACTGTGAATGCTGTTTCATCGTCAGATATCACTGTCAGTTCATTCGTAAACAATCTAGTTACCCAATTCTTCTTCAATCCCTGTCAACACTAAGTGAACAATAACAAATAACATAAAATACACTCATCCGCCGATGGTTTGTTTTCACAGTCAAGCGGTTATGCATGTTACTTATTTATGTGAACAATCTAAAAATAGTGTAAGGCCATTTTGTGCGTGGACTTCTGGGATTGGTTATAATTTGTGAAACATATTTTTCCATTCAGGATTTTCTGGCAATAGAATATGAATATACGAAATGGAGTGAGCTGCAGTGTTAGAAGCTATTTGAAAACACCATAATTATGAATGTATGCTCAGTCATTGAGTTCCACCCCACAACAAAAGCAATCTGAATTACTGTGAACAAACGGGACCTACTTTTGTTTTGATCTGTATATGCACGAGGGTTTTGAATCGAAAATTCGAATTAGAACATAAATAAATGTGTTATTTAAGGCCTAAAAAAATTAAAAATCTGTTTCTCAGGCCCTCCCGCATGGTCCTTTTGGCTGCCGCATGCTCTCTTTTTATAACCAATTTAAACTTTAAAAAATACAAATTAAATAGTTTATGTCTGATATTTTACCCAAGTTAAAAAAATTGATGAATTTGACCCTTGAGTGCAAGAAGGCTTTGCAATGCTTAGGCATTGCAAAGCCTTCTTGCACTCAAGGGATGAAATACACCACCACCCATGCTATTCTGTAAGATATGAGGCCTAAAACATAAACCAAGAACATGAACTTTTGATGGCAAAGAAGAAATTACTGAAATAAAAAATAAAATAAAAAAACGCTCGCCCGCATGCAATTTCACAAATAATGGCCTGAGAAACAGATCTACTTTGTGTGGCCTAATTGCACTTTGATATATTTTACTCAATTTCATCTTGAAACTAAATTTGAATGGAGGTGAAATTTAACCATGTGCACTCTGATGTCAAAATGGCAAAGTTTTCAGCAGGACATATTTCCCATAATGCAGTTTGATATTTAACCAAATATACCTTGTTTGACAGAGCTCAGTGAGCTCTGTCAAAAAAGATACAATTGGTTAAATTCATAGTTAAACAAGAATAAAACAGAGTGATTGGAGATAACTCTGTTGCGCTACCAGAGTGATAGAGGTTAAAATAGTATGAGCGTAAGTCACCTATTTTTGCAATGATGATAGATGCTGTGCTGTTAACATGTTTCCGCTCTCATCATATTTTTTATTTTGATATAAACACTGACTCGCTCTTGAGGTCAACAAACATATCAACCTGACTGCAGTGTAAAATTAATCCTATTCTATGAGTTCTTGAATCTACTACTCCTTTTGGTTGTGACTGCTGATATAAGTTAAAACTAGAAGTCCTGTCATGAAATGTGCACAAATAGCACGTCGATCTGTGCGTTAATCTACCCATCATGACCATAGTAAGGCTATCAAATTCTGTACCTCAGGGTCTGTGTACAAACACTGTTTCAGCCAATGGACCTCCGGCTAACCCGGAGGTCCATTGGCAGAAACATTGCCTGTGTTTGCTATGAGTAACCAGGAGAACCTGCCGTGCTTTGGATGGCATTCGATATGGCAACGCGCACAATTCCTACGCGCAATTAAGCATAGATAAGCGCACATTTCGTGACAGGACTTTTAGTTTTAACTGTAGGCACTCACAATCAGGTGTCTGTGCACTCAACTAATTGGCAAGCAGATGATGGTTGCAAATCCTTATCGGTTAATCACTATCTTTCAAGGAATGGACAGTAAGACGAATGGTAATTTGGGGTGTCTAAATTTCACAAGGCCAACCATTTTTCTTCTGCTTGTTTACCTTTTATGAAGTTCACCAAGGGTCAAATCCACACTATTCACAAGAACAAGTATGGAGTCATGAGAGAGTGCATCAATGTAAAATGAAGAATGTCCAATGTGGCTTTTGTCAGTCAGCTGTGATCATACCCCCACAATTCTGAGCCACTTTGGATGAGATTTGTGTCAAATTGGTAAAAAAAAGGATGAGATTGATATACCAGAAAAAAAGGAAAACTACTCAACTTCCTCATATGGTATTTTATGTCAATTAAGGGCATGGGGTAAGTGTCCTTTCTTGTAACAACGTTTACTCCTCGGAAATCCAAACACCATCTTACTGAGCCACAGCGTTCACGAATGAGAACAGGTGCTGAAGCCCATTCGGAAATGGATGGCTGGATTATCCTAGCCTTTAACATATCCTTCAATAAGTTTTCTTCCTCACCTACAAAACATGCCGGGGTACGGCGCATTTGGATTTTAACTGGTTTGGCATCACCAGTGTCAATATGATGTTCCAAAGCAGTGAAATTTCCCAAATCATACTCATTTTTTGCAAACACATCACTATATTCAATCAATAGTTGTTTAAGCTGGGAAGACTCTTCAAGTGTTAACAGTGTTTTAGATTTCTCAAACAATTCCCCTATGTGATCAGGCCTCTTTAAATTCTTATCTGTAACTACACGAGAATCCACTTCAGTTACATTAACTTCAGTAAATTCTGGAGAATGCTCATTGGGAGAAATACCTGTACCTTCAACAGCCCATCGGACTATTTGACCTGGATTCATTACAATATCTTTATATCCCATATTAAGGAAGGTCATAAACAGGATCTGCATTTTCAGAATGAGCTGTTCTGGGGATCAACAAGTTTTGTTTTAACTCTGGTTCTATCATGTACTCAGACATAGTAGATCTCAGAGCACATTGGACCTGTTTAATTGGAGGGAATAATTATTTTTTCCAATAACCTGACCTTTACTCCCTCCCTCTTTTGTGATTGTCTCAACTGAATGGGAATTTCCTCTCTTTCCTTTCCCAAATACATCATATTGTCAGCCAGATCTAATTGGGTACCCTGTTCATGCAAGAAATCAAGACCCAAAATAATTGGAGTAGAAACAGGGGCTACATAAAAATTCCTGATGTACCAATTTTTTCCCACTGTCATCTTGATGGGCCATACTATTTGTCCAGAGATAGTTCCTAGTTCTCTGCCTACTGTTCATACTTTAATGCCCTTCAACTTGCGAGGGTGTTCATCAAAAAGCTCTAAAAGTTTGTCAGAAAACACTGTTACCTGAGCCCCTGTGTCAATAAGAGCATCTAATTTGACATTTGTTAATATCACTGGTACAGTATAGAACAACGAAGTATCTACTTGGTTGATCGTTATACTATCTGGCATCTCATTTAATGTTTCCTCTTTTGGGAAGAATTGTCCAGGGAATTTGTCCCTAGCAATGACAGGATTATGGCCTATATTTAAATCTGGAGTCGGCAAACAGCCTACATTTCTGACTCGTTCTTGTTTAAATTATCCTCTGAATCATCCGTAATTTTGACCATTGGCGAAATTCGGGTATTGGGGTCATTTGGTGACCCTGATGGTGTAGAAGGTTTTGAAGCTGACTGATTACTTGGATTTTTGGAAGGGCACTCTCTTGAAAAATGGGACATCGACCCACATGTCCAACAACCCCTCCTCCCAGGTGAGGGAGATCGACTCCTTGATCTATTTAGAGTCTGACCTGGTTCAATCAATTGGGAAATCTTTATGGTCAGGGTAGCCATACTGTCATTTAAATTTGATAATACTGTGCCGATTGATCTAAATTCAGTGATTGTTTCTCCAGAAAATTTCTTAAATTCAGTTACTAATTCAGACACAACACTTTGGGTATCCTGAGGCTGGGGCCCTGTTGTATTGGGTTGTACTGATGGAGTAGACACCCGAGCCGACTGCACACGGGGATGTGAGGTTCTCTCCCTTAACGATGGTTGACCTACAACTTGTCCTTTGCCTGTTGTGGGCGGGGTGGTCGTTTATTGTGATCCGTCCACCTACCCTAGGCCTGAGGAACTTCTCGGGGATCCTGGTGTGAAGACAGTGATTGGCCTTCATCCCTGTCATGTAAGGAATATCCCCCTGGTGGAAATGGAAAGTCTCATGTTTCCAATAATGGGCTTGCTCCTATATGCTGCAGGTTTAGGTGAGGTGGGGCTAGATAGAACGGAGCCGGTTGATACATGGTATCAGCAAGATTTGGTATTAGCGGGGTTGTTGAAGTTGGCAGCTTTAGCTAAGCCTGTTGTGCTACACTTGAGGGGTCCCTCAGGAGACTACTTGGGGAGGGAAGTAAATTCCCTCGTGCTCTTGATGATGATGGATAGCGTAGGTAAGCAACAAAAAATCCACCTACATTGTTTCACCTCCAGTAGGGATGTGGTCGAGAGATTGGTAAACCACTTCCCTAATGCATATTTTAGTATAGGCCCAAACTGTTTATACTTTAAACCAGAACAGTGGGACGGTGTAAAAGCCATCCCGCTAAATCGGCTGGTATTGGAGTCTGATGCTCCGTATTTTCAGGGGGAGATAAATTTAGCGATAGGGGGCACTCCTCACTACTTGGGGAAAGTTGCACTGAAAGTTGCTACGGAGTTGCAGATGTCCTTGGGGGTGCTGGTGGCCTCGGTCACAAAGAATGCTTGTACCCTCTATGGGTTCCCTTCCCCATAAAATAAGTGTTGCAAAGCAAAATATCCACATATCCAGATAATTTCGGAAGAATTTTGGAAATTATAGCAGGAATTGAATTTAGGGCAATGCAAAGGCATGCCCTTAAAGAATTATTATGCTAAAAATTGATAATTATATTTCCAGAGGTTTTCCAAAATTAAAATAACAGGGCTCCAGACAGATATTTCCGATATCATATTGAATTTTGTATGAGGACTTAAGATAATTTGGGACCTGTTAAGGCACTTCTAACATGAAACTGTATCGCTATTGGCGTGTTTGTTTCGGTTGGGTAGTGAATTATTTTCCCAATTAAAAAATACTGGCGTTTGTAGGAATTTCAATAGGATAGTATTATTTAAAATCCTGAGATTCTGTCTGGAATTCTGTTTACTCATTACTGGGCACATCCTTGCCCAGATGCAAATAAATTTGTCATCTCCTACATATGTACAAATCTGGGGATTTATCCCCGCTGCTATTAAAATAAGGATTAAGAAAAGTATTGAACTGGGCCCCCTTCCCTGGTATATATGGATATATAAAAAAAAAAAAATTAAAACTTATAAAAAACAAAAAAAACAAAACATGGTTAAGTGATGAAATGCAAGACCAGTAACTGGATTTTGAAGGACTAAATTGATAAGTTGAAATGGTTTTATTTCTGATGCCATGTGAGTTGTTCATTTTGGAGTGCAGTTTAAAAGTAGTAGAGGGAGGGGATTGGTACAAAAAGTTAGGCTATTTTGTACAGTTTTTATGGGTTTCTATCTTCGATTCTTGTTTAGTGAAAAGTGAGAGTATCCATCTCTTTGGATACCCCTGGATCCCTTTTTTCTGAGAATTCCATCGCTGATCCTTTTTTGATTAAGTTAAATACAGGGAGTTTGTCTCCTTAACGCCTTTGCCCTTTAAGGGAAGGGATTTTATTATGTTCCCTGGGGCCATTTGGAGGGGGTTTTGTTTAGAAAGCTGGGGGGGAAAGTAGCATAATTTACCCCTATGATTACTCCTCCAATGTGGAATCAGCAATTGGAATGGTAAACTGGTCAGAAGAGTAAAGAGAACCGGTGACGTCACCAAGAAAGTGGTATATATACTGGATCAGAAGAGGAAACCCAGTCCATGCATCGCCATCATTTGCACCTCTGACTTCAGAGTGTGAGCACCTGATTAATCAATCATGGATACACTCATTACACTGGAATTACCAGAAAGACTCGTCAGAACCATCTCAGCTCTGGGCATCTCTTGCCCTGTAACCTGGACTGTCCAGGAGACAGGCAAGAGAGTCCACCTGAGCCTGGAATTTGAAATAGAGACAACCAAGACACCACCCTCTTCAGGGAGAGGTAGTACCTCTGGCGAGAGGAACCCCTCTCCCACTGGTCCTCACCGGAAGGGGCACGGAGGCCCTAAAGAAAGAAAAAGAAAGAACAGGAAGAAGAGTCTATTGACCAAGCGCAGGGACGCCCGGCGCTTGGAGGCCTTCCGGAATGGGAAGAAAAAGGTGAGCAAGAGGATCATCCGAAGGAGGTCCTGGAGGCAGTTGCCAGTTCCCCTCCTAGTCCCACTAGTACACCCAACCAACTGCCAGCTCATGAGCCGGTACTGTTGGGTGAGGAAAGTCTGGTGGAGACTGAGGAGGAACCGGAGGTTGCTTTTTCACCACCTCCCACCCCTCACTCCCCACTTCCTTCTCTACTGGACAGCCCGGGTCAGTCAATCACAGCACCTCAGTCTGCGGTCATCATCGAAGACATAAGGATAAGGAGAGCATTAGAGTTGGCTAAACGAGAAGATGAGTTGGGAAAACAAGCCATCGCCAAAAGCCTCGAGTTCAGGGAAAAATCCAAGGCCAATTCCAAAAAGGCATTAGACACAATCCAGTTACTAAACTCTACATCATCAACTTCCACATCACCATCTCAACCACCTCGAAAGAAAAAGAGCAGGAAGAAGCTCAGACGGAGCTAAGCCACCTCCCTCCTTCCTTTTCCTCCTCTACCACGCCCTGACATCCCACAACAATAAACAGCTAACGAGTGTTGAAAGGGGCTAGTCTTTGTAAGACTGTGACCCGGGGCCCTCCTGGCCCTCACAGTCTTTGAGCAACCCGGTCAAATTTCATCTGACTAAAACTGAAAGAAACTGGCCGCATTTGGGTCGACTCAGTTCACGCTTCATACCAAAGACAAAAATCTCATAATCAACATTCTACTTATCGTACTCAGCCCAAATATAATTTATTTACGTGTCTGCATCATTATTTAACGCAAACACAGCATCAAATTCAAGAAATTTGAAAAAATATCCGACTTCTCCACGTTAAAAACATCATGTTTCAAAGATAAACAAATTGTACTACGCATGCGCACAGATACTGTGTGTAAAGTTCAAGATACGTGTGTGTTTGCAGGTTTCTGCCAAGTCATTTATATTCTGTGGAGGCATTTAATGAATAGCTGACTGCTGGAACTGAAGCAATTCTGTTTACCTTGAATTTGAAACAAGTTGAGGTGGAGGGCACGCACTTAGCATGCGTAGTTAGTCACGTGGACACTTTCGGCCAATGGCACTGCCGTCTGCTGAAGTTAAATAAAAATAGGACATTTCTTTGGGGGAAATATCAGGGGATTCCAAACGAAACTCACAGTGATTGGCTGCTAGGACACGCAGTACGTCATTACTGCCTCGTGATTTCAGAAATGTGCTTGCAGGATTATTCAACACAAAAAGGACGAAAGTCTTGTCATTATTTAAAAAAAAATAAAAAAGCCCAACTTACTTACATTTTCTACCAAGCAGCATTCGCCCCATACAACCTTTTTATTTGAATGGTGATGTGTATGTAATACGGTTATTAACTTTAATCAAACATGAAAATTATTGTGATGAACTGTGGCAATCGCATGCCCTTCTGTTGTTACTTTTTGCACACTTCACTTCTCAATCTCATGTCACTGGACGATTCTGATTCGAAGAATTATTATCTCTGGGTTTGATTTTATTTTGAATTTTCTTCGATAAACATCAAATGTGCCTTGTTATATACCCCAAGTTGTCCCAACTGAACTTTGTGCTAAACTAAAATCATTTGTGAGTAAATATTTGAAAAAGTTTTGATTTTTGAGGGCCATCTTGTGCAAAGCTTCAGGCTCAAATTTTACAGTTTCGACACGTTGAAGTTGCGTTTTTTGTTATGGAGAAGACCCCCTTTGATTTTAATCGGTATTTCGGTATACCGCGGTAATATTTTGCGATTACCGTGGTATTTATTTTTACCAATACCGCCCAACCCTACTAGAAAGGGGCCTGCCCCAAACCGTCACTGCGCACCTTCGGTGCGCAAAACCTAGTCTTTGTAAGACTGTGACCCGGGGCCCTCCTGGCCCTCACAGTCTTTGAGAGACCCGTTCAAATTTCATCTGACTAAAACTGAAAGAAACTGGCCGCATTTGGGTCGACTCAGTTCACACTTCATATCGAAGACAAAAATCACATAATCAACATTCTACTTGTCGTACTCAGCCCAAATATAATTTATTTATGTGTCTGCATCATTTTTTAACGCAAACACAGCATCAAATTCAAGAAATGTTGAAAAATATCCGACTTCACCACGTTAAAAAACTGTGCGCATGCGTAGTACACTTTGTTTATCTTTGAAACATGATGTTCTTTAACGTGGTGAAGTCGGATATTTTTCAACATTTCTTGAATTTGATGCTGTGTTTGCGTTAAAAAATGATGCAGACACGTAAATAAATTATATTTGGGCAGAGTACGACAAGTAGAATGTTGATTATATGATTTTTGTCTTCGATATGAAGCATGAACTGAGTCGACCCGAATGCGGCCAGTTTCTTTCAGTTTTAGTCAGATGAAATATGAACGGGTCTCTCAAAGACTGTGAGGGCCAGAAGGGCCCCGGGTCACAGTCTTACAAAGACTACGCAAAACCCAGTCGTTGCTGAATTATCATAGGTGAGTTTAAAGTACCCGTCCGTTGGAGGAAATAACCCACTTGAAGAGCTTGTGACTAGTTTGGTAAAAGGGTTGTATAGATATTTATTAGTAGATTAAGATTTTACCCCAAACATTACCACATTATTTATAATTCAGTTTCACCAGCACAGTTTGCGTGCTTTAAAAGTTTGGCTTGGGTATAAGTTAATGAAGCCCGAATCCGTTACTGTTTGGACATGATATTTCGGTAGTTCGACGCATCATCGAAAGTTGGTGACAACGTTTTGAAAAATAAACTTTCACTAGTAACAGAACATTATAAGTGAACTTGTTTTTCCCATAACCAAGACGTATGAAGGAGGGTGGGTTTGAGAATCTGCACCTTATTTTTAAGTTTACGATGGGATCTGTCGACCTATAGTAGGCCGTGGAGGCATCAAGTTCATACAGGTCTGCCATTCTTTTCGAAGTTTTGTTTACACGAATCGGGATGTGGTCGATTCACTCTCGAGTATACTCCACATGAACAGGTCACACTCTACTTTTACTCTAGGTTTAGGATAAAACAGTCGCATCAAATCAGCACCGTTTTACCGGTGAACGCACCAAGTGTAATCTGTGAGAATCAGTGGTAGCGGGGGTGGGGGGTCAGAATCTACGGCCCCAACAGGGATGTCTAACTGCCTGGTGCCAACACTGAACATTACAGATTATAACTTGGTGTCGTTTTCGCCCGGACGGAAAAAATGGAGCACCGTGTGTGTGTGTGTGTGTGGGGGGGGGGGGGGGGGGGGGGGGGGGGGGGTATCAGGACTATAGCGGGTCTACCTATATACCGGAATCACCGGTAAATACCGGAGTCACATTATTTTTTTTAAAGAATAAATGAATATTGCACGGTAATTTGTTAAATAAAGTGTAGGAATTAGCAAACCTGTGACATAATTTAGATAATTCAATAATAATGAGGGGGATACGAATTATTAGGGGATCCCGGTATTTGATGGTGATTTAGTTTAAAAAAAATGACCGAAAAATACCATTAAAACTTTTAAAAATTATATTAATAACAAATATAAAATGTTTATTTAGTTTCTTTAAAAGCCTTATTATATAATGATGGTCTTATTCTTTAACTGTGCAAGGAAAAATATAATGGGATTTTATGGGAGTGATTCCTGTATTTAAAGGTGATTCCGAATGGAAGTGGAGCCGCAATCAATAAAGTGATTCATGTTTCAATATGAAAACACTGTGTTGACAAGAGACTGTTTGAAATATGAGTTGCTCAGCCAGTTATTGGGACTGATGATGACAACTCCCAAGTGGAATCACATTTAAATAATAATAAAATAAATCCACTGATAATCATTTTTTGACAACCCAAGTCCCTTTCGGTAGTTTTGGTGATTTGGAAGGATTGTCGGGTTGTTTGTGGTAATTAGCTTGACTCTTATGAAATCGAACGCGCCTTATACCACTACGTGCTATGCCCATGAGCCCAAAATGGGGCTTCGACAAGCCCGTTTCGGTAGTTTTAGACAGTATTGGGTGATTTGGAACAATTCTTGGGTTGTTTGTGATTATCAGATTTACTCTTATTCAATCGAACACACTTTTTGAGGGCCTCTTGGCTCTGCAATAAGCTCCCAAGCTCATAGCAACTACGTGCTACCATGGGAACTAAGATGGCAGCTTCTAGTATACAAAATGGACGACGGAAACCTGTATCACATGCATGTGTACTAAGACCACGTATCACCATGGTAATGACGTCACAACATGGCCGATCACGTGGGTTATGATGACAACCAAACATAGCGCCACTGGGTCACGTGACATGGCGTCACTTCCTGCTGATGGGGCCAATCTGGGTACATGATATACTACTCATACGGGTTGTCATGGCATCCCGCCTGAGCGATAGTGTTACATAATTAGTATAGCGATATGTGGTGTCAGTATGCATACACAGCACGTGTTGTTAGAGTAGCGCGTGTTCCGTCATCAATTTGCTTACCTAATGCCGTCATCTTGGTTTCTATGGTGTCACATGTTTTCTATGGGGCACAAAGGTTCATGGGTTCACGTGACATCTACTATAGTAGAGGTACGTTCATTTCAATGATGTCATGCCAAATTACCGAAAAGGACCCCGCTGGAAACCAAAACGAACCTAGCCGGATCACTATCTCGGATGGCACTCAATGGGTATGAATAGAATGTAATACAAAATAACCGATAGACGTGAAAAGTTGTGTTTAATTGTATGACTGCATAACTAGAAACAATCTGACAGTGACTAAATAACTGAAAAGGAGCCGGGAACTTATCTAAAGGGTCCTTGTTTGTCTGTAAAGGTCAAACACACTATTTATGTTTTGGGATATCCTAGCATTTTGTCTCGACAATTCCTGGTTTTTTCCGTTCCGTGATTGGCTCGACCATTTCTTTGTAGATCCAATCGATTGGATTGCTTCACTCATCTTACCACATTTCAGCACATACAAGGTTCCTTGTCTGATACCAAGCTCTCGGGCTACAAGTCAAATTATGTAAGAACAAGTCTAGCTCTTAAATAGGTCATCACCTATGTTCAGATTGACTCATGTGAAATATGTCAGTTGGTTGAAAAAGTTAACTTACAGTTCGCGTTGCAGCCAACTGATATATTCCGGACAATTGAATCTGAAAAATTTCACCGATTCAATTTTTTTTTAATCAAAGCTAGAAATGTTGCTCAATCAAGACTTGATTTTATTGAGATTTTTTATGAAAACTCCAGCCTCCAGGTAGTTCCACAAACTATGCTAGCATCCTTATCATAACCTTATGTGAAGTTATGTCAGTTCTGAACGCAGGCCGGTGGCCTCTCAGTTCAGCTCTTCTGATTGATCTTCATCTATACACAAAGAACTTAATCAAGCACCACCCAGCATTTTTATTGCATCAAAATTCATAATCGAAATTTGGAAATGGTAGATGTAAATTGGAATCGAACTGCATTCCCTCGCAATATTGGTGGGGTTTGTTGTTTGGTCAGTCGCACAAACACACCACTACATGCACGTGCAACACACCACCCATGATTTTCTCAAATAGCACTTTCAAATCGTTCTGGATTCTGTATAAAAGTGTGACAGTTTCAATGATTGAGCCATTTACTTGCGAGATGGCTCGAAGGAGATACACTGAGGCTACCAGATGGCAGATTATTGGCATGAAGTCAACGGGAATGTCTTGTAGAGCAATTGGACGGCAACTGGACGTTAACCACACTGTAGTAAGCCGTCTTATTCAAAAACATTGCCAAACTGACCATGTAAAGGACAGACCGAGACCAGGTCAGCCACGTAAGACTAGTCGAGTTGAGGATCGTTACCTTGCACGTCTTGTTCGACGTCAGCCGTTCTCCGGTAGTGGTGTTCTGAAGCAGCTATGGCTCCCCAACAGACCCCTTTGCAAGAGAACAGTGAGAAACAGATTGAAGGCAATAGGTCTCAAGGCAAGGCGAGTGATTAAGCGGCCAGCGTTGACCAACCGGCATAAAAGAGCCCGTTTGGAATGGTGTCTAGCCCGACGTCACTGGAATCTTATGTCATGGAGGAAGGTCCACTGGTCGGACGAAAGTCGGTTTTTGCTCAACGTTACTGACGGACGTCAGCGTGTTTGGAGAACCAAAAATACTGCATGTGCCAAGGAACGTCCAAGCGTCAGTCCCATTCGGTGGCGGATCAGTTATGGTCTGGGGATGCGTGTCCCATGATTGTAAGCTTGATTTGGTAACTGTGCAAGGCAATCTCAATGGCGATCGTTACATCCGGGACATTCTGCAACCTGTTCTTGTTCCCCATTTTGACAACCATCCATTGGCCACTCGCCCTGTGTTCATGGACGACAATGCTCGACCCCACCGTTCTCGACTTGTGAAAACTTTTCTTGACAACAACGCGATTACTAAACTGCCATGGCCTGCAATGAGTCCTGATCTCAATCCACTGGAGCACATTTGGGATATGATTGGACGGAGAGTGCAAGCACTGGACCCACCTCCACGACATTTGGCCGGTTCGGAAGCAGCTATACACCATGAGTGGCAGCAGTTACCTCTTCAGCGAATCAGGAGACTCACCTCACGTATGAGGAGGAGGGTAGACGCAGTCATCCGTGGACACGGCGGATACACACGCTACTGACAATATTGTTGCTAATTGTTGGCTTACAATGCTACTGAACATTTAGCAATCGCTAATCAATCATTATCTCCATTTTGGTACTTTGTAGCACAAAACTTACAACAGGGTGGAATTTCCTGCAAAACCAATGTTCATGTTTGTCTGCCAAAATTACAGTAAAGTGTTACACATTGCAATCATTGTTGTGTTTTATGTTTAGCTAGGATTATGAACTATCAGAATATCATACCATTTGTTGCCATACAAACGTCATGATGTTATAATGACTGGGTTTTGTCACAACAATCAGGAAAAATGGGGCGGTGCTTGATTAAGTTCTTTGTGTATATATTGTCATTGTGTGCGCATGTTAAGTTAGATCCCTTTATTTGTAGATTTTCCTGGTAGTTATATTTCATTGGTTGGTTGTTCCAGTGTCTGCCAAGCAGGCTTTCGAAGCAAAAAATGTTTGGGGCACTGACTACATGTTCTGGTAAACTGTTCCTCGCATTAGTTACTCTGCTGCTGAAGAAATTGTTTCTCACCTCCCGCTGGCTTCTGTCTTTTGCCAGTTTTAAGGAGTGCCCTTTTGGGTTTTTCGCTTGTTTTTTTTTAGCCAATAGGCCAGTCATAATTTTATAGGTTTCGATCATGTCTCCTCTGAGTCGTCTACATTTTAGGATAGGGAGTTTGAGCTTCTTCAGTCTATTAATATAATTCATGTCTTTCAGAATCAGAATTGGCAAAAGTTTTGTCGCCCTCTTTTGTACATTTTCACTGAATTCAATGTTTTACCTAGCATACTCAAGTTGTGGACGAACTAATGCTTCATACAAGGTGAATATTTCTTCATCTAGAAGCGAGAACGAACGTCTAATAAAGCCAACAAGTGATGATACTTTGTTTATCTGGTTCTGCATGTGATCTTCAAAAGTTAGCTGTCCGTCGATTGCAACGCCTGTGGCTTTTTGTAACTCCTATGTCTTTTTCTCTCTCAATTTCTTCTATGATTATTCTTTGTTCATTGTCGTTCCCCATTGTATAAACTGGTTTAGTTGTTGTTTTTTCCTTTTTAATAGAAAGCATCTTGCATTTATCGGGGTGGAATTTTAAGAGCAAATCTACCAGTCCGTTTAGGTCTTGTTGTATGTCTTGTATATCACTTTGGTATTTGACTTCTTGAAATATTTTTGTGTCGTCGGCAAACATATAAACCTCAGAGCTTACCCTTTTTGGCAGATCGTTTATATAAATCATAAATAATACGAGGCCCAGTACAGATCCTCGGATAATACCGCTAGTTACGTCATGCCATCTTGAAAATGATCCATTAAAATGGACTCTCTGTCTTCTCAAAGTTTTGTGTAGGAAGTGTTCAACCCAATTGCAAATATTTTCATTGATTCTATAACTTCCAAGTTTTCCTATTAGTCGCCTTTGTGGAACCTTATCAAATGCTTTCATGAAGTCCATATATATTGTGTAGATTTCCCCTTCATCGTCCAGAACTTCAGTCCGTTTGTTCATGACATTCAGCAGCTGTTGTGTGCTAGATCTTCCCCTCATAAAGCCAAATTGTTTACTACTCAAGAGGTAATTTGCGTCTAAGTGTGCAACGATTCGTCGTCTAATTATTTTCTCCATTATTTTGCATAATATGCTGGTCAGACTGACGGGTCTGTAGTTCTTGATGTTTACAAGGGGAATTAAATACTTATTGATTGGAATATCTAAAACTGTGACAAGGAAAGAATATGTTTATATCTTTGTCGACAACGTCGAATTTCGATTAGAACTAGACTGGTGGTCTGATACCAGAATTTGAGTGACTCCTCTGATTGTGTCATATGTGGCAGAGCACACAACACACGGGCGCCTACAAATATTTGGAGACCTCCAGAGACCTGTGTTTGGGGACCAAATGGGAAACAGTGAGAATAAGTCTTTTGGGACCAGTGTGGGATATAATATTGTTGGCAAACTTTGCCTCAGGGTGTATGAGTTCCAAAACCGGTGTAAATTCCCATACACCCTGGAAAATACACGGATAACTAATAGTGTTCCTAAGAGAGTAGTTTGCCAACAATATTATATCCCACACTGGCCCCAAAAGACTTATTCAAAGCCTCAGGGTGTATGAGTTCCCAAACCGGTGTAAATTCCCATACACCCTGGAAAACACAAGGATAACAGATTTATTTTCAAGATGGTGTACTTAATACTTAATTATTTAATTTGTTTAACAGTTTTTGAACAGATTGGAACATGACAACTAAATTACATGGAATTGTATGAAACTGGCGACCAGAGTACAGGCGTAGTCTGTGGGTACTCGCCAGATGTTCTGTTGACAATATCAGGCATATCTTTGCAAGCCAATATTGTCAACAAGCAGTAACATTTTGACATTTGTTGACAGATGGGACAATAACATTCGACAGTATTACTGGGATGTTGGTGTTCGAACTGTCTAACAAATCATAACTTGTACCTGGTGAAACTCCCCATTGAACTGGGGATGCTGCGTTGCATTTTAGCACCAGTCACCGGGACATTCCGCCGGTTAACTGTACATTTTTATGTCAGAGACAACGACAGTTTAGTCGCGCATTATTATAAATTGCTTGCTGGGTTTAAATAAAATAGTAGATAGTTTGAAACTGGTCTTCGTTCTGATGTACCCGACAAGTTCGTGAAGTTACTGAACCCAGTATCTGGAGCCTGTGTCTGATATCGTCTGGTAAGGAAACACAAAATGCTACGGGCTGGTGGATCCTCACGAACTCCCAGTAATCACAACGTGGGAATCAAACTTTACGATCATAGATCGATAAATATTTTTCTTCTATTCCGCAACAACGCCCTGCTGTTGACTTCCTCAACTACTAATGGTTTGTACAATGTCCATCATAAACTGTTCTGCAATTGACCCCCATTACTTGTTTTCATCCATTACAATTGTCTACTAACATGGATACGGACCTCTTCCACTTCAGTCTGATATGAGTTAAAAGGTCTGCCACACCTACTCCCTTGTACATTCAGTATGGAGAATCTCCCCTTCCATACTGTTAATACTATTAGCATTCTGTCGCAACTGTACATTGCCTTTTGTCAAGTACACTACTAAATGGCACCAGTACTGGTTTAGGTTTGTAGCAGTACCACTTCAAAGACCATATGATTGTGTGACTGACACATCAAAAACGAAAAAAACGGTGCCGATGTCCTGTCAGTTGCAAGACGGAGGCGATGGGAAGCATGGATGATGATTTTGTGAATGAACTCAAGTGCAATGAGAGCATTTGCTTCAAGGAATGAATGCGCTCATGATTCTTCTATTCGTCTCGCTATTCTGTGGACTAAAAATAGTGGTGGTTTGTGAACTGATATGGCACTTTTAGGTAAAAGAACCATCGGCGAATTTGCATATCGCTCTTCCACTCATCTAGGGAGGGGGGGGGGGGGGGTGCAGAAAGTTGAAAGATTGGCCGACACGGTAAGTTGGTATTAACGTGGATATTTCATTCAATGAGTTAGAGAGAAGCGAGAGCAATTGGCCCTTGGAGTAAATGCTCTTGCGACTCTTCCTATAATTAATTAATTTACTGGTGTTTGAGGTCATTTTTCTGCACAATGGCTAATCGTGACCGCAACATGGATATAAAATCAAGTTCAGCCAATTATTTATTCCCTTGTAGTCCATTTTAGAGGACTTCCACACAGGCATTGCTTACCGGGTACCATTTTAATCCCAAAACAGCGCTTGTTTACCACAGTAAAGAACCACTGCCTTACTTCCCGGAGTTCCCGTGGGAACTCTTGCCATAGATCGGAAGATCATAAAATATAGTAGTGCACTATAATAATTGATGGTTCTTGTAATGAAATGGGGCGAAGAGCAATAGCTCTGTGGAGTAAGTGCTCCTGTTGCTAGTTAATACTCTGAAATTGCAAAAATTGATTATCCGGTCTCTCAAAAGGGAACGGGTCAACTCGCCACCGGGTCAACTCGCCACCGGGTCAAGTCGCCACGGGTCAACTCGCCACGGGTCATCTCGCCACCGGAAAAAATAACTCAATACGGATTTGTGAAACACTATTTTTTTTTATTAAATGTTGTCATATTTTTTCATCATTTTTATTTAGTAATTTAGTAATTTTATTTAATAAAAGTAGACTATTTTAACATCGATGCTTTTTCAATTATTGGTGGTTACAAATACATAATATAAATAATATATACATCAAGTTTATTTTTGACATCGAGCACTAATTATTTATATAAAACATGCACATAACTAATTTAAGAATCTGAAATTGAATATAATGTAGCACAGCGCCTCAAAAATCCGGTCGACGTCAGTTCATGTTCTGAATACAGCCTCCATGCTTCCTCTAGTTTCTTGGATAATTTGGTGTATTTTAATCGCCGATCACCTTCTAAATCATTTGATGTAACGCTCATTTCAACTGTCTTGGATTCTTTCATCAAAATCGGTACCAGTTTGTAGAATGTTAAACTATGTCCCCGGCAATTCAACCTCCTATGCCATGCTGAAAAAAAAATCGAATAAATATTTAATTGGCGCGTCATTATATGAATGAACAAAGGACGAAAGGAGGGAAGGGGGAAGAAAGGAGGAAAAGAGCGAAGGAAGGAATGACGGAAGGAAAGAAGGAATGACGGAAGGAAAGAAGGAATGAAAGAAGGAATGGGCGAAATAACGGACGTGTGAATGAACAAACAATTACCTTCTATATCATTATTCGTTCTGACAGTGTGGTCATGGATGCACCAGTCTTCAATGGGGAATGCTGGGTTGTTGATCCACTGTGTCTCAAGATATTCCACGAAATCTTTGAGTTGTTGGGTGTTTGCTCTTTGCTCAAATGCTCTGAATGTATCCTCAATGTGGTTAGCCGGAAGGAAAGGAAGAGCTAATAGTTGTCTGATGTAGTTGTATACTGGCCCCTTTTCTCTGTATGCTGTTGCTAATCCAAGACTTGTCACCTTCCTGTAAACAGACTGTGTCCAGTGGAAGACACAGCCCTTGACTTCTGCAGCTGGAAAAACCTGCCTCACGGCCTGCCAAGCTCCTGAAACGTAAAAAATAGAATAATTTAAATAACAGAATAATTTCTTAATAATAGAACAACGAGTTTTATATTAATCAACCTGTATTTTTGTTGTTTTTTATTCATAAAGTAATAAAAAAAATCTCACCTTGTTCAAAGTCTAGTACAAAGCTCTCCACCAATGGGTCTTGAACTTTACTGAGAATTGCTTCCAAAACCTCAACATAATCTGTCTTTCGCCGTCTTGACATCAGGACGTAAACCATCGGGAACTGTTTCTTTTTTCCGTCTTTTTGGATGAATGCATTTATTGTCATTAGTTGCCCATTAGTGCTGAACGGCGTACCAACAATCTGAAATTAATATTTGAAAATGAAAATTTATAAATTTATATATCTCCAAGTGTTGTTGGAAACTCTTGAAAAAACAGGAAATAGATATTTTTCAGTATCAAGAAAGGCTTACTAAATCTCACCTTGAAAGTTCCATCAATAAACCATCTCTTGGGCTGTTGAAGTAGATTTAGTTGGAATGGTGAAGAAAAAATTATGTGTCTGTATGTGTTCATTTTTATATCGGCCACCAAAAATTCATCACAATTTAGGAAGTCCGTGTCTATTTCAAAATGTATATCTGAGGGTGGCTGGGGTCTTGTCTTTGCCCGATATCTGTTCAAATTTCTTTTGACGACAGCTGTCTTTGGTTTTAAAAACATGTTGTCACCGGAAATAACTTCATGAATCGCATCTTCCACTAAACTGGTAGCTGGTCTGAAAGCGTCGGTGTCGGCAAGGGTTCTAGTCTGAAATTAGAAAAAAAAGGGTCAACCTTGTCACCGGGACCGAATGTTATAGAATTCTAAATACATATAGAATACTATAGCACTCAGTAAAAACACGATAGATATTACAAGTCGTAGAAAAGTACTACTTACTTTTTGATAAATTTTTTTTTTCGGTTTTAATTTCAAATCTGGAGGATGACTGTGGCTCTGCTTCTGCGACATAAAATTATCACCAATTTGTGCAACCATCACCCCACAAGTATTTGTCTTGTTCCTTACACTACATCGCCAGCGAACTTTACTGTCAGTTTTTTTCTGTAAAAGATTGGAAGTAAAATTTTCATAGTTATTTAAAATTAATAATAATCGCGCATAATATTAGCATGAATTATGGAACAAAACCGAAAAAAAGAAGAAAAAAAAAACACAAAAAGCAAAAAACTGAGATTTTACTTACAAAAATAACATAAGAAAATCCGTCACTGGAAACAAGAAGTGGTCCTCCTCTTTGGGTTCCATTTGGTATAATTTCATATGTTGTAGGCCTATCGTCTGGCAGATCCGACGGAAGTGTTGGTTCTGCTATGGAAGTTTCTAAGGTCTCTGGTCTTTCAGATATTTGTCTGTGGGGGAGGTCAAAACTCCCATCTGAATTCTGTACTGCGCCAGCAGCTTCACCACTAAAATGTCAACCCAGGAGAATTTCGAATCTCACTTTCAGATTAATTGAATATTTGCACAAGCCATCTACCTGTGTGGTCGGCCAGCCGCCAATTGTCAGTCTTACGTCAGTGAGTGTTGTTCTTCTTCTGTCTACTTCCTTGACATCTTTTGCACAGTGACCTCAGTTGAAAACAGTCTACATTATTTAAATGATACTTTTTCACGTGAACAATAGCATTTTTTTCATTCATGGTGGAGACAGCTTACATAAGCTATAGCTTGTTGCTGAATCCATTTTTAGCTTCTGAATGTAAATCTTAGTAATGTTAACCCGTTGTAATTTATTTGTAAGAAGTATCTTTATAGAAATAAAATACTGTTACTAATTCTGAAGATTGTACATCACCATTATTCTGATGTTCCATATTTGGTGTAGCAGACTCATCTGTTCTCACATTGTCTTCTGTTGCTTCGACTTCAATTGTTTCTTCATCCCGTCCATTTCTTTCTTCCATTAGGATGTCTGATGCATTAGTTTCCATCATTTCAACAAGCATGGCTGTGTTAGCATTGTCAAGGGAATTGCTGTAAATTACAGATAAATGAATGAATGAATGAATGAATGAATGAATGAAATACTCAAAGATATGTAAACTAAATACTTACAAACAAGTTTAACGTAAATAATTGAATAAGTAATAAGTAATAAATGAACTTACAAGTGAATTATTGAATAATAACGAACGAACGAATGAAATACTTAACAAAGATATGTAAACTAAATACTTACAAACAAGTTTAACGTAAATAATTAAATAAGTAATAAGTAATAAATGAATGAAATACTCACTTAACAAAAGATTTGTAAACTCAATACTTACAAGTGAATTATTGAATAATAACGAACGAACGAATGAAATACTTAACAAAGATATGTAAACTAAATACTTACAAACAAGTTTAACGTAAATAATTGAATAATAAGTAATAAATAAATAATAAATGAATGAAATACTTAACAATATGCTTAGTGATCGGTGCATCAAAAAGAGTAGTCACTATTTCATCAAAAGGTATGAACAATATCTCATGATTAGAGATTACTAAGTTTGCATTCAGGCATTGTGATAACAGCTTACCTATATGGTTTCATCGGAACAAATTACAAACTTTCATTGAGCCGTCATCACCTTTCATGGACCGCTGTTTTTACAATCATTGCAATCCAAACAAACCTAAACTATCTGCTAGTTTCTCATTTTCAAGTAGGAGTTATTCTTGGACAGACGTGGATTAAATAGTAAGTACATATTTGTTTGTTTGTTTTTTTTTTGAAAAAATGCGTAAAGTAAGAAAAAAAAACTTTTAAAATCTTTGGAAAAGTGGGTCAAGTCGCCACCAAAAGTGAGTCAACTCGCCACCAAATTGGTGGCGAGTTGACCCGCGGAAAGTACAGGTGGCGAGTTGACCCGGTGGCGAGTTGACACGGACCCTCTCAAAACAGGTGAAAAACCTGTTTCGCTGTCTCTCTTGACAGGTGGTCTCTCATGACAGGTCCATTATAGTGAAACCAATCGGTGCATGGCTGCAGTGGTCTCTCAAGACAGGTTTTACTGTACATCATACCAAAATGACTTGTAAAGAATTGAACTTCTGTGGAATCTGGTAGCTTTCATAAAATCTCTCTAAAATTGTTTTTTCAAGGTAAAATTTGACGAGACTTCATTGGCATGTATTCTTCTAACAGAAAAAGGAAGTTTAGGAAGCAAAATATGAATTTGAAATTTTTACCCCTTCGTCCACTTTTACAAAGAATTGCCCTGAAAATATACAATAAAATTAATGGCAGCGCCTTCAATAGACTACTTACAGCACAAGTCAAAATAAGTTGTAGCATAACCGCAATAAACTAAGTATACTGCTGTTCCTGCACTGATAAGATCAGAATCTGACATCACTTTCTGGAAAGCTCTCAGTGAGATTCTGCTCGATCCGCAAGTATACAGAAGAAGTCTCCTTGGTTACGAATCGAAATTAAGTATTTTTATTGTTTACTAATCATATATATTTCATTTTCAGGTTATTTTATTCAACTTTGTGGGGAGTTAGTTTAGTATAGTAACTGGGACAAAGTTAGGAGGTCTTAAATAAAACTGTGAGCGCTAAGTTGTCGAACGGTTCGTCGTGTTGCCTTTTGTCGCGTGTCTACAGTTTTTCTTGTCCGATCGCGTAATTTTGTAATTTTGTCTTGATGATGGCGAGCAAGTCTGTTCAGACGGAGGTAAGTATGGAGCTAAATACGTGTAATATCGCGGTCCAGGTCAACGGTGCCAACGGGGTAAGTATTGGTGTGCAGACAGAGGTCACTGGGGGTGTCGGTCAGAGCCAGGTTGGTGGGGCCACCGATGGCGATATTGGGCTTGAAGTTTGTAGACAGTGTTCTATGACGTATGGGGACTTTCGTTCGATGGGATATGGAGAGGTATGTGCAAACTGTCAGGAAATCCTCCGCCTACTTGAGACAATTGTTAAGTTTGAGGGGGAGATTGCTGAGCTGAAGGGAAAACTTGGTAGGGCGGGGCTGTCTGGAGTTACGCCTGTGAAAGTAGCTTTCCGAGAAGGATGGGTGGTTGTCGGTGGGTCCAAGAGGAAACATGGGGGTAGAACCTTTGATGTGAATGAGGTAGGTGATGAGGTGGGGGCTGCTAGAAAAATACGTAGGACAGATGAGGGGGGCCCAGGCCGGAGCAATGCTGTAAAGCGTTTGGCGTGGACTATCAAAAGTGGTAGGAAAGGGGGGCCAGAGAAGCAGGTAGATAGGGGTGTAAAGTCCAAAGGCAGTGGGGAGTGCAGCACCAGAAACAGATTTGATGTGCTCGATTCGGAAGAGTTAGAGGAGGAGATGGAGGTACTTGCAACAGATAGTAGGTTGGGGTCTAGGCCAGGAAAAAGGAGGAGGGATTCGGTAGAAGACCAGGGGAGTAGTCCAGGTAGTTCAGGGCCTGGAAAGAGACGGAGGGACAAGGATAGGAGTAATCCTAGGTCAAAGATACCGATACCGATATTGATTCCGAGTGGGGCTGTTGGAGAGGAAGAGGACGCTGTAAACAATAGGAGACTAGAGGAGATAAATAGGGCGAGGGACAAAAGTAAGTTGGTGGTTGCGGGAAGTAGCATAGTTCGGGGGATCGACAAGGTTGTCTGTGGTCCGGACAGTAAAAATAGAACAGTTCTGTGCTTTCCAGGGGCTAAAGTGGAGGACCTGAGGGATAGAGTGGACGGTATTGTAGCTGGGTCGGGGCCTGATCCGGTAGTGGTATTACATGTGGGGTCCAATAACATCAGGGAGAGGAAATCAGTTCGTTTGGTGGACACATACAAGGACCTAATTAGTAAGCTACTTAGCAGGAATGCTCGGATCATCGTTTCAGGGGTGCTCCCCGTTATGGGTGGTGGGAATGAGAGGAACTCGCGGATTATGGCACTAAACGAGGAGCTGGAAGAGCACTGCAAAAACTTGGGAATACATTTCATTGACCACTGGGACTCATTCTGGGGACAAGGAGAGTTGTATGGGCGAGACGGATTGCATTTAAGTAGGATGGGTACAGACCTGTTAGGCCAAAAAAATTTACAGGTGGCTGGGCCTTTTTTGGAGAAAAGGGGGGTAGGGGACCACAGCCGATAACCCAGAGGGGCACAAATGCTGGGAACATAGGAAGAACAACAAACATGCACAACACAGGGACACACCAGGGTTATAATAATGTGCCAGTGATGACAAAGAAACAAAGATTCATTAAGTTTGGATACTGCAACATCCAGGGTCTGCACAAGAAAGTAAGCGAAATATCAACACTGATGGACGAAGGAGACTTCGATATAATGGGTCTAAGTGAGACGTGGATACGACGGGATGAGCGGGCTGATCAGATGAAGGTTTGCGTGTGGATAGGAGCTGGGCGAACTGAGGGTCAGAAACGGGGTGGGGGTGTTGGCATCTACGCTAAAGAGGAATTACAGCCCTCATTGATTACAGATCTCACAGAAGCAAGGACTCAGATTCCAGTATCCAACGAAATAGTCTGGGCAAAAATCAAGTTAGGAAGCAGGAGTGTTGCCGTTGGTGTTGTATACTTAGCAGTGGAGGGAAGTAAGCCCGAGTGGAATGATTCAATATATACAACTCTTAGATCGAATATCACAGAACTTGAAAGCAGAGGGTTCAGTATTGTCCTAATGGGGGACTTCAATGGGCACATCGGGGATAAGGAGGAGGGCATACAGGGAGGTGATAGGAAAATTAACACGAATGGGAGGAAGATGTTGGACCTATCAAAAGAGCTTGGTTTAAAGATCTTGAACAGGGATGCGAAATGTAAGGGTAAATGGACCTGGGAGAGGAACGATAAGAAAACAATAATTGATTATATACTCACTGACATTAGCGTATGGAGGGAGGTTATAGATGTAGAAATAGATGACGAGGGAAAAAATGACTTAGGTAGTGATCACAACCTGATAACAGTTAAGATTATGGGCAAAAAGACGAATAGAGACAGAAATACCTTCAAGGAAGTTTGGGGACTAAAACAAGGAGCCGACTGGAAGCAGTTTCGGGAAAAACTAAAACCAAGTCTTGAATGTATACCTAGGGATGCAAATGTCCAGAGTATTTCAGATGGCATAGTAAATAGCCTAACAGAGGCAGGGAAGGATTGTATAGGAAGGGTGAGGGTCCCAACGAGAGAGCTTGGATACAGGGTTAACGAGGGACTGAAAAAGGCTATAAAAGAAAGGAAGGTAAAATGCGCTGCTTACAGAAGAAGTAGGAAGCTTAAAGGGGTGGATAACAATGACACGAGACTAATGAAAGGAGAATATGAACTGGCACGGAAAAAGGTGAATGAGATAAAGAATAATAATAGGAAGGAGCGCAATTGCAGTCTTGCCAGAACAATAAAGAAAACGGGGGGTTCGAGCTCAAACGTATTTTGGAACTGGGTAAATAAACGGGGGAAAAGTAGTGTGCAGAGTATCAAAGTGGATGGGGAAAGTACAGAAGATAAAGGCCGTATCGCTTCAGAGTTAGTCAAGCACTGGGAAAAGATAAACGATAGGCGATGGGGCAGTGGGTCCCCACCAAAAAGAAATACACTGGTGGAGGAGAACCTATCCAATCGTGTATGTAGCGAAATAACGGCAGAAGAAGTGCGGAACGTGGTCTCGAAATTAAAAAATGGTAAAGCGGGAGGGACTGATGAAATTCCGAACGAATTCCTCAAAAATGGAGGGGAGGCACTTATTGAAGTCCTGACAAACCTTTTCAACCTGGCTCTGCGAAAGCAAGAGGTCCCCAGAGAGTGGAGGGAAAGTAAGGTGTCGTTCATACACAAAAAGGGGGATAAGGAAGTTCTAGATAACTATAGGGGGATATCAGTTAGTAGTAACATCGGAAAAGTATTCTGTAAGGTCATATACAGTAGACTAGAGGAAGTTATTGAAGAGAAAGGTTTTCTAGGAGAAATTCAAAATGGTTTCAGGAAAGGACGAAGAGTCACTGATCACCTATTTACACTCACCCAACTGATAGAATCAACAAAGGCTGAAAAGAAAAAGATGTTTCTGGCATTTCTAGATGTGAAAAAAGCGTACGACCGAGTGTGGAGGGAAGGTATGTGGCGAAAGCTCGAGGGCATCGGACTGGGGGGTGACTTTGTGGGAATCATGAAAGCACTGTATACAGATGTGCAAAGCCAACTCAGTCTAGGGAGTATCACTACAAAACGAGTCCCTATGGATATAGGCCTCAAGCAGGGGTGTATCTTTTCACCGATTTTGTTTGCATTGTATGTTAAAGATTTAGGGGACGAACTAATTCAGAGTGCGGAGGGGGTAAATGTTGGAGACATAAAGATACCAGGCTTATTCTTTGCGGACGACATGGTGTTAATGTCTAGAACTGAACAGGGGCTAGAGAAATTGCTGGAAATTGTTGGTAGTTATGGGAACACTTGGCGGCTCGAACTAAATGAAAATAAAAGCAAGGTAATACCCGTTGGACGTAAGGTAGATATGACGAAGAGATGGAGAGTGGGGGAGTTCTCAATCCCCGAAGGGGAAAGCAAACAAATCACTGTAGGAGAAAAGGGAGAGTATGAGTATCTAGGGGTAAGCATAAATATAACGGGAAGAGGGGTGTACAGAAATTACTCAGCCAAACTGATTCTGAAAGGGAAATGAATCCTGAACCAACTAAAACTTTTAGGGAAAAATAGTTTCAACAAGGTCTTTGTGGGGAAAACACTATGGGAGAGGGTGGGTTTACCAAGTATAACGTATGGCACGGACGTGATTCCATTAAACCAAACCGTTATTAAGAAGTTTGAAAGTACTCAGAATGATGCCGGCAGATGGATAACAGGGTCAAGTAATGCTGCAGCTTTGGAAGCAGTAAGGGGGGAGCTTGGGTGGATGAAAATCAAGGACAGGTTAGATTTGGGAAAACTGTGTTACTTTAACTACTTGAGAAACCTGCCTGACAACCGGTGGTGCAAATTGATGCTCGATACCATTTGGAATTCTAATATAGAAACGGGGTGGTCAAAACATGTGAGGGAACTAATGGACAATTACTCTATAGAGGTCACAAACATAGAAGTAGGAATGAAAGAAGGCAAAAGGTTTGTCAAAGAGAGAGTCATGGAAGATTGCAATCGAAACTGGCGAGCAGGGGTTAGCGTGAAAAGATCACTGCAGGGGTTACAATATAAAGAAAAGCCAGCTTTTGAGAAGTACCTAGATGGCACCTTTGGAGGGTCACTGCTGTTCAAACTGAGATCAAGATCACTGGAGCTTCGGGGAAAAATTGGGAGAGATGGGGAAAAGGGATGCCAAATGTGCCACTCTGGAGTAGTGGAGACCCTGGAACATTTTCTCTTGGAATGCCCACAGTATATACCTCATGGAATAAAATTTACTGGAAGAATAATGCAGAAGTGGGGTGAAGAAACAAAGGATAGATGGCTGAAGGCGGACACGAGGGAGAGGGTAGGAATGCTTATTGAAGAAATTGAAAAAGAGGAAGTGAGGGACACTATTAAGCAGTTTATATCTGAATGCTGGGAGGAGAGGAGGGGAAGAGGGGGTGGGGTGCAGGGGGAATGATGGCCTTCTCTTATGAGGACCGCGACAAATCAGCGGCTGGCCAAAGAGTTATTATATTATTATTAGCTTCTGGTCTTATGAGTGTAGGAAGAGAAAGATACATAGTTTACTCATCTGAGTATTTGTTGACTGAGGATGGTGGTGGTTTGTCGACTGGTATGAACTTCACGGACTGAAGACAGCAACGACTTTGGGACTATTGTGTACTGATAGGGCATAGAAGTAGTAGGGATAACAGGTGATAGTGTAACAGTAAATATGATCCCCCTGGAAAATTTATCCAGCGGACTAGATTTCCTAGGAAATACCATCTGGGAGAATGGATTTCCTAGGACATCCATACCCAAAATAGGAAAGAAAATCCTGGTACAAATGTAAACACTGATTACATAAACAAAAACACTCAAGGAGGTAAATATCATGACTTGGATATTATTTCTTGGTGATTTCAATGGTGGAAATTTTTCCCCTAAGGAAATTCGGTTCTATCCATGAAAAACATGAACAGTTTCCTGAAAATAAACCCTTCAACTCATGTTAGTATTTTTACCATAAAATAATCTTTTGCCTGAAATAATGTTTATTGAAAGATGACGTTGTTTACTCTTTATTCTTATGCCCTTTCTCTGTGACCTATATTGGATTATTAAAGTACACATGATCTAATTTCTGACATCATTATTGGCATTCTCTGGTTAGCTGTTAACAAAAAATAAAGAACAGTGTTACTGTATTGTTTCCTTGGACAAAATCATGTGGATGAAATACACAAGAAAATCAATTTGTTTGTTCCATTTTAATGGTCATAGCACTGAAAATCTGGGTTTTGGGGTTTTTTTTTAAAATTAGAATCATGTTCATGATGTAATGTTTCAAGAACGGGAATGAAAATCCCACCTCTAGTTGGGATGGGTGGGGTAGCATCTTGCTCATTCATGTTAAGACTGATCAGACCCTCTCATTGAAGCCACATTATTTATCCATTGTTGCATGTATAAACTACAAAGAACACACACCAATACCAGCACAAAATTTTCATGGAGGGTAATGACCCATTTTCACCTTAATTTGTTGGTGTTAAAACTAAACAATAATAACAACAACAATACAGGATAAGATTATCAGTGTAGAGAAGCCTCTCTGTGAATTCTATCCCACCCCACATTATTATGTGTTTGTTGTCTTAGAGAATATCAATATTTATATGGGAGTATTGACAAACATTGCATTAATTTTAACATTTTTAGAGGATATTTTGTTCTATTTTGAGATGGGATTTCCTAAGGAAATCCTATCTGGGTGGATACTATTTTGGGAGGATAGAATCTCCTCTCACAATAGTTCACTGGAGAAGACAGTAGATACACTAGTGACAGAAGCAGTAGCCACTAGTGATAGAAGCTAGGGTGGTACTGACAACAATGCACTGCAGGTTGTGTTGTTAGACACATACTAGCACATTGTCAAAAGTACAGCCCTAGCTTCCATCACTGGTATGACACAAAAGCCGCAGGACTTGGTGACCTCCTATTACAGAAGAGTGCTATCACTGTAAGGTCAGGAACGAACCGTCACTCTTTTGGTATGAAGTCCTGTGCTCTAACCAATGAGCCACCACACTCCTTACTTATCAAAGTTATTGTCTGAGATGGTAACTGCTTCATCAGTGTTCCTGCATGCAGGGACTGATAAAATTCAAGACTATTAAAGGCCGTTTCTCGACATTTCGCAGCATTTTTCAAGGCCTTAAAATAGCCAAATTCAAGGTTTTTCAAGACCATGTGTCCAATAATTCTACCCCCCCCCCCCCCCTATAGGGAAGTGGGAGTAATGACCGGAGGGTCCAAGTTAGTCCTACACCTTCATGAATTCTGGTATATAAAACTAAACAGTTAGGATTATTTGCTTTGTCAACATTTTTTATCTCATGAATATTCAAGGTTGTTTAATGCCTCCTGGTGCATTTTCCAGGTTTTCAAGGCATTGAATGGCTCTTAGTCAAATTAAAGGCTCTTCCTTGAATCCAAGGCCCCGCAGGAACCCTGTTCATGGCAATTTTGTTTTTCACTCTTTGCAAGTTCAAGAGACTAATCAAAGCACTTTCATCCTTATGGCTCAAATCAATGGCTTTCATGCAATTGTCGCAAGTAGCTTCGCACTTATCTCTGTTACATTCATGTGACTAATGATTATATGTGCTATTTTGCAGAAAAATAATATCAAGTCAGGTTCAGATACCTCAGAAATAAACAAGAGGCCCCACGTGGCCTTAATCGCTCACCTGACAAAGTGACTCTAAGAAGTATTTTAGGTCACCTTCACCATGTCATGCCTCATCAACATTAACTGGTTGAGTGATAGATTTTGTTTGAAGTTCAACATTTGTTACCTAAAATTAGTTTTATTTAAAATCATTGGTGTGTGGCCAATCTCCAATGATTTTTAATAAAGCAAATTTATCTCTGCAGACAAACTGGTTTAGCATGAAGCACAAACAAGGAATGTGAAGAGATAGCCTTGGACATCTCTCCCCAACTGTGGATATCTTCCATGTGCTACATGTATATATTTGCATGCAAGAAAACAAAAATTTTCACAAATTTTATTTTTTTTTATCATCATTGGAACAAGCTCAAACAGCTTATTCCAATAGGGGTATGGGAAGATCAGGTATATTTTGAGACAGAAATGTGAATATATAAATAATGGTGTTTTTTTGTGAATGATGCTGGAGAATTTTGCGTAGAGATATGGTAAATGGTTTGTTCTAGATACAGAATGACGCAAAAGTATTTAAATTTGATTAGGCAAGTTGTTCCTATAATGCATTTAAAAATTGAAGTAACTTGTTTTTTTGCTGACGAACTTTTAGATGTGTGTGTCTGTGTTTGTGTGTGTGTGGGGGGGGGGGGGGGGGGAGGAGGGGGGGGAGGGGGGGTAAGAGTGTTCTTGCAAACAAAATTCCTGAATAAATGGAAAATTTTATTTTTTGTGTGAAAGACATAGTGTGTGAATGTTGATTGGAACAAGCTTAGAGAGCTCATTTTAATGTGAAGTCATAAAGCTGTGTTTTACGTACGAAATTCTGGAATAACTAAAAAAATTGCTTTTTTGACTCAAAAAGCATGGTGTGCGACCTCTCATTGGAATGAGCTCAAAAAGCTCATTCCAATGGGGTATTTACAAGCGATAAGTACATGTATGTTTAAGAGACAAAAATTAAAATTTGAATAGCAATTTTTGCGAAGAATGCTGACAAGTTTTGGCAGTTATGCTGGTAAAAAGGTAAGATATGCAAAGTGGTTGTTTTTTAGAGGCGACATTTAATTAAGGGGAATTAACCCTTGATTACTGAGGTAACTTCTAAAAGTACTGAAATTTCATGAAGCAATGTGAATAACAGACAACAGTTGCCTAAAAATTTCATGAATAACTAAAAATTTTATTCCTTTGTCTCGAAAACATGGCATATGACCTTTGTTGGAATGAGCTGAATGCGTGTGTTCCAATGAGGGGTCATAAAATTTGAACGAAGATTTGTGTGAATAATGCATTAGTACTGCTAGATTTGGGTAAACGGTTCACCCTGGATACCACCCCTTCTATAGTAGATCTTTTCTGCAAATTTTGTCTAAGATTCTATCAACTTTACAAATAAATACGTTCATGAATCACAACAGATCCACCCTACAATGTTGCATACCAAATATCAAAAGATTCTGCCTGCTGGATCTGGAGAAGAAGATTTTTTAAGAAATATGCCTGAAACGCACTAAGTAAAAATTTGGGCTCCTATACGGAGCCCAAATATAAACCCAGGGGGCCGATTTGAACAAACTTGAATCAGATCCACCCCACAATGTTGCTTACCAAATATGAAAAGATTCTGAAGCTGGATCTGGAGAAGAAGATTTTTTAAGAAATTTGCCTGAAATGCACTAAGTTCGAATTCGAGCTTCTATAGTGAGCCCAAATATGAAACTAGGAAGCCGATTTGAACAAACTTGAATCAGATCCACCCCACAATGTTGCATACCAAATATCAAAAGATTCTGCCTGCTGGATCTGGAGAAGAAGATTTTTTAATAAATTTGCCCGAAATGCACTAAGTGCGAATTCGGGCTTCTATATTAAGCCCAAATATGAATCCAGGGGGCCGATTTGAACAAACTTGAATCAGATCCACCCCGCAATGTTGCATACCAAATATCAAAAGATTCTGCCTGCTGGATCTGGAGAAGAAGATTTTTGAAGAAATTTGCCTGAAATGCACTAAGTGCGAATTCGGGCTTCTATATTAAGCCCAAATATGAATCCAGGGGGCCGATTTGAACAAACTTGAATCAGATCCACCCCGCAATGTTGCATACCAAATATCAAAAGATTCTACCTGCTGGATCTGGAGAAGAAGATTTTTGAAGAAATTTGCCCGAAATGCACTAAGTTTGAATTCAAGCTTCTATAGTGAGCCCAAATATGAATCCAGGGGGCCGATTTGAACAAACTTGAATCAGATCCACCCCGCAATGTTGCATACCAAATATCAAAAGATTCTGCCTGCTGGATCTGGAGAAGATGATTTTTTAAGAAATTTGCCTGAAATGCACTAAGTTCGAATTCGAGCTTCTATAGTGAGCCCAAATATGAATCTAGGAAGCCGATTTGAACAAACTTGAATCAGATCCACCCCACAATGTTGCATACCAAATATCAAAAGATTCTGCCTGCTGGATCTGGAGAAGAAGATTTTTTAATAAATTTGCTTGAAATGCACTAAGTTCAAATTTGGGCTCCTATACTGAGCCCAAATATAAACCCAGGGGGCCGATTTGAACAAACTTGAATCAGATCCACCCCACAATGTTGCTTACCAAATATGAAAAGATTCTGCCTGCTGGATCTGGAGAAGAAGATTTTTTAAGAAATTTGCATGAAATGCACTAAGTTCAAATTCGAGCTTCTATAGTGAGCCCAAATATGAATCTAGGAAGCCGATTTGAACAAACTTGAATCAGATCCACCCCACAATGTTGCATACCAAATATCAAAAGATTCTGCCTTCTGGATCTGGAGAAGAAGATTTTTTAAGAAATTTGCCTAAATGCACTAAGTTCGAAATCGGGCTCCTATACTGAGCCCAAATATGAACCCAGGGGGCCGATTTGAACAAACTTGAATCAGATCCACCCTACAATGTTGCATACCAAATATCAAAAGATTCTGCCTGCTGGATCTGGAGAAGAAGATTTTTTAAGAAATTTGCCTGAAATGCACTAAGTTCGAAATCGGGCTCCTATACTGAGCCCAAATATTAACCCAGGGGGCCAATTTGAACAATCTTGAATCAGATCCACCCCACAATGTTGCTTACCAAATATCAAAAGATTCTGCCTGCTGGATCTGGAGAAGAAGATTTTTTAAGAAATTTGCCTGAAATGCACTAAGTTCGAATTCGGGCTTCTATAGTAAGCCCAAATATGTATCCAGGGGGCCGATTTGAACAAATTTGAATCAGATCTACCCCGCAACATTGCATACCAAATATCAAAAGATTCTGCCTGCTGGATCTGGAGAAGAAGATTTTTGAAGAAATTTGCCTGAAATGCACTAAATTCGAATTCGAGCTCCTATAGTGAGCCCAAATATGAATCTAGGGAGCCGATTTGAACAAACTTGAATCAGATCCACCCTACAATGTTGCATACCAAATATCAAAAGATTCTGCCTGCTGGATCTGGAGAAGAAGATTTTCAAAGAAATTTGCCTGAAATGCAGTAAGTTCAAATTTGGGCTCCTATACTGAGCCCAAATATAAACCCAGGGGGCCGATTTGAACAAACTTGAATCAGATCCACCCCACAATGTTGCATACCAAATATCAAAAGATTCTGCCTGCTGGATCTGGAGAAGAAGATTTTTTAAGAAATTAGCCTGAAATGCACAAAGTTCGAAATCGGGCTCCTATACTGAGCCCAAATATGAACCCAGGGGGCCGATTTGAACAAACTTGAATCAGATCCACCCTACAATGTTGCATACCAAATATCAAAAGATTCTGCCTGCTGGATCTGTAGAAGAAGATTTTTTAATGTTTTTCCCATTGCCTACAGTGTTAAAAAGTGCTGACTCAGCACTTTTTCAAAGTCCCGAAACTGTACCCTATGATAAAACCGATGGCAATTTTTTTTTACCAATCCTTTCTGTTGGTCCTAAGGAAGCTGCACACCAAATAAAAATTCTCAGTGCCGTGCAGTTTTGGAGATATGGGCGTTTTAAATTTTTTCTATTTTTAGCTCCTGCAGTTCCCACGGGGCTGCGGGAACATTTTTTTTTGCATAAATCAAGTACTCATGACCCAGTAAGCCCTCACATAAAATTTGGTTCAAATCAGCCTCTCGGTTTGGAAAATAGAAATTTTGGGCGGGGCAAAAAATTTTGCGCCTCTCATAACAACGTCTAGTATAGCCCCACGAACTTCTCTTGAACAAATCTGAGTCTACACCTCAAAAGGAAGCTGCACACCAAATATCAAGTCTCTGCTACTGCTGGTTCATGAGAAGAAGATTTACAAAGATTTTGGTGCCCCTTGGGGGTGTGGCACCACCCAGGAGGAGGGGCAACTTCATTTGAACAAATCTGAATTGGCATTAGGTAATAAACATTTAGCCAACATTTGAATAAAATTGGGCTAGTGGTTTAGGAGGAGAAGTCGATAATGTAACGTTAACGCCGGACGGACGACGACGGACAGAAAGTGATTAGTAAAGCTCCCCTTGAGCTTCGCTCAGGTGAGCTAACAAGAAGTGGAGTAACACACGTACCACAACCACCTCCCACAAAAACCCTATCTCTTAAGTGGAACTTAACTTAATGAATCAAGTGAAGTTTGATGATTGTAGCCACAATGGTTTCTGAGTTATGGCCAAGACATAATATGGGGCCATCAACATAAGTACTCTAGTATGACCTTAACTTCGAAGATATGCAAACATTCCATGTTACATACCTACTGACTATCCATAACATGTGAATTAGGTTTGATAATTGCAGTTTGATTCATTTTTGCTTAGATCCAGGAGGCATGATTGGTGACCTTGAACATATGGAAGTCCAGTATGACCTTGGCCCTGGAAATATTCAAGCAACTATAAAACACAGCACACCTTCTGGCCAAGCCAGAAAATAAGCAAACCGTCATCTGTAAAATGAGGTCTCCAGAGGGTTAAGTTAGTGATGCTACCCTGCACAGCAGGGTAGCATCACTAAATTTACCCTCTGTGAACCTCAATCTGAATAAGGTTATCAAAACTGAACAGAAAGAGGTACCCAGATGATAAACTGGCCCACTGTATGGGGTAGCATCATTAAACTCACCCTCTGGGGACCTCATTCTGCAAATGTCAGACTGTTTATTTTCAGGCCTGCTTCTGACTGTCCTGAACATTTCTTGAAGTTTGATAATTGTAGTTTGATTTGTTTCTGAGTTATGACAGTCAAGAATATTGGCCGATTTTAAGTGTGACATTGAAATGCCTTGACCTTGAAGCTATAGACTCAGGTATGGCGTGTGACACATCTTCTCACTGCTCTTTATAACTGTTTGAAGTTTGATGATTGTAACCCCAATAGGTTATGTGTTATGTCTGAAACATGTTTTGTTACCTTGAACATATTTATTTATTTACTTTTATTGGTGTTTAAGGTCACATACTTATGCACAATGGCTAATCGTGACCGTGACAGTTTTATGTGTGGAGGAAGCCGGAGTACCCGGTGAGAACCACCGAGCAACGGTCAGCTCCTCAACATTCAAACTCTGTTCAAGCAGGGTTACAGTTGTTGAAGACATGTGCACCATTGATGTGCAGTATGCCTTAGTACACGGTGTCATCGTGCCCCCATGTAGGCAACCGGGATAAAGTGCCTTGCCCAAGGACACAACGCAGGTCCTTGAACAAATGGAAGTCAAGTGTGACCTTGAAGGTGCACAAGTAACTACAATATGCAACACACCTTCTAACTGTCCTTAACATTTGAATGAGGTTTGAAAATTGTGGATTGATTTGTTTCTGAGTTATGGCTGAGACTCGAATATTGACAGATTTTAACTGTGACCTTACAATGTGACCTTGACAATGAAGTTGCAGACCCAGCAATGTTGTGTCACATCCTCCCATTGTCCTTTATAATTCTGTGAAGTTTGAGGATTGCAGCTCAAATATAATTTTCAAGTTATTTCTTGGATACACCCATCCCCACACACCCTTCAATCACTATATACTACCTAAGTCGGGCATATAAAAATCCAGGATTTTCCAAAACTGTTCTATGGAATTTTCATTATACCTGGTGTTAACATACCAATTAATTATTCTTATACATATATCCCAAATCAATAATACCTATATTGGACACTGATCCTTGTTCCCAAGGCTCTGATATTATCACCCAAGATCAAAATGTAATTCCTGAAACAAAAACATACACACCACAGCTACAGTGGAACCCTGTTAATTGAATACCAACTTTGCCAGTGCAAAATATTCAATTAACTGGAAATTGGTTATTTTCCTGAAGCATTTATTCTATTTTATCTGGTTTGACAGCTCTGACAAACAAGAATATTAGTTTAAATACTTATAGTACTGAGGCCTTATAAGTCTATGAATGAAAGGAATTCAGTGTTTGTCCAGAGTAAATCTTTGATAAATTACAATATAACAGGGGTTTACCAGAACTGGCATTTTCTGGAGAGCGATTTATTCGTTCGCCTACAGCTCGCCTTAAAAAAATTAAGGAGGGCAAAAACTAGCCCTCCTGGCCTTAGAAAATAATGATTACCATAACCACCTATTCCTAAAACCCACATCTTTTCAGATCTCTATGTTAGTGATCTCTGTAAGATGGCCACACTGCCCCTACCACGCCTTGCTGAGGCACAGAGGTGTGGGAGGGGCACTGTACCTGTCTCACAGAGAATACCTTATTAGCAGCACCAACTAAAATGTACAAAACCCACAAGGCATAATTCATTAATAGTAAAACTTGATTTTGCTACTTTTAGCTTTTGTAAGCTCGAGGAGAGCTAGCAGCCTAGGCCATGTGAGGGGAGTGATTTTTAGTCCCCCCCCCCCCCCCCCCCCCCCCCCCCCCCCCCCCTGCATTTTTTAGAATGCCAGGCCTGGTTTACTCTATAACCTACATGCAATGAACCGGTCAAATTTATACTGAAGGTGTGGTAAAAATGGTTTCGTGTTTGAAAATTATATTCAGTTGAGATATCCAAAATAAGGAAAGCTATTACCAATATTTATCACTCAAGAACATTACATGACTTTTCCCAGAAAACTATGGTATCCAAGGGTTTTCAGTTTTAGAATTCAAGCACTGACAAACCCCGTAAATACACACTTCCACATATCTGACCTGATTTATTGGTAGAAAGTCATTCACAAATGTAATCATGGGCACCTGACATAAACTGATGTCATGGTTTTAACTGGTTGAGTGCTAGAAGCCACTATCATGGCTACACTGAAAAGTGCTGTTAGCTTGATGTTTGTTTAGAACAGGACATTTTTTATATAAAATTGTTTGCCTGCAATTTATTGGAGTGCCTACTGGCACTCTCCAACGAATTGTAACAAAACATTTTTTTTTTAACACAATCTCACTAAACTAAGGCTTCTCTTGCTGGTAGTGCGATATCTTTGAAGAAAAATACCAAGGTCTCAAATCAACTTTGAAAAATAATTTAGCACTCAACCAGTTAAGTGCACATAAATAGCTCAAACTATCACTGGAAGTGATTAATACCCACCCCCCCCCCCCCCCCCCCCCTCCCCCTTCTGGCTTTTCTGAATGCAACTGTGAGTGCAGGGCTTTGAAAATTTGGAAAATGTGGACAGCCAGTTGCTTGTAGGCATGTTTGATAAGTTTTATCAAAAAATCCATGTTAAAGAGGGAGATAAGTTGATCAAATTGTTGCAGATTGAACATTTTTTTAACATTTTGAAATATACACATTTTCACTTGCAGGTCATTGTGTATTGAAAGTTTCATCAAAACCAGTTCATAAATGCAAGTGGTTTGTGCACCCAAGAGTCATATGTCGAAATCTACTGTTGAAGCTTCTAAGTTCAAGGGCAGATAATCTGGTTAAAATCATTGCACATGAAAAACATATGCACACCTTCACTTGTTAGTGGTTACCGGTATGCTTGAAAAGTTTTAAAACAAGAGGCCCCAGGGGGCCTGAGGGCGCTCACCTGACATGGTAGCCTAAATATCAACCCAGAGAATTGATTTCCACAAGTTGCATCTGCTCCTCCTAATAAAAGCTGAAACCAAATATCCAAATATTCTGACCAGTGGATCTAAAAAAAGATTTTTAAAGAATATTCCTCATATTGAACTAAGTCATAATTCGGGCTCCCACAGGGAGCCCATATATGAACCCAGGGACTTGGCTTTAACAAACCTAAAACTCACACCCCTAAGGATTCTGCACACCAATTATCAAAACATTCCGACTGCTGGATCTGAAGAAGAAGATTTTTAAAGAAAATTCCTCATTTTGAACCAAGTTACAATTCAAGCTCCCACAATCAGCCCAAATATGGACCTAGGGACATGGCTTGAACAAACTTGAATCTTACCCCCCTAAGGATGCTGCATAAAAAATATCAAAAGCATTCATCTGCTGGATCTGAAGATTTTTAAAGAAAACTCCTCATTTTGAACTAAGTTGTCATTCAGGCTCCCATAGTGAGCCCAAATATGAACCAAGGGACTTGGCTTGAACAAACTTGAATCTCAGCACCTAAGGTTGCTCCATGCCAACCTTAGGGTGCTAAGGTTGGCCCCCCCCCCCCCCCCCCCCCCCCCCCTCAAGGATGCTACTCACCACATATCAAACCATTCCGACTGCTGGACCTGAAGAAGATTTTTCAAGAAAATTCCTCATTTCGAACAAAGTTACAATTCAAGCTCCCACAGTGAGCCCAAATATGGACCTAGGGACATGGCTTGAACAAACTTGCATCTCACCCCCCTAAGGATGCTGCATACCAAATATCACAAGATTCTGCCTGCTGGATCTTGAGAAGAAGATTTTCAAAGAAATTTGCCTGAAATGCACTAAGTTCAAATTTGGGCTCCTATACTGAGCCCAAATATAAACCCAGGGGGCCGATTTGAACAAACTTGAATCAGATCCACCCCACAATGTTGCATACCAAATATCACAAGATTCTGCCTGCTGGATCTGGAGAAGATTTTCAAAGAAATTTGCCTGAAATGCACTAAGTTTGAATTTGGGCTTCTATAGTGAGCCCAAATATGAATCCAGGTGGCCGATTTGAACAAATTGGAATCAGATCCACCCTACAATGTTGCATACCAAATATCAAAAGATTCTGCCTGCAGGATCTGGAGAAGAATATTTTTTTAAGAAATTTGCCTGAAATGCACTAAGTTTGAATTCGAGCTTCTATAGTGAGCCCAAATATGAATCTAGGGAGCCGATTTGAACAAAATAGAATCAGATCCACCCCACAATGTTGCATACCAAATATCAAAAGATTCTGCCTGCTGGATCTGGAGAAGATTTTTTAAGAAATTTGCCTGTAAAGCACAAAGTTCAAATTTGGGCTCCTATACTGAGCCCAAATATAAACCCAGGGAGCCGATTTGAACAAACTTGAATCAGATCCACCCCACAATGTTACATACCCAATATCAAAAGATCTGCCTGCTGGATCTTGAGAAGAAGATTTTCAAAGAAATTTGCCTGAAATGCACTAAGTTCAAATTTGGGCTCCTATACTGAGCCCAAATATAAACCCAAGGGGCCGATTTGAACAAACTTGAATCAGATCCACCCCACAATGTTGCATACCAAATATCAAAAGATTCTGCCTGCTGGATGTGGAGAAGAAGATTTTCAAACAAATTTGCCTGAAATGCAGTAAGTTCAAATTTGGGCTCCTATACTGAGCTCCCACAATCAACCCAAATATGGACCTAGGGACATGGCTTGAACAAACTTGAATCTTACCCCCCTAAGGATGCTGCATAAAAAATATCAAAAGCATTCATCTGCTGGATCTGAAGATTTTTAAAGAAAACTCCTCATTTTGAACTAAGTTGTCATTCAGGCTCCCATAGTGAGCCCAAATATGAACCAAGGGACTTGGCTTGAACAAACTTGAATCTCAGCACCCTAAGGTTGCTCCATGCCAAATATCAAAACATTCCAACTGCTGAATCTGAAGAAGAAGATTTTTAAAGAAAAATTCCTCATATTGACTACGTTATAATTTGGGCTCCCACAGGGAGCCCAAATATAGACCCATGGACTTGGCTTTAACACACTTGAATCCCCCCCCCCTCCCCCCCCCCCCCCCCCCCTCAAGGATGCTACTCACCACATATCAAACCATTCCGACTGCTGGACCTGAAGAAGATTTTTTAAGAAAATTCCTCATTTCGAACAAAGTTACAATTCAAGCTCCCACAGTGAGCCCAAATATGGACCTAGGGACATAGCTTGAACAAACTTGCATCTCACCCCCCTAAGGATGCTGCATACCAAATATCACAAGATTCTGCCTGCTGGATCTTGAGAAGAAGATTTTCAAAGAAATTTGCCTAAAATGCACTAAGTTCAAATTTGGGCTCCTATACTGAGCCCAAATATAAACCCAGGGGGCCGATTTGAACAAACTTGAATCAGATCCACCCCACAATGTTGCATACCAAATATCACAAGATTCTGCCTGCTGGATCTGGAGAAGATTTTCAAAGAAATTTGCCTGAAATGCACTAAGTTTGAATTTGGGCTTCTATAGTGAGCCCAAATATGAATAAAGGTGGCCGATTTGAACAAATTGGAATCAGATCCACCCTACAATGTTGCATACCAAATATCAAAAGATTCTGCCTGCAGGATCTGGAGAAGAATATTTTTTTAAGAAATTTGCCTGAAATGCACTAAGTTCGAATTCGAGCTTCTATAGTGAACCCAAATATGAATCTAGGAAGCCGATTTGAACAAAATAGAATCAGATCCACCCCACAATGTTGCATACCAAATATCAAAAGATTCTGCCTGCTGGATCTGGAGAAGAAGATTTTTTAAGAAATTTGCCTGTAAAGCACAAAGTTCAAATTTGGGCTCCTATACTGAGCCCAAATATAAACCCAGGGAGCCGATTTGAACAAACTTGAATCAGATCCACCCCACAATGTTGCATACCCAATATCTAAAGATTCTGCCTGCTGGATCTTGAGAAGAAGATTTTCAAAGAAATTTGCCTGAAATGCACTAAGTTCAAATTTGGGCTCCTATACTGAGCCCAAATATAAACCCAAGGGGCCGATTTGAACAAACTTGAATCAGATCCACCCCACAATGTTGCATACCAAATATCAAAAGATTCTGCCTGCTGGATGTAGAGAAAAAGATTTTCAAAGAAATTTGCCTGAAATGCAGTAAGTTCAAATTTGGGCTCCTATACTGAGCCCAAATATAAACCCAGGGGGCCGATTTTAACAAACTTGAATCAGATCCACCCCACAATGTTGCATGCCAAATATCAAAAGATTCTGCCTGCTGGATCTGGAGAAGAAGATTTTTTAAGAAATTTGTCTGAAATGCACTAAGTTCGAAATCGGGCTCCTATACTGAGCCCAAATATGAACCCAGGGGGCCGATTTGAACAAACTTGAATCAGATCCACCCTACAATGTTGCATACCAAATATCAAAAGATTCTGCCTGCTGGATCTGGAGAAGATTTTTTAATGTTTTTCCCATTGCCTACAGTGTTAAAAAGTGCTGACTCAGCACTTTTTCAAAGTCCCGAAACTGTACCCTATGATAAAACCGATGGCAATTTTTTTTTACCAATTCTTTCTGTTGGTCCTAAGGAAGCTTCACACCAAATAAAAATTCTTGGTGCCGTGCAGTTTTGGAGATATGGGCGTTTTAATTTTTTTCTATTTTTAGCTCCTGCGGTTCCCATGGGGCTACGGGAAAAAAAAAATCTGCATAAATTAGGTACTTATGACCCAATAAGTCCTCACATAAAATTTGGTTCAAATCAGCCTCTCGGTTTGGAAAATAGAAATTTTGGACGGGGCAAAAAATTTTGCCCCTCCCATAACGACGCCAAGTATAGCCCCACAAACTTCTCTTGAACAAATCTGAGTCTACACCTCAAAAGGAAGCTGCACACCAAATATCAAGTCTCTGCTACTGCTGGTTCATGAGAAGAAGATTTTTTAAGATTTCAGCACACTTTTTGGGTGTGGCCCTACCCACGGGCGAGGCAACTTGATTTGAACAAAATCGAATTGCGATGTCAACAAACTATTATCTCAAATATCAATTAAATTGGTTCAGCGGTTTGGGAGGAGAAGGTGCAAACACCATGTTCACGGACGCCGGACGGTGAGTGATCACTATAGCTCTCCTGACTGAAAGTCAGGTGAGCTAAAAATTGATTGATAAATGTAGGTGTTGCAAACACCAGAATCCCATGGAGGAACTGGAATGAATCAGTATTAAATCCTTCAAAGTTCGCGGGGAGATGATCTGGTTAAAATCATCACAGATTGAATACAAATATGCAGTGGATATGTAGTTATTTCTTTATTTATTGGTGTTTAAGGTCACATACTTATGCTCAATGGCTAATCATGACCGTGACAGTTTTACGGGTGGAGGAAGCCGGAGTACCTGGAGAGAACCACAAGCATCGACGAGCAGCTGCCAGCTCCCCAACATTGTAACTCCGCACTGCAGCACAGGCAAGGTTAGATTGGTTGAGGACATGCGCATCATCGACGTGCAGTATGCCTTAATACACAGTGTCATCGTGCCCCCATGTGGACAATCAGGGTTAAGTGCCTTGCCCAAAGACACAATGCGGGAGTCCGAACCGATCAATCAGACGGGCACCCATCCGAGGACTAACCGGGCTTGACGTTGCTTAACCCTTTACCCAAAGCAGACGATATCAAAATTTATTATTTTAAATATCACTTTTTTAAATTTTTCCAAAAATTTCAAGAAAACCATATCATGTGAACCCTCATTGGACCGAGCTCCTTCCAACGAGGGGTCACATGATATGGTTTTGTTGAAATTTTTTTAAAAATCATATTTTTTCAACTGCTGAATTTGCATATTACGAGGGCGAATGCAGCCGATTCGTTGGTAAAGGGTTAACTTCAGTGATCTGACGAGAAATGGTTACTGCAACACCACCGCACCCCCAGTGGATATGTAGTAAATAAGCAAAAATATCAAGGGTACAAAACAGTTCCAGAAAGTTGTGTGATTCTCAACCTGCCATTTCGAGTATTTGACTCAATCTTATTCTCATTTCCATTTTTTTCTCTTGTAAAATGTTGTAAACAGGAGTTCGGCATATAACTACCATTACATTTTTTTACTGGAATTGAAGTGCTATACAAGACTAAACACCAATTTTAAAGGTTGTTTAAGACAAAATGGATTTAAGGACTTTTCAATTAAAAATTGAAATTCAAGAACTTAGGGTGCCAAGACTGGAGCACTTGTGACAATTGTTCGGGGAAAAAGGTTTTTAAATGAATGTTTGCTTTCAATTGGATGAGATTCTTTGCTCATGGCACTGTCTCTGAAATATTAAGGATTGTACAGGACTTCCACCCCAGACACTAGTTACCAAACCAAATTTTATCAGCAAAGCACGACTTGCTTATCACAGAAAATAAACACTGCTCCATTCCCTGGGAGTTCCCGCAGGGGATTTATATTTTCAAAATTTTGAAAATGCGATGTAACATCACAATTTGGTGATGAGTCTGTCCTTCAAAAGTTAACACTTGCTCTCTAAAGATACTGTACAAATAGAAATGTGTTGTGAGATATCTGACAGAAAATCGCTCTGCTACCTTTTGTTCACAGACCATTCTACAATATAACATTACTTCTTGGAAAGCTCTGTCTTAGGGCTTTCCAACAATCATGATGTCAGATGTAGGTAATGTCACGGAAGAAAAAATAAGAGAAACATTTTTCTAATGGCACTCCAATGACCATAGGTGGTAATAGATGAATTTATGAGGTCTGAAGAATCAAGATCAAATTGGAACTATGGCTGGCTTCAAACCTGAAACCTTAACACCAGCACACTGAAATCGAAATATCAAAATGCATATTTTTTCCACAATGCAAATGAGAATTTAATAAATTCAAACTTGTTTGACAGAGCTCTGTCAAACAGGCCTGAAAATAAGCAGTCTGACATTTGCAGAATGAGGTCCCCCGAGGGTGAATTTGATGATACTATCCCATACAGTGGGCCAATTTATCCTCTGGGTACCTATTTCTGTTTAGTTTTGAGACCCTCATTCAGATTGAGGTTCACAGAGTGTAAATTTAGTGATGCTACCCTGCTGTGCAAGGTAGCATCACTAAATTCACCCTCTGGGGTCCTATTTTGCAGATGACAGTCTGTTTATTTTCTGGCTTGCTGTCGAACAAGATTGAATTAGTTAAATTTTGAGTGTGATGGAATTAAACAAAGACCTTTATGATAGCATTCCTTTAAATTTCCTTTTTATCTTTATTAACAGGAGCAAGACCTGATCAGCCCCTTCCTAGTCCACCCACATGAATTATTCACCAGGCATTTCTGGGAGGGTCTACATCTAATATATAAATGCGAATGTCTGTATCAATATCAATATCTCTCTCTATCTTTGTTCCGGGTGAATTCCTCCGTTTCTCGACCGATCGATCTCAAATTTTGTACACGGGGGTAATTCGTCCCCGCAAGTAACATGGGATGGGTGCCGTGCCCATGCACGGTGACCTTGACATTAATGACCTTGACCTTTCATTTCGAAAACGGCTGGGCCGATCAGGCTAAAATTTCATATGTGCGGGTATATTGACCCATCGATCATTTTGACTTTATCGGGGAGCCCGTGCAGGGTGACCTTGACCTTGTATTTTGAAAACAGCTGGGCCGATCAGGCTAAAATTTCATATGTGCGGGTATATTGACTCATCGATCATTTTGACTTTATCGGGGTGCCTGTGCGAGCTTACCTTGATCTTGAAATTGGTGACCGCGACCTTCTATTTCAAAAATGGCTGAGCCAATCATATCTGAGGGTATATGGATATAACCATCTTCTCCCGTGCAACGCCGGGTATTCACCCGCTAGTTGTATATATTTGCCAAGTAACTTTCATCTCATCAATTTCCCTTTCATGAAATAGTATGAATTTTTTTTGGTCATAACCATCCTAATGATGGTTTCCAAACTTAGTTTTGTTTTTGGCTGTGTAGAACTGAATGTGTTTCCCAGCAGTTAATGAAGACTATACCATTCAGCAACATTGTATCTGCCACATTCCTTCTCTTGATCCATGTTGTTCGAGGTACCATTTCTGACACCCCTCTCCCCACCAACCGGCTGGCATTTATTAGACAGGGATGGCTTAGACAACGTGGCACTCTTTACCTACTGTTTGTAACACTAGAATGGGTGTGGCTGTGGAATTGGTGGTACTAGCCGTGTTCAGAGGGTTTGTTGGATAGCAGTGGCAATTCTGCTTGGTGCACATGCAGTGTTGTAAGTTTTTTGATTGTTTTCTCATCATTTTGTAAACCACGTTATACATTTTGTCTCAGATGGCTATTGTCAGGAGGCTAATCTGTTGATTGAATCCTAGATTTGCGGGTTGTGTAGATATCATGTGTAGTTGTATTATATTCGCATTGTTGACATCAGTAAAGGTGTGGTAAAATAAACACTGGTTGGCCATTTCTAATGTATAGTTATGTTTACGCGGTTTGTTATGTTAGCTGTAGTTCATTATTATCACATGGTCATCTCCACATTATTACTTCTCTTCACTCTCTGTGAGATCAGGCCTTGATCTTGGTCCATGTTGAGGATATCGCAAACTCAAAACTAGAGATTCACTCGGAAGTGACTATGCCCCCCTACGTGGCAATGACCTTGATCTGTGACGTTGACCTCCATCAAACAAAAAATTTGTAAAAAGTTTAATATTTGTACTTTGGTTCATTTCTGAGTTATGGCTGAGACACGAATATTGATGATTTTCAGTGTGACCTTTAAATGTGACCTTGACCTTACGTACCAGGCTGTGGTGTGTGACACATCCACCCGTTGCCCTTTATAATTGAGCGAAGTTAGATGATTGTAGCCCTAATAGTTTTGGAGTTATGCTTGAGACACGATTTGTGACTCTGAACATGAGGTCAATTGTGACCTTCACCTTGCAGATGCTGCAAAAACTATTATACACGACACACCTTCTGACTGTCCTTAACATTTGTAAAAAGTTTAACAATTGTACTATGATTCGTTTCTGAGTTATGGCTGAGACACGAATATTGACCAATTTTTAGTGTGACCTTGACCTTGAAGGTACGAACCTGGCTATGGTGTGTGAGATATCCTCCCATGATTCTTTATAATTGTGTGAAGTTTGATGACTGTGGCCCTAACAGTTTTAGAGTTAATGGCTCGGACACACACACCGACAGAGGGACACAGCCACACTTCAATCACAAAATGCCACCCGACTTCAGGGCACATAAAAACCTGTTAAGATCTGCCCCATTAAATGAAATATTTGACAATAGTGACTGTAACAAATGACATTTAAACCAAACAGATAACAAACAAACCAAATTCTCCATTTTACCTTCTTATCTGGGAACCTTCCTGTAAACTGGGGACATCCTTCAGCCCTGGTATTTCACCCTCAGCAATCAGCAGTGCCGAGGAAAATGCTGAGGAAACGAAAAATATCCACTGCAAAAATACTGCCATGGATGGCTTTTTCAGAAAGCCTTGTGGTGGCAGAAATTGCACAATTTCCAGGTTACACAAGGAATCAAACCATGTGGGTTGCACTACGCTGTATTGCTAATCTTACAATTTACAGTACAAGTTGCAGCATAACCACTAGAAACTATGTGTTCTGCTTCTTCTATGTTGATAACACCAGAATCTGACAGAGCTTTCCAGAAACTGATGTCAGATTCTGGTGTTATCAGCATAGAAGCAGTGAGATGCTTAGTTTGTGGTTATGCTGCATCTTATTTTCACTCATACTATACATACGGAGCATGTCGCCTGCTAACTTCCAAGGTTTTTTTCTCAGCATTCACATGGTTTATGATGTATCTCGAACTATTTTCACATTACTTGAATGTTTTCATTTCACTGCATACTACATATACATGGCAATTGAGACTATGCCCTGCCCCCAATGATTTTACACAATCGAACAGGCTTCACATCAATTGCCGTAGAAGCACTAGTTTTCCACAGCAATATTTTTGCCAAGGAAAGAAGGAAGAATTACCAGGACTGATCCTTTAACCCTTTACCCAACACGAAAAGCAGACGACACTTGCAAACAAAATTCTTGAATAACTAATTTTTTTTCATTTTTTTGTCTCGAAAACATAGGTTATGACCCCTCATTGGAATGAGCTCGATGAGCTTGTTCCAAAGAGGGGTCATAACCTATGTTTTTGAGACAGAAATGAAAAAATAATGAAAATTAATTGGCGACTTTTGTGAATAGCACTGGCCGGTTTTGGTCGTTACGTTGGGTAAAGGGTTAAGGCTGTGAAATTGGGGAGCCTTCAAAGCCTTTGGTGGGGTTGGCTTATTCATGTTATACATAAGCTGTAGGCAAGGCTTTTCTGTCTCCACCACAAGAGAAAAGGTCAAACTAAAGTATAACAAGAGCACCGCTGGGCATTGCATCATACACCCGTGAACTGTTCAAATTGTACCATTTTAACACATTTGCAATTTTTTTAGAGTGCGAGAAATTTATATTGGCATATGTATATATGTTACGGTCAGACTTTTGAAATCAGTGATTTTGTGAAATGACTAAATTTTTCAGTCATTTGAGAAAAAGACTAAAAATTAAGGACAATAGCTTCACAAAAGGACTCAATAATTTAATAATTTCAAAAAAAAATTCTTGATTTCACAGTGTGACTGTAACATATTTATATAGATATATATATATTAGAAACACTGAAGCTTCCTATCTTTAGTTATTTATTTATTGGTGTTTAAGGTTAGAGGATTTCCAACTCAAGCATTGGTGATTGAATCCTATTTGGACTGTAAAATCTTATTTGTTTTCCAAAGAAAACAAGTACTGTTTCACTTCCTGTGGTTTACATAGAGGCATGTGTATAGAAAAAGATATAAAGTTTAAATGAAACACATCAAAACCATGAGATTTATTTGACTAGTCAGTTTGTTAATTGGGTAATTATTTGACCAATTAATTATTTGACGCAGTAAGTCTCACAATATTGGTGTGTTTTCTTTGAACTTCATACATTTTTATTTGCATTTTCCAACATTTCATGGTAGTTTTGCAATATATCTGAAGTGAGTATTAGATTTTTATGGTTGAGACCCCATGATCACACTGTGAACCTGTTTGACCTCTCTAGCTTCACTTGAGAGTGATTTGTCATGCTGCAAAATTATAAAGGAAGCCAAAGTGGTTTCACTATTATGTATCAGTGCGAGAGGTTTCAAGAATTACTTTACCTCATACATCATATAATGTCCAACAGGGGCCATAATTCAGGCAAAAATTGTTCAGACCGACCCCATATTCGAACTTGACCTGTATTTTGTTGTGATTAAACCACATACCAAGTTTGGAGCCGATCGGAAAACAAATACTAAAGTTATCATCCGGAAATCAAATATTTGACGGATTCTAAGTCCAACAGGGGCCAAAATTCAGGCAAAAATTGTTCAGACCTACCCCATATTCGAACTTGACCTGTATTTTGTTGTGATTAAACCACATACCAAATCTGGCGCTGATCGGAAAACAAATACTAAAGTTATCATCTGGAAACCAAATATTTGACGAATTCTAAGTCCAACAGGGGCCATAATTCAGGCGAAAAATGTTCGGACCGACCCCATATTCGAACTTGACCTGTATTTTGTTGTGATTAAACCACATACCAAATTTGGAGCCGATCGGAAAACAAATACTAAAGTTATTGTTCGGAAACCAAACGGACAGACGGACGGACAAACAGACAACGCCATACTATAATACGTCCCGTTTTTCAAACGGGCGTATAAAAATACAGCTTTACCTGAATCAATCCTTTTAACACTGATGGTATCTTCCGTGTCAGTTCAATGGCAGCAGTTGGAAGAATACATATTTATATGGGGGTAGACCAATTAATATTTTCAACCAAGGCTGTGCAGTAAAAAAAATATTGATTGGTCCACCTCACACATGCATGCAGCTCCCATCTTACTTAATCAGGGTTCCCAATGATATCAGAAAATTAAATTTGAGCACTATTTAAGCACTTTTCAAGGACCCTGACCATGATTTTCAATGACGGTTATAATTTTGATATGAACTTACAACACCATTGCAACACAAAGAATTTCAGTCTCAAGGACCTGAACTCTGGAAAACCAAACTAGCAAGATATATATTGTTCCTTGAGTTCAACAAGGAGCCATCTGCAATGCTACAGCATTGCAGATAATGCCTTGTTGCACTCAAGGTACAATAGCGATCAAATAAATGAGATTCCTTGCTGATTTTGTGACATCGCATGTATGTTAGGACGGTTATTTTTATTTATTTATTTTAACCCTTTACCTAACGAATCGCCCGCATCCGCCCGCGTATTATGCAAATTGAGCAGTTGAAAAAATTAATTTTTAAAAAATATTTCCACAAAACCCTATCATGTGACCCCTCATTGGAACGAGCTCATTGAGCTCGTTCCAATGAGGGGTCAATGATATGGTTTTGTTGAAATTTTTTAAAAAATTTAAAAAAGTGATATTTAAAATAATAAATTTTGATATCGTCTGCGTTGGGTAAAGGGTTAAGACTTATTTTCTCTGAGGTTATAGGTACATTGAATTTTAGTACTTTTTAAGGAGAGTGATGGAAAATCAAGTACCTTTTAAGGTTTGAAACAATTTCAAGAACTTTTCAAGGAAGGGGCCAAAAGTCAAGGACTTTTCATTTAAGTGGGAACCCTGTTAATGAAACTATGACGTATCATGTGCCTAGACCAGAAAAAGTGGAGGTCTTGACTTCAAAGGGTTACAGTATATTTTTATTTACATTAGATGAAAAAGGAAGGTAGATACTGTGGAATGATATATTACTGTTTTTGTGGTGTAGAGTGAAATAAATGTACAATTCTGCAGATGTCTGGGGCAATTAGATTCTGCCTTTGGTCTCATCCAGGACACCTAAAAATCTATACAATTATTTCACCATGAAGTGCAAAATCGGTTTTATATCTATTATATATACACAATAATAAAGGCCAACAAACCAGAGACATATGGCCACAAGTTGTGCAATGTTGCAATACTAAAAGCAAATTATGAAGAAAAACATCTGCAAACAACCAAAATTATAAAGGGCAATAATTCAGATCAATGAACTGAAAGCAGTAGGAGATGATTACACATTCTGGATATCCTTTTACAGAAATGAGGGTTGTTCAAAGGAATAAAATATTACAATGAAAGTGTCGACGACACTGTAGCTCAACATGACAAACTTGAACCTGGTAAGTTATAAGTGAAATGGCAAAATTGAAGATCATTGGTCCCCACAATGTTATTGCTGAAACTTAACATAACAGCATTGTGTGTGCACAACATCAGAGCAATCCATGCATTTTAAAATGTAAACTGTTGGGATGGCTAAAGGAAAAATGTTGATGCACAAATACAGAAAGTTGAAAGGTCATTGTAAACTGAAAATTGTTCACAGAAATGAATGCTAATCGATAGCTCTAATGGCATTTTTTGATGGAAATAAAAGAAAATCAATAGCTCCCATCTAGAGGTTAACCCGAATATGCATACCAAGTCACAAAGTAATCTAATTATAAATATGCCCTATAGGGCGTGCCAAATGAATATATTGATGCACAAATACACCAAGTTCAAAGTCCATTGCTATGGCAACAGTTTTTTTATGAACTTGAAACAAGTTTCAAAGCAATCCATTCATAAATTTCCCTGTAGGGAATGCCAAAGGAATGTGTTGATGCACTAATGTACTGATTTTAAAGGTGATTGCTAGCAGCAACGTTTTTTAGATTTACATCTAGAGATTACCCCAAACATGCATACGAAGTTTCAAACTGATGCATTAATATAGTCATCCTGGAGGGCTTGCCAAAAGAAAATGCTGATGCACAAATGCAATGAGTTTAAAGATCATTGTGAACAGCAACATTTGGCTATGTTTTTCAAGAGAAATGAAAGAAAATCAAAAGCTCCCATCTTGAGGTCGTTCCATACAAGCACACCATGTTTCAAAGCCATCGAATCATAAAGGTGAACTGTACAGTGTTCCAAAGGAAACTGTCGCCAGACAAAGCAGCAAAGTTGCGGGACGTTGCTAACAGCAACATTTTTGACAAAAATGGAAGATCTATAGCTCTTATCTAGAAGTCACCCAAAAAAAGCATACCAAGTTTCAAAACAATCTATTCATAAATACACTCTGCAGAGCATGCCAAAGAAAAATGTTGATGCAAAAACGGCAAAGTTCAAAGATCATTGCTAACAGCAATGTTTCTCTCAACGGAAATGAAAGAAAATCAATAAATCACATCTAAAAGTTGATCCAAACCAGCACACCAAGTTCCAAAGCAATCAGATCATAAATGTGACCTGTGTGGTATGTCAAATGAAATTGATGATGTACAAAAGGGCAAAGTTGAAGGTTGTTGCTGATGGCAACTTTTGTGATGTAAATGAAAGAAGCTCCCATCTGGAGGTTAACCCAAAAAAACATATCAAGTTTCAAAGCGATCCATTCATGAATGTACCTTGTACGGAATGCCAAAAGAAAATGCTGATGCACAAATGCACTAAGTTTGAAGGTTTTTGCACTGCTAATGACAACTTTCTTGACGAAAATGGAAGAAAATCGATAGCTCCCATCTAGTGGTCACCCTGAATAAGCATACCAAGTTTCAAAGCGATTTGATGATAAATGTGACCTGCGAAGTGTGCAAAAGGAAATTGTCGCCGTCCAAACAGATAAGTTGAATGTTGTTGCTAACAGCAACATTTCTCGGTGGAAATGGAATAAAATCAAAAGATCTCATCCAGAGGTCAGCCCAAACAAGCTTACTTAGTTTTAAAGCAATCCATTCACGAATGCACCCAGCAGGGCGTGCCAGAGGAAAATATTGATGCACAAATCCACAAAGTTCAAAGGTCAAGATAACAGCAACATTTTTCAACACAAATGCATTTGGACTGACATACCATGGAAACAAAACTTCCGAGAAATTGTTGTCCTCTGCTGCCCACATCTAGATGCAAACTGCAAGTCCAAACCACACACAACCTTTAGTCATGACCATAAATTCCATAGGAATGAACATTTTCTTAAAATTACAAATTCCATTTGGACTGACATACAGTGAAAACAAAAATTCTTTTCATATTAACCCTTTACCCAACGTAAGGGCCAAAACTGGCCAGCGCTATTTTGAAAAATCACCAATTAATTTTCATTATTGTTTTCATTTTGTGTCTCAAAAACATAGGTTGTGACCCCTCGTTGGAACGAGCTCGTTCCAACGAGGGGTCAAAACCTATGTTTTTGAGATAAAAAATTAGTTTTTCAAGAATTTTTTTTGCAAGTGTCATCTGCTTTCCATGTTAGGTAAAGGGATAACAGTAACTTTTACCTTTGACCTATTGATCTGACACAATCCATATGATCAACACCTCATAGGGAATCTGTGTATGAAGGTATAGTTTTGTATGCAAGAGGAAAACTTGAATTAGCGAATGAAAACCAACATTCTGTTTATAACAACAATGACATTGGCATTTGGCGTATGGACCCCAAACACAACCCCATCAATTGACAACCTACCTACAGACAGTGTGTGTATGAAGTTATAGCTTCATATGCAAAAGGAAACTGCATTTATTGTATGGAAATCAAACATCTATTTATAGTAACAATGACCTTAACCACTAACCTCTAAGTGCAATCTCAATCATTGGCAATCAATGTATGAAATTAATACACAAAAGGTTACTAAAGTTATTGTACTCTATATATGGTAACAGTGACCTTCACCTATTGCCCCCAAATGCAATCTCATTCATCCGCATTTTATACGCAGTCAATGTAAGAAATTTTATCTAACAATCATATTGATTTTGGCCTGAAAATAACGAAAACTGGTATGTATCACATAATGCATTCCGATTCCGTATCCATATAGACGACTCATTCTGATTCCGTATCACATAGACTCGTTTCTGGTAACGCAATGGGCTATCATAACAGGCACATGAATACATTCCATGTGCAGTTCAGTGATCAACCCAACATTATGTTCCAAAACTGTTTTAATAATTTAAGATTTAATCTGTTTATGGGACAGAACTGATAGATAAATGAATTATTATGATAATGTGCATGTCCTGTGATTTGCATAAGATTCTCGGTGGTGTCCAAAAATGTGATCAGAACTCGCCGGCAAAGCTGGCTCATTGAGATCCCGTTCTGGACACCACCTCGAACCTGATACAAATCACTGGACATGCACATTATCATGATAATCTGTATATATTCTGTATATAAAAAAACATGAAGTTCCTGCACGAAAACCAAAAATCTATTTCCAGTGACAGTGACCTTCACCTGTGACCACCAAACAATATTCCAATCAGCAATACCTTATAGGCAATCTGTGTATCAAATTATAGTTACATATGTAACAGAAAATTAAAGTTACTGCATGCAAACTAAAAATCTATTTAGTTACAATGAACTTTAAAGATCCCAAATGCAATCTCAACCAATCTGGACAGTCTATGTATGAAATATGAGCATTGTGTGTCTAGGGTACAAAAGTTATTGAATGGATGAATAAACAAACAGAAGGACGAACCAACAAAATGATGAATTTTGTTATAATTCAAAGGGTATAACTCCCAAACTACACTGATCACAGAAGTGAAATCCGAAAATTACCTGTATTCCAATAAACCTAAAACGAGATGTGGCCTGTCCCAACTTGGGACCAAGAATACCCCCCACGACACCCTCTCTGATAATGGGCAACAATAATACCAAGTATCACTAATATCCTTTAGATCCATAAATAGCTTTGAGACAGACACGACTTTGCATATTTGGATATGGGTATGTGAAGTTAAAATAAGTTTGTGACCTTGACTTTGAAGACAGACATTCCAAGCTCATTCTCGACACACCATCCTTCAAGGCTATCAAAAGTTCTGAGCCGGACATGACTAGTTATAGTTGGATTTGGATGTGGGGGCATGTGAACTTGAGTAGTCTGTGACCTTGACCTTGTAGACAGGCATTCCAACATTCTCTGCACACCCTCTAGTTGTGGGCAACATTAATACCAAGTATCATTAATATCCTTCAAGGCCATCAAAAGTTCTGAGCCAGACATGACTTGTTATAGTTGGATTTGGGGGTATGTGAACTTGAACCAAGTCTGTAACCTTGACCTTTATACCAGAGGGTGTGTCGCGAATAAGGTTGGAATGTCTGTCTAGTGGTGAGCAACATTAGTACCAAGTATCATTAATATGCTTCAAGGCCATCAAAAGTTCTGACCCGGACACGACTTGCACAGACAGCCAGACGACAGACAGACAAAGTGATTCCTATATATCCCCCTGAACTTTGTTCGCAAGGGAGTATACTGATCCAGGAATTTGAAACCAATTGATCTTTTGAAAATAGATTGTATCTACTACAAATCAACTCCCCCCCCCCCCCCCCCCCCCCCCCCCCCCCCACTGATTTCACTATTTTTCTGGCTAAAGGGGCAGCACTCCTCAACTACAATAGTCGCAAATGAAAATATTGAACATGATCTGTATTCCATAAAATGTAAAATGTTCCAGAAGTTTAAAAGCAATTGGTTCTTTAAAACAGATATTATCAGACGGAAAACAATGAAAACTCAAATTTTGGCATTGTTTTTATAATTCAAAGGGTATAATTCCTAAACTCCAATGAGGGAAAGTGTGGACGTTTAACTTGACCATGTATTTAATGAAAGGTAAGAAGCTGTGGACATCTGAAAACAAACAGTTGTTTCAAACAGATTTTTTATCTGATGGAAACCCCCAAAAATTTACCTTTTTTAAAAAAAATAATTCAAGGGGCATAATACCAATTTTATAACCGATTTTATCTAACTAAAACTAAAGAAAAACACTGATTTTCATTATTTTTCCAATTCAAGGGGCATATTTCCTAAACAAGAACAGGCACAAATGCGAATATTGAACTTGACATGTTTTCCATCAAAGTTAAAATGTTTAAAAAATTTGAAAGCAATTTGAAACCGATTTTATCTTATGGAAATGAATGAAAAACTTGAATTTTGCCATTGTCTTCTCATTCAAGGGACATAATACCTAAACAGCAAGAAGTACAAGTGTGAAAATCGAACTTGAACTTTATTTCATGAAAGGTAAGATATTCCTGAAGATTGAAAACAGTTTGTTTCAAACAGATTTTATCGCAAGGAAACCAAAAATTTAAAATTGTATTACAAATGCTACCTGCATGCAGATCAAAGGCAATACACAATAACTGTGAAATCATGTGAACAATTGACATAAATATTGGACGGGAGCACAGTGTCAACAAAGTATTTTGGGGCAAAATTTCAAACATATGGAGCCTGGATGCTATAGTTCACTGCTTTTGCAAATGCCTGTGGACTAATAAAAATAATGCCCACTTTCAAAATGTGATAACCAAACTCTCATACATTGTCTTTGACACTGTACCATCTCAAGAACATTTTAAACAGTCTACAGTCTGTTATTGACCTCATTCCAAATCTCATTTAGTATTGAGAGTTTTACCAGCTGCAAATTACAAATACTCCGACCCTTGATTGAGTGATGCAAAAATAAACAAGTTTGAATGGATCTGAAAACATACACACCGAGTTGAAAGCTTAGGTTGGTCTCAGGTTGGGGCAGGGTCTTACATATACCAGACTGGCTGAAAATACCCATTTCCAATTTGACATAGTTTGGCAAATGAGTTCTCAACAGGTTGGGGGGATCAGGCCCTTCCCCAACACACTGCAAAATCCATGCATTTGAAACTGGAAATACAAGAAAGTGGGTTTATATTAAATTTGAAGGATTAACCAACCCTTAAATCCTGTATAGCCACAAACTACCACTTTTGTTTTGAAAAAGTTGCCCCCCAAGTGTATTCTTCCTTGATAACTCAACTGGTAGGCTGCATTTCTCTTGGCAGTGTTTTTACACGATTGCTAGCTCCCTACACAGGTAACCAACAATGCTGAAGAACTACTTTTAGGTCATCTGCTGCAGTGTACATATATAAAGGGAAACAGTTATCATAAAAATTTGGTTCATACTTGTTGGGTCGATCATTCTCAACTTGGACTTCAAAGCATGCAGACCTGCTAATTGCTCACCATGACGGCAAATTTGGAAATTCCAATTAAGTTAGAGAAAGCTTTGTTAGCTCTGGACGTCTCTTGTTCCATTAACTGGACTCTCCAGATGAAAGGCAAGCGTGTCCATCTGATGCTGGAATTTGATACAGAGGATACTACCACCACATCTACTTCGGGGAGAGGTAGCACCTTTAGTGACAGGAACCCCTCTCACACTGGTCCTCACCCAAGGGCGTCTGGATCTTCTGAGAAAAGAAAGACAATGAAGAGTCCATCAACCAAGCATAGGGACGCCCAGCGCTTGGAAACCTGGCTTGAGAGAAGAAGAGCAGAGACAGGAAAACAGGAAGAGGAGACAACCATCAAATCACCACCATCTTCGCCTTCCCCTACCAGGCCAACCCCCACATATTCATCAAAGAGATCGGAAGGCGAGGAGATGGAGGTCACCCAATCCAAACTTGGATCTCCTATCAGCTTGGACCAATCAAACCACGAAAGCCTGGAAGACGACATTCTATACACGTAATTCATGGAAGCCCTCAATGGGTGTGCCACTGACATCTACAGTAGCCTTAAAATAGAGTTCATCGGTACCACCAGCCAGTATTTATTTATTTATTTATTGGTATTTAAGGTCACATATTTCTGCACAATGGTTAATCATGACCACAACAGTTTTACAGGTGGCAGAAGCCAGAGTACCCGGTGAGAACCACCAAGTAACTGCCAGCTCTCCAACATACAACTCCACACAAGCAAGGTTAGCATTGGCGTGCGGTGTGCCTTAGTACACAATGCCACCGTGCCCCCACGTGGACAAAGGGGGTGAAGTGTCTTGCCCAAGGATACAACAGGGTTGCCGCATGTGGGATTTGAACCGAGGACCTCTTGCAGCCGAGACCACTACCTACTTAGCCTCCGTGGCCCCACAAGCCAGTATAGAAAATATGTGCAAGACCACTGGGAAGAGTGAAGAAACAAAGAAAAACTACTAGGATACCCAGATAGACATCTGGCAGCCCAAAAGATCAGGGACTAAGATTTCTACAAACATACTCACTCAGCAACCCAAGAAAAAAACAAAACAAAACAAGGAAAAAAGAACAGACGCCACTAATCTGACCCCGGAGTCTTTTCCTCCTTTGACATGCCCAAAACATGGTGCAAAAAATCTTTCTATAGTTAAAAGAGGGTCGAAAGGGGCTTGTCCCAAACTGTCCCTGCACGTCCTCGCCGCACAAAACCACTGATCCACATAAAAATTAATCTGAAGCAGCCTTTAAGTTTGAAACCAACCACAAAAATTGTCTCCTAGAATATTCTACTTTTAAGTTATAATTAATCCATAGCTATACAAGTTTTCTTTTGTTGTGTACGTTTTTAACGAACAAATATTTTGGCATATTGTACCAGGGATGCACAGATTGGATGAAGGTCCTTTTTTCTAAAAAAAAATTTGGATAACCATTCTCGCTCTTCTAAATTGTTAATGCATTCTGAGTTAGCTCCTCAATGAAATTCAACATGTAACTTCACAATTTCAAAGAACGTGCCGACAAAGTGCACACGATGCAACAGTGCAGATAGCAAAACAAAGCGAGTTGCTGTAATCCATTTCCACAAATGCACAAGCAGTACTATAGGCATTAGCTAAGTAGCGTCATGCGCTAAAATAAATAGACTACCGACATGACACTGATTAAAACACACAAATGAGGTGTGAACAGAATACCTGCAAACTGTTGTGTCATTTTAATTAACGCTGACCTGACAGCGAAAGTACATCTGCAGAAAGAAGTTCATCATGCTTTTTCAAGGCGTTCTTGTTTTGAGTAAATGTTGCAGCAATATGATTGGTCAGAAAAACAATCAATGCATCACATAATGATATTTACTACTGAATGAAGTTTTACAACTTGCATTGCATAGTGCACATACTGACCAAACAAATCGCACAGTTTGGTCACGTGATTCATTTACTATTCAATTAGGCTATTGTTTATAGTTTGTCTAGCTTTTCATTGTGGGTTGATTAAGTTATGCAGGTCATGGAACAATCATGTCATCAGAGTACACTTCTTCAGTCACCCGTTTCCTGTTTTCAAAGTTTTTCAATACCTCATATTATCGGATGCAATATCGGGAGTATGGTTATCTGGTTGATGGTTTTTCTAACCAGTTGAGTTTCTTTGCAACCGGATGCAAAACGGATATCTGGCTAACCGTGGCAGCTCTATATATTACACATTAACAAAAAAGCAAATATACATGTGAATGGTTATCTAAATTTTCAATGTGTGCATCCCTGTGTAGTGCTGGTAATTCATCCTTGTTTCCTCGGCAAAAAATTGCTGTGGCAAACTGGTGGTTCTATGGCAATTGCTGTGAAGCCTGTTCGGTTGTGTAAAAATCATCAGGGGGCAGGGCATAGTCTCAATTGCCATGTATATGTAGTGAAGTGAAACTTTCAAGTGACTTTAACATGTGAAAGTAGTTCGAGATACATGTGTATATAACCACATTCAAATGCATGCAGAATCTTTCATTCAATAAGATCATGCCAATATCATGAACCATGTGAATACTGAGAAAAAATCTTGGAAGTAAGCAGGCAAATCACTCAATATGTATAGTACAGGGTTCCTGCACCTGACCTGACATGAAATTCCTGGCTTTTCCAGGCCATATACACCCCAAATTCAAGGAGTTTCAAGGCAAATAGAAAGTTAAATTCAAGGTTTTTCCAGGCTTATCATAGTTGAACCACTCGCCCCGTCTCAGACGTATTTCATTCATCTAAACTCGGCGTGCAATGCTTCATTTTTCAAGGCTTTTCCAGGCCCAGGGAGCCAAATCAAGGCTTTTCAAGGCCTTGAATTTCGTTTTTGAAATTGCCAGGCTTTTCTAGGCCCGTGGGAACCCCGTAAACTAAGTATCTCACTGCTTCTATGTTGATAACACCAGAATCTTACAACAGTTTCTGGAAAGCTCTATCAGAGCTTTCCAGAAACTGATGTCAGATTCTGGTGTTATCAACAAAGAAGCAGAACACACAGTTTCTATTGGTTATTCTGCAAATTGTACTGTAAGATTATCAATACAGCATAGTGAAACCCACATGGTTTGATTCTGTATGTAACCTGGAAGTTGTGTAATTTCTGCCACCACAAGGCTTTCTGAAGAAGCCATCCTCGGCAGTATTTTTGCTTTAGATATTTTTCATTTCCTCAGCATTTTCCTCGGCACTGCTGATTGCTGAGGGTGAATTACCAGGGCTGCCTGTGTACTGTAAAAGGAGAGGTTATTTGCACTATTTCAGATATTTATACAGTATAAATGTCATTATCTGCACAATAGACCATTGTTTCAAAATAACACTTTTGAGACTGTGAGTCAAAAAACAAAGAAGCTGTAAGGTGAGTGTTATAAACAATCTAATAGATGCATCCTTGACGTTTGTCCACATAGTTACTGAAATATGTATGCACCAAGACCAAATTATAATTTTTCACCTTTTCTAATTTATTTCGCTTTAGTTACACCCTCGAAGCATTATTTTTAAATACTTTGACCATGCTTTATGTTACTGAGGATTTACTCATTTAAACAATGACAGCAGTACTGTTAGACCAGTAGACCAAAGCACATTCAGTATGTGTTCAGAGATGGGTGTGAGTGTGATTGAACACGAGACTCGCAATTCTAATTTTTCGAGGGTAAAAATTTGCACTTGCCAAAAATCTGAAATACTGTAATGGCCTGTGTCTAAGTGTCATTTTTACCCCTGAAAGCATGAACCCAAATTATGAGTGAATCTTATATCAGAAGGAAAAAGTAGCCCATGTTTTGGTGTGGTGGTGGAGAGATTTTGGTGATGTGTGGGAGAATTGCCTATGAAAATGACAATGTAATCTTCCATTTGTAATTTCACGGTTGCAAATTACACTCTCAAATGATTTTCGCGGGTGATAAAAACTGTACCCATGAAAAATAGATCCAGACAAGAACTGTATGTTGTAATCTCCAGTTTTCCATCACTGATTATTTATTATTATTTATTGGTGTTTAAGGTCACATACTTATGCACAATGGCTAATTGTGACCGTGAAAGTTTTACGGGTAGAGGAAGCCTGAGTACCCTGAGAGAACCACCGAGCACCGACGAGTAACTGTCAGCTTCTCAACATTCTAACTCTGTTCAAGCTCCCCTCAAGTAGGGTTACAGCGGTTGAAGACATGTGCACCACTGACGTGCAGTATGCCTCAGTACACGGATTCATCGTGCCCCCATGTAGGCAACCGGGATAAAGTGTCTTGCCCAAGGACACAATGCGGGTTGTCCCGGAAAGGGATTGAACTCTGGACTTCTAGCATAGAAGTCCAACAGTCTACACTGAGCCACCACTCTCCCTTTTTCACTGAAGGGCTCACTGTAATACGTTTTCTTATTAAACAAGGCAACCTCCTGAGCAGGGTCTTTCCTGCTTCCAGCATCACCCTTCTGTGGCAAACCCCGGGGTTGGGTGTGTGAATTAGCTGAAACTTTTGTGTGTTTTTTTCCTTAAAATGAGTTTTGAAGGATTATGAGTGATTTTCTGATCCCCTCCCCCCCCCATCCCCCCCCCCCAAAAAAAGAAAGAAAAGAAAAAGAAAAATCTGCCACCCCAGTACAAGCCAATTGGTTGATTTTTCAAATAAAATGGCTTGAAATCCTTTGGAACTCATTTTAAAGCAAAAAATACCACCACTCCCACACACTGCCAAGCAAGAGTTTCTTGTCACTTAACTCTGTTAACGTTGATATTGAATTAGTAAATGTCTTATCTTATCTCCATTAAACCATAGCACCAATACTGCAGGCCACCAAATGTGTCCATGGGACACTGATGTCCCCACTTTATGATAAACTATATTTTGTGATTAACAAAGTCCAAAAAGGGGCCATAACTCAGATTAAAAATTATCGCACCACTCTCAAAATCAAACCTGTGTGGTATATTGTCTACAATAAGCTTATTCCCAAGTTTAATTGAAATGGGACACCTATAACTCAAGTTACCATCCAGAAACCAATCTCAACATGTCTTTTAAGTCGGAAAAAGCCATAACTCTGCCCAAAAATATTTCTAAGTCGGAAAAGGGCCATAACTCAGTCAGAAAATATCAGACCAAGCCCATTATAAATCAATCCCCGTCTGTATTATGTGGTAATAAACCTATGTATAAAATTTTGTTTCATTTTGTTCAGCCAAACTTAAGTTATCGTCTGGACACCAATATCAGCATGTTTTCTAAGTCGAAAAGGACCATAACTCTGCCAAAAAATATCAGACCAAGCCCACTATCAATTGCAACCTGTATTATATGGTTATAAACCTATGTATAAAATTTTATTTCATTTCGTTTAGTCAAACTAAAGTTATCGTCTGGAAACCATATTCAGGACGGATGTACAAACATATGGACGGACAAGGGTAACACTTCATGCTCCTGCCAAAATTTGCAATGGCATAAAATAATCCATCTCACCTTATGGTGTTGAATGACCCCAGATGGTTTCACAGAATTATCTTCAATGGTTACAAGGTTATAGCCGATTGAAAAACTCAACCCGTAAGCTGATTGTGACTTATGAGTTCATGGGTATAACCCCATCAAGTTTCACATAAATGGTCTTAAACGATTCAAAACTTATAACCCATTGTTGATGGCCGCCAACCTTCAAAATTGGTAATTCCCATGTCTTCTTGCCTCTGCTAAAGCTTGCGAGACAAATATAAATGAAACAGTTTTGAAGTCTTGCCCTGACCTATAAGGAATTAGTTTTTTGTTGGCAGGATTGTCTTTTGATAAGTTTGCAAATTTTTAAAAATAAATGTGTACTTTCAACTGGATAGCATTTATCACCCGGGGCTCTTTCTCTGAAATGGTTAAGGACAGGTGCATTTGTCAGTGCACGGAATCACCCATTGCCCTTTTTGTAGATAAAACAGTACCAGTATTGGTACACATTCTATGTGCAATAAAGTGTTTGTCAATCCACATATGAATGGGGCTTTCAGGACTGAGATTACGGGAAAGTTGAGAATTAACAGTGGGGGAGGCAGGTTCTTTTCCGATTAATTTTTAATACACAGTAGCATGGCAATTTGACATGGGAGACCCAAAGAAGCTGAGATTTCAACGAGATGTGGAATTAAGCTGTGGGATAACTGTGAGGACTTTTATCACTTTCTGTTCACTGTTTATACCAGATTCTGATATTACTTCTAGGAAGCTATGTTGGAGATATTTCAGAAAAACATTTCATTCCACAAACACACAGTATCAGTGTTTCTGCTAGGGGAAAATAAATGATGCCGTATAATGGGGCAACCAAGAGTTGTCGCTACCACAGGTCGACGATGGTTAGGCCTGTGTTATGAAAAATTTGAAATTCGTGGGTTCCCAAACCCCCATTTCGTTAAATCTGGGAGATATTTTGAGGTTTTTTATAGCTATATTTGTGTAATTTTTCACATTCTGAGAGCTGGTAATTGCATAAGAATAAGCACCAATGAAGAGAAACTTAAGTTAAAAATCATTCATTTACACAATAAATTTCAGTACTGTCGATTTGAGGAGTGCTATCGCACTCATGGGAGTCATGCTTTTTCATGCTTCTAAATTGGAAACAAGAAGCTCTCTTTTTTTGCGCTTCTGTAATTTTCAAGAAAATAGATTCGAGATTCCATTATACTAATTAAAACACACAAATGAAGTCTGAACAGTGTACCTGCACACTGTTGTGTCATTTTAATTAATGCTGAGAGGGGAAGTACATCTACAGAAGTTCATGCATTTTCAACATGTGCTTGTTTTGGGTAAATGATGGAGTAATAAGATTGGTCAGAAAACAGTTTTGCTTGTGTCAAAACATTCTAATATAAATTTTTATCAATGTTGGTTCACTGGAAAGTGCTGTGGATGAAAACAGATATACAGTGAAACCCTGTTAAATGAATAGTCACTTTGACATCTCAAAATTATTCATTTAACAGTAGTATTCAACTAACAGGGATTTGGTCACTTTTCTGTATTTTAGAGATAAATTGTGCATATATTCTTTTATGTCTTGTTTGACAGAGCTCTGTCAAAGTCTTGTTTGACAGAGCTCTGTCAAACAAGATATAATAAATTACATGCCTGTATTGGATGTACTAAGGCCAGATAGGTCTAAAAACAAGGGAATTTGGTGATGGTCAGGGTAACTTCTCGAACATATTGCAAGATCTTTTATTCAGTCAACAGGAGTGTACTCTATAATCTATATGCTCTATCCAGTTAACAGGGATACTCTTGGGTGCCTAATAATCATACATGTATGATTATTCTTTTTCGAACAAAATTCCCACCTGTATGATCCTTATTTGACCCCGTATCATTATTAGTTTTTAGCAATCAAATGTGCAGAGCAGCCGCTTATATCAAGAAGTTCACCAAAACAAATAGTAAGGTACATGTTACGTACAAGCAAACACAGGATGCAATGGAAATGTTAATTGGTAGAGAGCTGGAAGCATATATTTGGGCTTTATTCTGAATTTCTGAAGTACTGCTAACATAACTTTAAGACCTAGTACCCAGTGGATGTGCTTCATACCATCACTGAAACAGAATTAATTAGTCTATAAGGTTTTGCCATGGTGCAATTTATGGGAGAGTGCCTTCTACCATAAACTGCAACAAATCATATCCATGTGAAAATTATAACCGAAAGTAATATAGCCCTTCACCACTTCAAGAGCATCAGACTTCTGTGTTATAAAAATGGCTCTGAGCATAGCAGCTGGCTTACATCTTGGAATTTTCCTCCCTATACCATTATTCGACCCTACACTATTATTAATTTTCAAGAAATTTTCCACCCTGTACTATTATTTTGCCCTGTACTATTATTAGGCACTCAAGAGTATTCTCTTAAGAGATATCCAATTAAGTGGGTGGCATTGTACCAGTTTTTGTGATGTATGGTGAAATAATTGTAGTTTTGCAGGTGCCGTGTATTACTGTGATCAGACTTGACCATAGGAATCATCCAATTCACAGAATACCTGCAAAACTGCAATTATTACACCATAAACCCTGAAAACTATCTATGGTATTACATGTATCTATTAAATATAAGCCCAATTATATTTCAAATTTTCTACGTGTGCACTAATGATGACAAAAGACATGGGAATTCAAATATAAATAAAAAAGTGAATGGAGAACCACACTTCACACAATTTATTTCTTTTGTTATACAACCAATAATAAACAATGATCTTATGAATAATGTGTGACTATATTGGATTATTAAGTTGAGCACATACAATAAGTATGTGACCCCAAATACAGCTCGGGATGTAATAAGAATGAAACAAAATAACCAATTCAAACAATAGCCTATAAAAATATCCAGGTACACTTACCAGTTGATAAATGATCCTATGGCATATGAAGGATCTTATCCACTACACTGAAATTCATTTTTGAGAGGAAGCCTTGTAATTACTTTAAAAAACGAATGCTCAAAGCCTGTCTTATTTTTCACTCTGACTTGGAAAACTATTACCCAGGACAAGTGTTTAGTATCAGAAAAAACAATTACAAAGACGAATAGCAAAAACACAGGACAAGTTTAAGTGATATGAATACGGCTTATTTCTTTTGGAATAAAATTATTAGACTTTTTAAATTTTTCATCAGCTTCAAAAACAAGCTCATAAAGATCATGTCATTACTTGAGAAATCTAAATTGAAACTTATGCCAGAATAATATTCATATTTCCAAGATTTAAAAATTTAAACAAATAATTCTGATGCACCTCCAAAAAGACGGTTCTAGTTGAGCTTTGCAGCTGAGAACTTCAGTGTAAGAATTGTTGTCTTGTACAAATGTAATTCCAAATTTTGTGCCAACATACAATAAAAGCTGGTTGTGACCCTTTATGATTTTGTGTGGACTAAACTATTGCTCCTCATCCTCTTCATCATCAAATTCTCCTTCTTCCTCAGCTGTAGCATCCTGATATTGCTGGTATTCTGAGACTAAATCATTCATATTTGATTCTGCTTCTGTAAATTCCATCTCGTCCATTCCCTCTCCAGTATACCAATGGAGGAAAGCTTTTCTACGGAACATAGCAGTAAACTGCTCTGAAATTCTCTTGAATAATTCTTGGATAGCAGTGCTATTACCGATAAATGTAGCCGACATTTTGAGTCCCCGAGGTGGAATGTCACACACAGCGGTTTTGACATTATTTGGGATCCACTCTACAAAGTAGCTGCTATTTTTGTTTTGAACATTCAGCATTTGTTCATCTACTTCCTTCATTGACATTCGACCTCGGAACATGGCAGCAACTGTAAGATATCGTCCATGTCGAGGATCACAAGCAGCCATCATGTTCTTGGCATCAAACATCTGTTGGGTCAGCTCTGGAACTGTAAGAGCTCTGTATTGTTGGCTACCACGTGATGTCAGTGGAGCAAAGCCTGGCATGAAGAAATGAAGTCGTGGAAATGGAACCATATTGACAGCAAGCTTTCTTAAGTCGGCATTCAGCTGACCAGGAAAGCGTAGGCAAGTAGTGACACCAGACATTGTAGCAGAGACTAGATGGTTCAAATCGCCATATGTTGGAGTTGTGAGTTTCAATGTTCTAAAACAGATGTCATATAGAGCTTCATTGTCAATGCAATATGTTTCGTCTGTATTTTCAACTAGCTGGTGAACTGAAAGGGTGGCATTATAAGGTTCTACCACTGTATCTGAAACCTGAAAAGTAAAAGAATAATTTTTACTTCAGTTCATATCATGTGGAAAGATTTCATTCCAAAAGATGGATTTGATCTAACACGAACATTTATAGAAAAAGTTTTGAGAGTTCTTTCCACTGATGTATTAATAATCCAAATACAGGCATGCAGATTGCACAATAGGCTTGGTGTTTTGAGGTGAGCGATCACCCTCAAACACTATCACTCGCCTAATTTTATGTCCATGTATATTATTGCTGGCCTCTCGGAGTGAGTCGCGAACATCAGCATTTTATATTACAATGAAAAGCATGATAATCCAGCAAGTGTTACACAACTTACAGCTGAAAGGCATTTCGAGATAGTAAGTTAAGTTATGCCTCTGCTATCACCGTACCGGCCAGTGTACAAGTCACACCTTCACATTCCCCAAATTAAGGGTGATGTACTGGGCAGCTGACTTTGTACACTGTTAACAAATTCACAATGTGATTATATTTGTAATTTTTGGCGATTAACAATTGAATAAACTTTAAATTGTGGTTCTCACTAAGAAAGCATTTTTTTTAAACATGCACAATGTTATTTTATTATTTTGATTTAAAATCACAAGACAGCTCATTATGAGGGAAAACAAATAAATGCGGTGATCTTTTCGTTGAAAACAATATCTCACAATCAGGCTTGGTGTTTTGAAAAATAGAGGCGAGCTGCCGGAAGCTCTCCTTAATTTTTTTCCAGGTGGGCAGTGCTCTCCTTGATTAACTGTTCAGTCCATGGATGTACTGGAGTAATTGAACTCGGAAATATATCACTGGGTGCCGGTAAAAGTGGTAGCCTATTACAATTCTGTGTTAGAACATTCAGTGGCTTCAGCCTTCAGCTACTAACAATCAAATCGGACTACCTAGCTATTGTATCTCAGTCCTCAACATCTAGACCAAACTTGGACCCAATATCTGAGATATAATTTTTTGATGTGGTACGGCCCACAGGACGTACCACATCAAAACATTATATTATGGACTTTGCATCCGCTGAAGTTTGGGCTACTGAAGTTACTGAACACCAATCTAGCCGAAACTGATTGAATTGGACATAATTTACCGAAACTGACCATTTGTAAGGTTAGGGATGGGCTTCTGTTAGAGTAGGAGCTCAGACACGAGTGGCTAGTCAGTGCAGTATCTAGCCGAAACTGATTGAATTGGACATAATTTACCGAAACTGACCATTTGTAAGGTTAGGGATGGGCTTCTGTTAGAGTAGGAGCTCAGACACGAGTGGCTAGTCAGTGCAGTATGTGATAGAAACTGGGAGGGGAAGGAGTGGGGACTTGAAATTGAAATCGGGGAAAAAAATGTATTTTCCTCAGTGCAGGAAAAGGGACCCATGTCACAGTGTGTACCACCCATGTGGATGCGCTGAAAGCTTTAAATAATATCAGACTGATACACCTCATCCACCGCCCCCCCCCCCCCTCCCCACTTTCAGGAAAGTGACATTGACCATCTAAGCCTGAACTGGCTGAAGTTCAAGTTGAACTCTTTCAGTTTGATACATTTGATTTTTGTTCAAATTCAACAGATATCTGTTCTTGTTAATGAGAAGAACTGTTAGAATGAAAAGGTGTTTTTATGAAATTTATTTGACTCTTTTTACTGTTGCTAATCAATTTTCCAGGACAGCACTAAAAACTGATAAGCAAATTTAGAAGATAAGTACATCATCTTATCCAGCAGATTTCAAGACAGCAGATGAAACTCACCATCACAGAATTCCCCACTTTACCATGCTGACTGAATTCATACCACTTTGAAACAAGTGCAATGCCAAGGGTGGCTATGCCAGAACCCCTCCTCCCCCCCCCCCCCCTCCACTGCCAAGCATGAGTTTCTAGTTATTTATCTTTGTTTATACTGAATTCATAAAAATATCTTATCTCCATTAAACCATATGGCCCCAATACACATGCCACCAAATGTGTTCATGGAATACTGATGTCCCCGCTTTATGATACACCTTTGTACTCTTTGTTTCAGGCTAATCTTAGATTTAAAAAACTAGAGCTAAGTTGAGGGTGACATACACCTCCGCCTGCAATACCATGGATAGTATTACAGAAATTAGACATTTATTACTGGATGACGGTGAAGGATGAAGTCTGACAGACCCGTGAAAGATAACAGACCATTGGGGCATATATCATAAGAACTATTTAGTGTCACCATAGGTTGACACAAAATGGTACCCCTGCATCTAATTCTGTGAGAGAAATATTTTTCTGCAAACTTTATATATGTTGCGCATCTGCAAGACATGTGCAACCATATCATAGGTTCAACTCTCCACATTAGAAACTGTGGGAGGAGTTGAATACACCATAAAGGTACCCTTAATTAAACAAGTTATTCTTGACTGAATTTGGGGACAGACAAAATAAAAGTCCATAAAATGCAATAACTCCTACAATAATACACTGCATAACATCTGCCTTGTACCGTGGGTAGACATCAATAGGATAGACTGACACACCAAATATGAAGTCATTCCATTGAGTACATGTTATTTTATTTATGAATTAATTTCAAGGCAGACAAATTCTAAGTCCATAAAGGGCAATGACTCTGGCAATAAAGTCTCGCACGACACCTGCATTTCACTATGGGTATACAGCAATAGGATACACTTGCATACCAAATATCAAGTCGCTGAACCAAGCATTTTACAAGTTATTCATGATTGAATTTTGGGATGGACAGACAGATGGACTGAAGGACAGATATTAAGGTGAATCCTATATACCCCCGCCCCCTCATTCAGTCAAACTAAATTTATCATCTGGAAACCACATTCGAGGCAAACATACGGATGGAGTCATAGCAACCTTAGGGCCTATGGCCACAAAATATATTGTCTACTGTAAGCTTAGTATATTCCAAGTTTGACTGAAATCGGACACCTATAACTCAAGTTACCACCCAGAACCAATATCAATATGTCTCCCAAGTCGGAAAAGGGCCATAACTCTGCCCCCAAAATATCAGACTAAACCCACTATCAAACTAAACCTGCATTATGTGGTTATAAACCTATGTATAAAATTTTGTTTCATTTCATTCAGTCAAACTAAAGTTATCGGCCGGAAAGCATATTAGGAACGGACATGTGTAAGTATGGACAACGGTAACACTTAATGCCCCTTTGCCAAATTGGCGGGGATCTAATAATGAAAGTGCCAATGACACTGTAGCTCAACTTGACAAACTTGAACTTGGGAAGTTATAAATGAAATGGCAAAATTGAAGATCATTGGTACCAAAGTTATTTGATGAAATTTCAACATCACAGCATTGTGTGCACAAAGTCAGAGTAATCCATGCATTTTTAAATGTAAACTGTAAGACTGGCTAAAGGAAGAATGTTGATACACAAATGCAGTATGTTTAAAGGTTATTGTAAATGGCAACTTTTTTCACAGAAATGAATGCTAATCAATAGCTCTTATTTAAAGGTCTTGCCTAATGAGTAGTACTCAAACGATTAGTTGACTAGTCGATGTCGACTCTTGGCAAACCAGTAGTCGACTCTCAATTGTGCAGTCCACTAGTCGGAGGAGTTCAAGCTTTTAGGTAAATAGTCCCTTCTGTGCCACTGTCAGACAGTTTGAACAGCAATATTGGGCAATCAATGTGTCAGGGCAAAGCCAGCCTAAATATAGGGGCAAGGGGCCTCATATTTAAAGATATTGTAAGTTCAAAATATATTCCGCATCAAGGCGAAAACCCACGTGAATTTCACTTCTCTGTAAAGCTGGAAAAACACACGTGGTGTATATCCAGCTTTAGCGCAGGGACCCAGGGGAGAAACGGTATGTTAGATAAGGTCTAATCTCGTTTAATTTATACAGTAGTCGGAGTCTTACGAGACGTAATCAGTTGGTGTCAAGATGTCGTCACGGTCAATTGAGAAACGAGATTCTAAAAGATAGAAATGTCGTGTCATCATTAGTTATAGCAATGCGTGTCAGGAACGAATCACCGTTAAGTCACGCGCGAGATGACTTGTATTGATTCTGCCTCGATATACGTCATCTCCCACCGTTTTGACAGGTGGACAGATGAGCGTCGGTCCACCTGACAGTTTAGGGTAAAAAGTATATCTATACCTGGAAGAGCAGAGCAATAGACACACACTTGGGGTCACACACACGTTGGTGAAGTCCAGGACAGGCGGACTCTGTTTCCTGGCATAAGGGTACCTTCGATCACAAGGACCCTGACACGGCTGGAATCGCCAGAGAGGGCATTCCATGATTGATTTAGCTTAACGTTGATAGGCGGCTACGGGGCCAAATTCGTGAGAAGGAACACCCCAGGTGGAACGTTAAAGTTTAGATTGTCGAGTAGCAGGTATCATCCTGCAATAGTCAGAAGTGTAGGTTAATTGTATTGTGCGTATTAACCCTTTGAAGCGTCAGACTGATTGCGTTCTGAGTAGTTTGTTTTGCTGTCAAAGCATCGTAATACCGACTGGAGATCGGTGTGAGTGACAATTTCGCCCTAGCACAAAAGGGGCATTTGTGAATCGTGAATTCAACCAGGAACGGTGAATATTTCAATAGGACTTTCACGGAGGACTTTCAAAGGCACATAGGGTATGAATAGACAATATCTGACCCAAATCAGAAGTACGGTGTCCTTATAGATGACGAACATTGCTGGTCGGAACCCTCCGACAGCTAGAGGTACAGTTACGCGCAGACGTTGACATTTGAGCCTAAGCGGGTGAAGCTCTTATGGCGAGCTCACAGTAATAACATTTCAGATTTGTGAAGCTCTTATGGCGAGCTCACGGTAGTAACATTTCCAGTGTGTAGACTATAGTGCCAGTACAGGGCTATAGAATGACTATATGATTGTTTAGAATTATTTAACCGTAGCGACCCATTTTCTGTGAAAAGAATCGAATTGTTGATTGTTGAAATATTGAAACGGATTTATTTTTATGTGTAAATAAAAGAATCGTTGTTACTTTAAATCATTCTTTCCATTATACGGCCTAAAGTGATTAGGAATCACACCTAACGGAAATCGAACCTATTTCAGGCCAATTTGGCAGAGAAGGAATCACGGCGTCGGTCTAACTCAGCTCTCTGCGCCGAGTTCGCGACACTTGGATTCCGACCCTCCACGTTGGTCTAATTTTCCCGCAACTTCATCAGCGGGACTAAATAACCCCACGTCAGCCCAGGTCTTACGGGGCCTCAGGTGTCCCTGACACAATGTATACATCTATTGCCATCTAATAGTAGTGACAGTAGTTTGTTTTAACTGGTACTAGTGGAGTGCTGAATTATTTTGGGCTATCAGGATATGTTATTAATTTGCCTTGTTGCAATTTATGGGAGAGTGCCTACAGGCACTCTCCCATAAATCGCAACAAGGCAAAATAAATAAGACTATATAATTTCACTCTTAGCATAATTAGAAGCACATTAACAGAATAATGTTCCAGTAAGATGCTGTATATCAATGCCCAAGTGAAGCCAAATTTGGACCTTCAGGACTCTACCGGAACACCAACACTGTTATAAGGAGACAAGATATCACCAATGACTAGTCAAAGTCGACTTGACTTTTGGGTATTGACAAGCTGACTTTGGAATTCACTAGTCATTTGAGCACTACTAATGAGCACACCAAGTTCAAAAACAATCCTATGATAAAAGTGGCCTGTAGGCCATGTCAAAGAATGTTGATGCACAAATGTAATAAATTCAAAGATTGTTTCTAACAGCAACAGTTTTTGATGGAAATGAAAAGAAAATCAATAGCTCCTATCTTTGTCACCCTGCATAAGCATACAAAGTTTCAAAACCTGATAATGAATGTGCCCCCTGAGGCATGCCAAAGGAAGATGTTAATGCACAAATGCACTAAGTAGAAGGTCATTGCTTGCGGCAATGGGTTTGGGGTTTTTTTTTATGGAAATTCATAAATATACCCTGCGGAGAGTGCAAAGGGGATAAGTTGATGCACAAATGCAGTGAGTTCAAAGGCTGGTGATAACAACAATTTTTTATGGAAATGAAAAAAAGCAATAGCTCACATCTAGAGGTCACCCTAAACACACATACCAAATTTCAAAGTGATCAGATCATAAATGTGCCCTGAAGGGTGTGTTAAAGGGAAATATTGAGGTCTGACTAAATTAAGTTCAAAAGTCAGCGGCAACATTTTTTGACAGAAATGGAAAAAAATTGACAGCTCCCATATAGATGTCACCCCACACAAGCACACCAAGTTTGCAAGCAATCCAATCATAAATGTGCCCTGAAGGGTATGTCAAAGGGAAATATTGATGCTCAACTGCACTAAGTTTTTACTAAGTTCATCGAAGGTCATTGCCAGTGGCAACATTTTTTGACGGAAATCGAAGAAATTCGATAGCTCCATCTAGAGGTAACCCCCCAAACAAGCATACAAAGTTTCAAACCGATCTGATCATAAATGTGCATTGCATGGCATGCCAAAGGAATATATTGATGCCTGACTAAACTAAGTTCAAAGATCGTTGCCAGCGGCAACATTTTTTGACGGACAGAAATGGAAGAAAATTGATAGCTCCCATCTAGAGGTTACCCCAAACAAGCATGCCAGGTTTCAAAGCAATCCGATCATAAATGTGCCCTGTAGGGTGTGACAAAGGGAAATATTGAGGTCTGACTAAACTAAGTTCTTAGAACGTTGGCCGCGGCAACATGTTTTGACGGAAATGGAAGAAAATTGATAGGCTTAGCTCCCATCTAGAGGTCACACCCAAACAAGCATGCCTGGTTTCAAAGCAATCCAATCATAAATGTGCCCTGTAAGGTGTTCCAAAGTGAAATATTGAGGTCTGACTAAAGTTCTAAGAAAGTTGGCCGTAGCAACATTTTTTTACGGAATTTGAAGAAAATCGATAGCCCCCATCTAGAGGTCACCCCAAACAAGCATACTAAGTTCCAAAGCGATCTGATCATAAATGCGACCTGTGAGGTGTGCCAAAGGAAACTGGACGTATGTATTTACGTACTAACATACGTACGCCGACGGATGAGAAGTGATAGCAATAGCTCAGCTTGACTTTGTCAAATTGAGCTAAAAATTGTTCTTGCATTTTACTTCTAACAGTGCTGTATATTATGTAGACCGGGCTTATTGATTTCACGCATGATACAGTGACGATTTTTGACTGAGTCAGGGAGAGGAAAAACAAGTTACAGTTATATACTCCACACTGAGTGGAGCTGTCTTGCAAACATGGGACATTGTCATTCATTAACAAAATTCTTACAGAATACAGTGCAGACAAACTTTGGACAGATTTTACAATAGAAATATGCCGCTGTATTCTTTACAAGTGGCGATATTGCCAAATGCCACTGTTAATTCCATGTTTGTGGCAATACAAGAGATACTATGAGTAATAGCTAGGGCGGGCTGCACGTTAATTCAATATTTACCTATTTTTAAAATGTTACCGAGCTAATACCGGAATCGTTTTAAAGTATCGATATACCGCAAATTTTGGTAAATTGTATCAAATTATCAATATTGAAATTGATATATTAATAATTGAAGAAATGTTGAACGTCACTTGACTCACCCCACTCAACATTTATCGTCAGCAATGTTTCAATTTTCAGAATTCCTTGAATGTGTTGAAAATTTGAAACAATTCTTTTTCCTTTTTACCGCCCTGTCTGTCCTCGCAGACCATGAAACATTTATTTATTCCTTTTCTTCATCAACTGTTCAAGTGTTTTGTCTCAACAGTGACCATTATTACGCAAGTGATTAAATATTGTTTACCTCGAATTTGAAACAAGACACATGGAGCCATGGACTGTATTCCAGTAAGCATGCGTAGTTAATCACATTGTATATTTCGACCAATGGCATGCCTGCTATTTAAAACCTGGAAGTGTTCCTTGTGAAATGCCAAGGGATTCCCTGTAAATTGACACTAGTACCATAAGTGTTCGGCTGTTTCCACACGCTGACGTCACGATAGCATCATGCCTTCAAAATAGTGTGCTCAAAAGTGTTTCACACAAGACCAAAGTAGGGAACTTTAGTGTCTTCAAATAAACAAAAGCAAGTCACTCGTGCTTTCTTAGCCAAGACACATACGATGTTACTTAACCAGTCCATTACCGGTACCACAATCACTGAAAAGAGCAATTTATTTCAAGTGCTGAGGTGTGCTAATTTTAACACTTTTTGACCTCGTGGCGTGATAAAGTGAGGCATGCGGATGCACAATTCCGAATAAGAGGTAGGGCTGCACGGTATTTCAATATATTGAATTTTTTCGGTATTGAAATAATACCATAATCATTATCGTGAATTTTTCAAATATTCGGTATATAAACTTGATATCACCGCAATAATTAATTAGATTCCACGGTTCATTCAATTGCCCATGAATACTGTCACTCAAAACAAAACAAACACCATGCATCGCAAAATCACATTATTTAATCGGGCCAACATTAGTTTCCTTGACTGACTTTGCTAATGCTCTCGATAGAGCACATGGTTTCTGGCGCACACTCGACTCTCGTATCTGTACACTGTGCATTGTGCGCTAGTTAAGAGAAACCAAATTAAATAATTCTAGTTTCCAAATTCCAAAGAGCACTAACGTGTACAATTTAAGCTGCAGTCAATTAATATAATTACTCGATTAGGGCCCTTTCCAATCAATCACGTGTGCAAAGTTGTCGACATCACAGACAAAAGTTTAAAATACCGGGTCGAAACTCGAATTCACCATTTTGAGTGGGTCGAGGTCACTCTGGGTCGAAACCACAGGGTACCATTCAGATAGGTCGCGACCAAGTAGTAAAAATACAGAGCAACATTGATTTCGGAAATTGGCAATCCTTCTCAATATCTTTCCTGTTCCTGGTTTACTTCCATTGATTGTCAAAAGCCAGTTGCTTTTGATGCATTTGAAAATACGTAGTCCAGTTATTTATTCGTTGGGGATTGAGAAATGACATGGCAGCATGTGCGCAGCTAATAACATTAACACAGACACTGGGTTTGTTTTTCAAACATTTCCGTGATTTCACCCACTCGTTCCTGTTTCCAAGATGGTGTCAACTGTCAATTCAAGACATTCTCAATTTCGCCGATCACTGCAGACATATACAAAAGGGCAGCGACACACAAAGATCTGATGTCTTAATAAAGTTAGTATCAGAATCTTGCATTTTTCTCTTTTTCTGGGAGAAAAAAAATTATTCAATAATACCGTATACCGTTGTGTGTGATCTCGAATACCTCGGTATTTTATTTTGCTAATACCGTGCAGCTCTAATAAGAGGACTGCTGAATATTATACTATAAAGAAGTTCCGTGGCTCGATAGGCTTTTATATAAAATAGGGTTTCTTTTTTATAAAATCTTAACTTTTTTTGACCATTAATAAATGTGGCGCGATTTAGAAAGTGGCAAAAATGTCAGCATTTTTTCACTTTTTTTGCCATTTCAATAAAATGCTTAGACTCGGCGGGTTGAAATAGGGTCGGTTGGGTTAGGGGATACAAACGTATAATTTTTTTATGCCTCACCAGAAAATTTATAATTATATTTGCAGACAATAAATTACAGCATTAGGCTATTTATTAAAAGAATTGTTATAAACACCTGTTTGTTTTTTTGTTTTGTCATTGACCTTTGATCAGTTACATGTACACGTCACATGATTTTTTTAATGTTACATGGGTGTCTGTCAAATATGGAAAGAAATCGTTCCTAATTCAAACTCCTCCCAACTGTGGTTGTGAAGTGCCAGTCAATCACAGAAGAGAATGATTCGTCATAGTCCAAACTCATCCCAAACTTACAACTACTATTGTGAATTGCTGTCAGTCACTCATTAGATTACCAATGAAAACACAGTTTCAACAAAATTATATGAGCAGTTAGTGGAGGTTTCCTTAGCTTTTATTGTTTTGAATAAATGATAGTTGATTGATGAGAATTTGTGTTTGGTTTTTCTTCTAACACCTTCACACTATTTAACAAAGTCTCTGATGATACAAAGGAACTTGTTATTTGTGCTCACTGTGCATCATATAGGACAGCCCTGGTAATTCATCCATGTTTCCTCGGCAAAACAATTGCTGTGGAAAATTGGTGCTTCTATGGCAATTGCTGTGAAGGCTGTTCGATTGTGTAAAAATCATCAGGGGGCAGGGCATACTAGTAGTCTCAATTGCCATTTATATGTAGTGAAGTGAAAACTTTCTAAGTAACTTCAACATGTGAAAGTAGTTCGAGATACATGTGTATATAATCACAATCAATGTGCAGAATCTTTCACTCAATTAGATCATGCCAATATCATGAACAATGTGAATAATGAGAAAAAATCTTAGAAGTAAGCAGGCGACTTGCTCAATACGTATAGTATGCGTGAAAATAAGATGCAGGATAACCACAAAGTAAGTATCTCACTCGACACTGCTTCTATATTGATAACACTAGAATCGGACATCAGTTTCTGGAAAGCTCTGTAAGAGCTTTCCAGATACTGATGTCCGATTCTGGTGTTATCAACATAGAAGCAGAACACAGTTTCTAGTGCTTATGCTGCAATTTGTACTGTAAATTGTAAGATCAGCAATACAGCATAGTTTAACCCTCATGGTCTGATTCCTTGCGTAAACTGGATATTGTGCAATTACTGCCACAAGACTTTCTGAAGAGTCATCCTCGGCAGTAATTTTGCTGTGGGTATTTTTCATTTCTGTGGCATTTTCCTCGGCACTGCTGATTGCTGAGGGTGAATTACCACGTCTGTATAGGAACATATTTATTTCGTATTTTCGTACAAGATATTTAAATGAGAACTCTGTTAAAAGATATTGTATGAAAACCCGAAAAAAGTTGTTAGTTAATTTTTCCAACTGAATGTGTTCAACTGTAGAACACATGAATTAAATTTATTTGTTAGCTTAATAGTTCACAGGCCTGGCATTCTTAAAAATACAGGAGGGCTAAAAATCGACCCCCTCCCCCCCCCCCTCGCATGGCCTAGGGGAGCGATTAGCTCTCCTCAAGCTTACAAAAGCTAAAAGAGGCAAAATGAAATTTTACTATTAATGAATTCTGCACGGTGGGCTTTGTACATTTCATTTGGCGCTGCTAACATGGTAGTCTATGTGAGACGGTTACACTCCCCCTCCCACACCTCTGTGCCTCGGCAGGGCCCGGAGGTGTGGGAGGGGCAGTGCGGTCATCTTACAGAGACCACTAACATAGCAGCGATCTGAAAAGATGTGGGCTTTAGGAATAGGCTGTTATGGTAATCATTATTTTCTAAGGCCAGGAGGGCTAGTTTTCTCCCTCCTTAATTTTTTTAAGGCGAGCAGTAGGCGAGCGAATAAATCGCGCTCCTGAAAATGCCAGGCCTGAGTTCAGCAATCTGAACATAATCATCAGTATCAGTGACTTGCAGTCACAGGTACTGATAACTACATTCAGATTCTGAACTATTCTACATTATACCAGTATATCACAGTATTTTTTTGTTAATACCAATACTGGTATTTAACTATGAATAATGTGCAGCCCTAGTTATATCGACTAGTTGACAGATAAATTATGTAACGGTTAATCATTAAATTTTTGCTAATCACGTCAATGTTGACAAGTCAAAAACGTTGTTTCACCACTGAAAAGAGGCTGCATACCAAAGATTGAACCATCGCAGCCAGTAGTTCATGAGATAGTGCATAGAGAGGTTTTTTTCCAGGTTTGGTTTCAGTTTTATTTTTTTTAAAACCTCGGTTTTGGTTCGGTTTTATTTCCAAGCCCTTCAATTAATCTAATTATCAATTAATCTAAAAACTTTGTCGTCTTACCAAAAAAGACTATAGAAATGTCACCTGAGAGCTATTTAAAGTGTGCTTTTTCCTACTGGCAGTATTGGGACATTACTAGCACTCCGCTGTTGAAGTGTTGATATGAATTTCCCATATCTGTAAATAACGCATTGGCTTTCACAATCAAGTTGAATCAATAATATATGCTTGCAAATGAACTTTTATGCTATTAAAACAGGCCTATCATTCGAGGCGGGCAATATGAATGCTACTGCCCGCTTGATTTTCCATCCAGGTATGTGTTTGATCGTTCATCTCGACAAGCGAACATCGTCGCAACATTTCGAACTACCATACCGACCTGTCATTTGGGCCTTTTCGTGGATAAGCCCAGCCCCCAACTGCCTGAAAAACGTATTTAGTTGGAAAAAGCCCCAAAATAAGCCCACCACAGATTTTCCAACATTATTTTTCAGGTACATGTAACACATGCAGGTAATTATACCAACGGCAGGGATCACTGCTCAGGTTTCCAATCAAAATAAAATGTTACTTGTTTTGTTGATGTTTTCATTTTTTTCATTAGCACAATAACATTGCAGTGATTACACCTAAAATAAAATTTTAAATCATTTTGATGTGTTGCTTTTTATATCACATTATTATTTCATTGCAGCTGAATTAAAATGAAAAAAATGCCGATAGGATCACCGATCCAATGTCGAGCTGTGACAGCACAAAAGTGGGTTTAATCATTATCAACTTATCGTCTGGAAACCAACTGTTTACAATTTACTGTGTGAGGTGTCACTGAGACCTTGACCTTTGACCTAGTGATTCCGAAATAAATAAGGCTCTTTCTTGCACAATGCCAACCTACCTTTGAAAAGTCATGAACGTAGGTGGAACCATTGTCAAATTATCATCTGGAAACCAATTGTTTACGATTATTACGTTCAAGGTCACTGTGACCTTGGCCTTTGACCTAGAGAGTCCAAAAGAAATTTAACCCAGGCTCTTCATTTGAAAAAACAAGGCCAACACGCCTGTAAAGTTTCATGACTCTAGGTTGAACCACTATCAAGTTATCATCCGGAAACCAATTGTAGCGATATACTATGTTCAAGGTCACTGTGACCTTGACCTTTGACCTGGTGAGTCCAAGATCAATAGGGTTCTTCCTCGCACCAAGGCCAACACACCTATGAAGTTTCATGACTCTAGGTCGAACCACTATCAAGTTATCATCCGGAAACCAATTGTTGCGATATACTATGTTAAAGGTCACTGTGACCTTGACCTTTGATCTGGTGAGTCCAAGATCAATAGAGTTCTTCCTCGCACCAAGGCCAACCCACCTATGAAGTTTCATGAATGTAGGTTGAACTACTATCAAGTTATCATCCGGAAAGGAATTGTTGCGATTTACTATGTTCAAGGTCACGTTGACCTTGACCTTTGACGTAGCGAGTCCAAAATCAATAGGGTTCTTCCCTTCACCAGGGCCAATCTACCTATGAAGTTTCATGAATGTGAGTTGAACCATTATCAAGTTATCATCCGGAAACCAAGTGTTTAAGATTTACTACGTTCAAGGTCACTTAGACCTTGACTTCGACGTAGCATGTCCAAAATCAATAGGGTTCTTCCTCCCACCAAGACCAACCTACGTATGAAGTTTAATGAATGTGAGTTGAACCACTATCAAGTTATCATCCGGAAACCAATTGTTTACGCCCGCCCGCCATTCACCAAACTATAAGTCGAGTTTGACTTTGTCACAACTCGACTAAAAAGTCTTTTGTGTTGTCAATTTTGTTTCTCCACTTTGCGCTAAGCCTTTATATTTAGAAATGAATGGGAAATTCCCAGTTCATAATTAATTATTCCAGGCAGTATGGCCACCCCAGATATTAGTTTTTATTAGTTGGAAAATGAGTTGTTTTGGATATCCAAAGCAGTCGTATTGAAAAGGCACTTCAAAAAATAAATATAACTTTGTACCTTCATTTTAATATCCACTTTGTCACGTATGACATGAAAAGCGGTTTGAAAACTAGGTTTGAGTGGTTTATTGGTTTTTTGTTTTTTTCAAAACCGAAACCAAACAGTAACCTTAACAAAGAACCAAGACTTTCGGTTTCAACAAATACCCCAGAATTGGTAAGTTTATGACCTCTCAATCACATGCTCTCCGCTGTGAAATTTATGCTTACTTCGAGAGTATTGACAACAAATCCCACCAAAATAGTGGTAGCAAATTTCTTATATCTTAAACGATATCTACAGAACCACCACCAGAAGGAATATGAAGAATTAAAAAGTCTTACGTAAGAATCCACACATGCGATTCAAGAATCATTAAGTAAATTTAATGAACCAGGCACATCCTCAGGCTCTCTCATATTCGACCAAATAGGTATTGAAAGTTACCTGACAATATATGGTGTAAAAGTAATATAAAATATCTTTGACACAAAATCATCTGCATACGGCGCATAGTAAATTAGATTGGAGGTAAACCTAAAATTTATTGAGTTTTAAAACCTCAAAGATCACATGGGAAAAATGACGGGTAAATTATGTTAATTATCCAACTTCTGGCACGTTCTCTGAAGTCACATGTTCAGAGATAATGCTGTGCTGCCTGTGCATTGGCAGTTCTGTTTTTTGTAAACAATAAAATGGTTAAATTAAAATAGAACATATCCTGTTAAATGGATAGCAGATAACTAATAAAAGTTTTTTTTTGCTTATTGCGAATTGTTTGTATACCATTTGAACTTACTTTAAGGAATCACGCAGTACTGCAGGTATGTCAGGTATAAACTGTCAAGTGTCAAGTTAACGCTGCATTCCCAATACGCAGTTGTTATAATCAACACATGTTTTCCCATGTGTATTTTGTGTACACAATGAATCCCAAGATGCAATATTGCAAACTTTCAAATCCCATTATGCAGACGACTCACTTCAAAAACATCAATAGCCTGTCTTGACTGAGATGAAATCAACACAGGGATCAGCCAAGAGGGCGAAGTGAAGTTGCCAATATCTTCGCCTTGGCACAGCTCACTTCGCTCAATTTCTATATTTGGGCAAAATCAAAGTCAAAAACGAACCTCTACATGTAGTGTATTATACTGGATACATGTCATCTTATGACAAATAACAGACATGAGACAGGAATTTACATCCGGTGCTAGAATCATGGGAAACCCATACATGTATATATATATAAACTGGAGATACAGTAAAACCGGTCTTGAGAGACCACTGTCATGAGAGACCACCTGTCTTGAAAGACCGCAGTGATCTTGTACCATTGGGTTGTTTTACTCTATAATGGACCTGTCATGAGAAACCACCTGTTTTGAGAGACCACTTTTCCATGGCAAAAAGGGTGGTCTCTCAAGACAGGTTCTACTGTATATCTTCTATGTTAACTTGACACTTGACAGTTTATACCTGACAGACCTGCAGTACTGCGTGATTCCTGTTCCGTCATCGAAACGGAATCTCCGCTTATGCGAACAGCTTCGGTTACATGTTCCTTTTTCCCGTTCTACCTTGGTGAACAGTAGGGCCTTTTCCTTCGCAGGTCCACGACTCGGGAACTCATTGCCAACACATATCCGGTCTTCCAGAAGTTTAAATGAGTTCAAAACAAATCTTAAGACTCACCTTTATCAAGAGGCTTACGAGGTTTGAGCTACTTAGATTTGATCTGTTTGTTTACTTTTATGCATATAATTGGGAGCTTGAATGTATTTATTTATTTTTTTCCAGGTAAAGCGTTTTAGAGCACAACTATGTGGTTTACGCTATTCAAAAACTCCATATTATTATTATTATTATTATTATTATACTCAGTAGTCAGTTGTAGAATAGCATTCAATAAAGCATGGAGTAAGAATTCAATGTGGTGTTTAAATACAGTTGATTTAATTCAGTGGTGGCAAGTGACAACACCATACAACAGTTGAAATAAGGAGAGATACTGTGAAAACATTGGAGTGAGTGAGTTATCAATAAAAGTGATTTGTACATCATGACTTACTTCAATAATAGTTATCAAAATCACAAGAAATATGATTTGTGTTCCTTTTATTCCACTGTCATTTGAACCCGGAACCATTAAGAAACACGAGGCAGTCTATTTTGAAGTGATGTGATAATTACCCAAATAAACACAATTGCATATTATCCACCAAAACCAGGGTGAGAGCTTAGCGACTCCTTAAAAAATAAGGAAATGTTGATTTTTGCTAAATTGCAGCTTTTCTTGTAAAATTTTGCATCTTGAAAAGCCCCCAACTCTCACTGACAGAACAAGGCAGATCCCACCAGTGGTGGTGCCATGGTTTGAAATCCTGGGGGACCATGCTGGTGAAGAGTTTGGGGGAGGGGGCAGGGGGGGGGGGGAATCTCAGGACTGAGGGTACTGTACTTGTACTGAGGGCAGGAAATTGAAAAGAATCTTTTCAAATTTGGGGATGGGAGGAGCAAGTGGGATTTGGGGGGAGACTGGTCTCCCTAGATACCCCATGGCTCCACCACTATAGCCCATTACAGTAGCCCACCACAGTATGTCCATTAGCTGAGAAGAGTGGTGAACACTCAGTGAGCGGGGTGACTCAACACGCTGTATGAGCCTCATCACTTGGATGACAAATACAGACACATTTTATGCGTACATTACCCTCTAAAATGTGCAATATATTTTGAAAAACCAAAAACCGAATCGAAAACCAAGTTTTTGTACAAAACCGAAACCGAACCGAAATGGTAATTTCAAAACCGCCCAACCCTACTGAAAACAACACATGTTAAGCCATTTTGGTATTAACATTGGAGTGTCTCAATACACACCACGGCAGTCCGATTAAATATAGCTTGTTTTCTTATGAACATGCCCATGTGGTTTTATTTATGTTTCATGTCGTGCGTGTTTGTTCAACAGTGCGACTTGAATGGATGGAGATCAGTAACATTTGTGGTCTTTGATACAGGGTACTAACTTTTTCAAAAAGACAGGCTTGCTATTTTGAAAATGAGATTACAAGGGGGTTGTAAATTTCACAGTTTAACGTCAAAGTATGCAAATACCGAGAGTCAGTTCGATTTTTCAATTTGTTGAAAAAAACGAAAACAAACAGAAAACCTCCATGCTCTATCATGAGAAGAAAATTATTCTGTGTTTTTCCCATTACAAACAGTGCTAAATCACTTAATCCTGATTGCCAGTGTGGGGACACAGTGGCACTGTGTACGAAGGCGTATTGCATGTCGATGGTGTACTTGTCTTCAGCGAATGCTAACCCTACTTGTGTGGAGTTAGTAAGCTGGGGAGTCTGATAGTTGCTTGCTGCTGCTGCTAGGCGATTCTCTCCAGGGTACTCTGGATTTCTCCACTGGTAAAACTGTCTGGCACGAGGTGACCCTGACTGCCAAAAGTGTTGTTAAGCTCCCAATGAATAACACTGTTAACTGGTAGAGTTCTAAATTATTTTTGGCCCTTAAAATTTCTTAATGCATCTTTGCCTTATTACAATTTTTGGGAGAGTGCCAGTAGGCACTCTCCCTTAAATTGTAACAAGGCAAATCCTAACAGATAAAATAACATCACTTCAAAGATAATATAAAGTACATCCACAGAATATGAAGCCTTTAAATTGTCGTACCGGCACTTCAGAATAAAGCCCAAATATGGGCTTCCAGCACTCTACCAGTTAAATGGGGTCTCCATAGGGTGCCCCTGGAGAAACTGACCAAGTTTTTTTCAGCACAACTCATTCCACTACGCACTGCTTCATGCCAAATATCAAATGTTTTTCTTGTACAATTCTCGTAATATCATTGTTTATTTTTTTCTAATTTTAGTTCTCGGGGTTATCCAAAGGCGAGTGAGAAAAACAAATTTTCATTTGGCAGAAATCAAGTACATGTCACTTAATAATACTACATACCAAAATCGGTTCAGAAAATAGAAAATCTGGGCTGGGGCTGGGGCTGGACCAAAAATTTTACCCCACCCAGCATCAGCTCAAATATTGCCATAGAAATATTCTTTGAATACCTTGAAGCTTCAGCACTTTGGGACGCTGCATACCGAATTTCGAAGAATTTTGGTCTTTTCAAGCACTCCCCCAGCCTATCAGACGTAGTAACTTCTATTGAACACCAGCCTATCAGACGTAGTAACTTCTATTGAACAAAGTTGGAAGGGTATCCAAGTTTGGTTGGGATGGGGCCAATGGTTCTGAAGAAGACTTACAGTATATGTAAAGCTAAGAGTCGACAGGCACCAATTGATGGCAAAAGGTCATGCTAACTTTCAGTCAGTTGAGCTAAAAAACACATCCCACACTAGAGCTGTAGGTTTTTAAATTTCTTGTTCAGTTTCGGTTTTTCAGGTTGAGTAAAACCTCAGTTCGGTTCGGTTTTCAGTTTGTTCATGAGGCCAAATAAAATTCAATAAAACTCATTCTATATGTCCGGAATCATAACTGAATGGCAGTGAAATTGAATGAAACTCAATGAATGCCCGAAATAAGCTATAATACATGAAGAATCAGGAAGGCCAATATAATAATTACCTAAATATACAGAACTTTTATTGTGATTGGCCATTTTTCGAGGTCTGACATTTAGGTGCAACTTGAGGAAAGCTGCAAACACAACTAAGCTGAAATGTCGGAAATTCTCAGAATGTAGCCATCCCAGAGTAGTGAGAGTACCCAGGCACTGCCATTGGCAGTGTCTGGGTACTCTCACTACTCTGGGGTGGCTACATTTTGTGAATTTCTGCAGCAAGAGAGTATTTTAATAAAAAACGAAAAACCTTAGATTACGGGATGTCGACGGTTTCGGTTTAAAAAAAAACCTCGGTTCGGTTTCGGTTAACCTACAGCTCTATCCCACACAACCCAGGGATTACCTGGATGATTTCTTTTCTTACTCAAAATCCTTCAAAACTTATGTTCAAGCAAAAACAGCCCAAAATTCACACCCCACACCTCCATGGCCTCAAGGATCAAACCTTTAGCCAATCCACCCAACTAATATGACCAAACTCAGCCTGGTCACTCGTGGGCAGAATTCATGGGAACAAATAGTAAATTCTCAATAGAGTTCTATGTTGAATTTCAACCTCCCTCTGGTGCTTCCAACTTCAGTGGAATGTAATGCCTTGAACAATAAAATCCAAATTTGCATAAGGTGCTCGGATATGAACCCAGGGACTTGATTTGAACAAACTTGAATCAAACCCAGACTCATCTACAAAGGGCACTAAGTTCAATTTGGGCTCCTATAAGGAGCCAAAATATAAACCCAAGGACTTGATTTGAACTGACTTGAACCTGGCCCATATAAGGATGCTGTATGTCAAATATCAAAAGATTCTGTGTGGTGTATCTGAAGATGATTTTTAAAGACGTTTCCTCATATTGCACTTACAATCCAGAACCCAGGTACTTGATTTGCTCAAACTTGAATCTAACCCCCTCAGGAAGTTGTATACCAAATATACACAATATTCTGAATAGGAAATGGCCCATCGGTTTGGGAGAAGACTCAAACCCAACCTTTACAATGGACAAAGAGTGATCAGTATACATGTAGCTCACCCTGACTTTCAGTCAAGTGAGCTAACAAAATGAATTGGTTACAGTAATTTTCTGCTGTGACAAACTTTCTCTTATTTATGTTACTAAAATGATTATGCAGTTGCGACTATGATCTTTCATAATTACCTTTGGAGATGGGACAACAGAAAAGGTATTCATGATTCTATCGGGATATTCTTCTCTAATCTTGCTGATCAAAAGTGTTCCCATTCCTGAACCAGTTCCACCACCAAGAGAATGTGTAAGCTGGAATCCCTGTAAACAATCACATGCCTCCGCCTCTTTCCGAACTACATCTAATACTGAGTCCACCAATTCAGCACCTTCTGTGTAATGACCTTTGGCCCAGTTGTTACCAGCTCCACTCTGTCCAAACACAAAGTTATCGGGCCTGAAAATTTGTCCAAAAGGTCCAGATCTAACAGAATCCATTGTACCTGGCTCCAAATCGACAAGGATGGCACGTGGAACATATTTTCCTCCTGAAAATTAACAGGCATAATTTATGTAATATTCTTCGGGATAAAAAAAAGTGTTAAAATATAACACCTGATAATGATGCAATATGTGCATTATAAATTGGAATCTGTACAAATCAGTTTTCCTCTTCGATGTTAGATGGGGATGAAAAAATAATAGCTCACTTTTTGTGGTACAACGTCTCTTGGCAATTTAGACCATTCTTTTTTCTTTTAAATCCTGTTTGCTTCAGATTTCGCAGGTAACAAAATGAAGAAATACCAGGTAGGTTACTCTTGTGATCCAAATAATAGTATTGGTGGAAAGGAAAATTTTGTGAAATGAAATAATAGTATAAGGTGTAAAAGAAGTACAGTAGAATCCTCTTAATTGAATATCCATTTAACCAGTGAAAATTATTCAATTAACAGGAGTATACAATTAACAGGGATTTGGACAGTTTCCTGTGTCAATCAAGATATAATAGAATAAATACCTGTATTTGATTTAGTGAGGCCAAAAAGGTTGATAAATAAGGGGAATTTGGTGCGTGTCACAGCAATTTTTTAGACATATTACAAAAATTTATATACAATTAACAGGAGTTTACTCTACAACCCATATGCAATTAACAGATCAAATTTGTACTGAAGGTATGGTAAATGGATTTGTGTTTGAAAATTATATTCAATTAACAAGGATATACAATTAAGAGATATCCAATTAAGTGGGCTCCACTGTACAGAGTGGAATATTATTGCCCCATACTGAGGTTTTAAAATGAGATTAAAACATTTCAGTGAATAAATTACCCCCACAATTCTCAAACAACTCAACCTTGGTACAGTTATGGACATTTTTTTTAAGAATTTAGTCCAAAATAGTGTATCCTGATGATGGGCTTACAGATTAACCTGTTGAAAATGGATCAACATACACTCGAGTGACTAATAATAGTACAGGGTGTAATAATAGTACAGGGTGGAAAATTGCTAAAAAAAAATAACAGTATAGGGTCGAATAATAGTGCAGGGTGGAAAATTCCAAGACGTGAGCCAGCTGCTTTTCTCAGAGCCATTTTTATCATGCAGAAGTCTGGTGCTTTTTAAGTGGTAAAGTGCTAGATTACTTTTGGTCATCATAATTTTCACATGTCTTTGACTTGTACAAAGGCAAAACCTTATAGACTAATTAATTCCATTTCTGCAATACATGTAGTATGAAGCACATCCACTGAGTGTTGGGTCATTAGGTTTCTGTAACAGTACTTCAGAATAAAGCCCAAATATACGCTTTCGGCTCTCTTCCAGTTAACATTTTCATTGCATCCTGTGCTTGCTTGTACCTTACTAGTATGTTTTGGTGACCTTCAAGGGATCTGCTCTGTACATTCGATCACTGAAAATTAATAATCATACAGGGTCAAATAAGGATCATACAGGCAGGAATTTGATTTGAATAAGAAGCAGGTGGGGTGGAAAAAATCCAAAACATTAATAGTATGACTATGATTATTTGGAAACAAGAGGTCAGAAAAAATGTTAATACAAGAGTATGCATTACAATTTGCCACCCCCCCCCCCCCCTCCCTCCTATCCCTGGTTAGAAAATAAGAGCAACATACCAGCAGAAAAAATAAAAAGACGACAGAGTACTGATTTCCTAAATTCAATGCAATTCCATATGCAGGCAATTTTTGCTTCTGAAGCATTTTTCTATTAATCCACCTGCCACATTTTCCCACATATCGACCTACTCTGGGGATCCAAATAAACATACTGGGACTTATTAAATTTTGAGAAAAAATCCCCCCTGTACTCTTCTTATTTGGGTCTCTTTATTGTGTTTTATTTCATTTCAAATGATTGATTTTTTATATAATAATCACTTCAATGTAATTTTAAATAATTAATGACAGTCAAAAAAAGGCTTTGGCATATTCTTTTGGTTCTTACAGGAGTAAACAAAGAATATTTTGGAAAATCAATCCATTTTTTCACCCCTGTACTATTATTTAATTTTGAGGAAATTTCCACCCTGTACTATAATTAGGCCTCCTATGTTTATTTGGACCCTAAGAGTATACTGACAACTTAAATGTACTTCTCAGCCTATCGCTAACATTAAGGGGTATAATGCCTCCTCCCCATCCCACAAATACCAGATTTTCACAGAATTCACCCATTTTTAAGGAACAAAACTGTTACACTAATGTTGGTTAGGGCTGGGCGGTTTATCGGTTTTTCAGTTCGGTTCGTTTTTTTTTTCTAAACCGAAACCGAACCGTCGCCTTAACAAAAAAACGCGACTTTTGGTTTCAACAAATTTCCCAGAATTGGTTAAGTTTATGACCACTCATCCGCACGCCAAAGGCTTAAATGTCGGGCAAAGGTAAATGCTGTGCCATTTATGCTTACTTCAAGAGGACTGACAACAAATCCCCCCTCCCCCCACAAATAGTGGTAGCAAATTTCTTGTATCTTAAACAATATCTACAGAACCACTAGCAGATGGAATATGAAAAATGAAAAAGTCTTGCATAAAAATCCACACATGCAATTCAAGAATCGTTAAGTAAATTTAATGAACCGGGCACATTCGACCAAAGAGTTATTGCAAGTTACCTGACAATATATGGTGTAAATGTATTATAAATTACCTTTGACCCAAAATCATCTGCGTACGGCACGTTGTAAATTAGATTCGAGGTAAACATAAAATTTATTGAGTTTTAAAACCTCAAAGTTCACATGGGAAAAATGACGAGTAAATTATGTTAATTAACCGACTAATGGCACGTTCTCTGAAGTCACATGCCCCATAGATAACGCTGCGCATTGGCAGTTATGTTTTTTGTCAACAATGAAATGGTTAAATTAAAATAGAACACATCCTATTAAATGGATGGCAGGTAACTACTGAAAGTTTTTTTTAAACTTATTGGGAATTGTTTGTATAATATTTGAACTTACTTTAAGGAATCGCGCAGTACTGTAGGTCTGTTAGGTACACACGTTGCATTCCTAATACAAAGATGTTATAATCAACACGTGTCATGACCATGTGTATTTTGTAAACACAACAAATCCCAAGATTCAATATTGCAAACTTTCTTTCAAATCCCATTATGCAGCAGTCTCCCTTCAAAAACATCAATCGCTTGTCTTGACTGAGATAAAATCAACGAAGGGATCAGCCAAGAGGGCAAAGGAAAGTTGGTAATATCTTCGCCTTGGCACCACTCATTTCGCCCAATTTCTATGTTTGGGCAGAAGCAAAGTAAAAAACGAACCTCTACAGTCGAAATTAGGAGAGATATTGTGAAAGCATTGGAGTGAGTTACCAATAAAAGTGATTCGTATATCACGACTTACTTCAACAATAGTTATCAAAATCAGAAGAAATATGATTTGTGTTCCTCTTATTCCACTATCATTTGAAGCAGGAACCATCAAGAAACACGGGGCACGTCTATTTTCAAGCGACGGGATAATTACCGAAATAAGCACAACAATTGCACATTAGCCACCAAAACCAGGGTGAGAGCTTAGCGACTCCATAAAAAATAAGGAAATGTTGATTTTTGCTAAAATGTAGCTTTTCTTGTGAATTTCTGCATCTTGTCTTGACAAGGCCCCAAATCTCACTGTTAGAACAAGGCAGCTCCCACCAGTGGTGGAGCCATGGTTTGAAATCCTGTGGACCATGCTGGTGAAGATTTTTTTTTTTTTTTTTTTTTTTTTGGGGGGGGGGGGGGGGGGGGGGATCTCAGGACTGAGGGTACTGTACTTGTACTGAGGGCAGGGAATCAAAAAGAATCTTTTCAAATTTGGGGATGGGAGAAGCAAGTGGGATTTTGAGTGGGGGGGGGTGGGGCTGGTCTCCCTAGATACCTCATGGCTCCACCACTGTTGCCCACTACAGTAGCCCAACACAATATGTCCATTAGCTGAGAAGAGTGGTGAACACTGATTAACCCGAATGGCTCCACACGCTATATGAGCCTCATGACTTGGATGACAAATACAGACAGATTTTATGTGTACAGTAAGTACCCTCTAAAATGTGGATTTCTACAATATATTTTGAAAAACCGAAAACCGAACCGAAAACCGAGTTTTTGTACAAAACCGAAACCGAACCGAAATGCAAATTTCAAAACCGCCCAGCCCTAATGTTGGTCTAACAGAAACTCAAGTTTTCCACTTATCATTCTTTCATCTATTTTTCTCTTAGGAATTGTAATGGATACACAGATGTTCTGGGGGTTTTTCCAAACTTATTTCATTTATTCATTACAAATTGTTGGATTTCATGTCAGGGTTCGACATAAGCCGCGACCGATCGGTTAGGTTACGGCATAGGTTACGATCACCCGAAAAACCGCAACCGAATAAGCGGTCACGGATGAAAAAATGCGTCGACCGCTGTTAAACTGATACTGGTACACTCGACGGTCGTCCACAGCGAAAGATTGGAATGCATAATCTATATTCTTTTTTCAAAGATCATTAGAGGCAGCATCAAACCTCCTAATTCCTTCATGTGTTGACACTAATTCCTTGCGCCAGCGATATAAATAACTTCCCAGGCAGTCTCGCGCAATGACGTGTGAGAATGTGTACTTGATCATGTGTTTACGTTTTCAATAGATTTCTGTTACCAAATACTGATTAAGATTTTCCAAAACGTGCGCACGTATATTTAGTAATTGGAGCAACAGCGCACGTGTAAAGCGAAATTATCTCCCCGGGGATCTCAGCTTCTACATAAACGAATGACATTCATTCAGTCGAACGAACACATGCATTTTTAACTGTCCGCGTGCTTCTCATTTCTTCGTTCTGCATGTTCCTGACTAAGGCTGTCACGATTATGAATATTCATAATCGATTATTTTGTCATAAAAATCGACGGTTATTCGATTATTTATGGTTAATATTTCTGTCTCGTTTCCTAGAACTTCGTCTATGAAATAACTTGGGGGGGGGGGGGAGAGGGGAGGGGGGCGTTAAAAATTAAAATATCCTAATCGTAAATGAAGCAAACGAACACCAAACCTTGAGAAATTTGACAAAACAGAATCTACATCGCATAGATTCAAACTTCAAATCATAGAAAAATGCATACTAAAGTCACTAATGGCACCATCCACGCTCAATGCGTAATGATTATGAATTTAGCCTCAGGGAATGTCAAGTCAACAAAGCTTTACACATGGAAATGAAACTTCCGGTTGCGGTACGTCGGAGAACAAAATAAATCATACTTTAAAAATAAATAACATGGCATTTCAAAGTTTTTCCCTCTTTACTTTCCGTATGTTAAAATTGCTTATCAAGTATCAAATTGATAAAAACAACTCAACACTCGACGATGTTTTATTGGCAAGGAATACAATGCAGCCATTGACAGTAAGGCATCATTGAGTGTTACGTTATTTTTTTTGTTAAATTGTTATCACCGCTAATGGTAGTGAGACAGCGATGCTGGAACCGGAAAGTTCAGCTCATGAATGATAATGATTCAGCCCGTTCAGTATGAAAATGCTTTCCCTTGGGGTTGGGGGGGGGGGGGGGCTCAATCTTTCCAGGGATTTATTAAATACAACCTCGTAAAAATGTTGATTCTTTTTTGGCAGGTCACATGACACACATCAAAGGAATGAGAAGTATTGGGAACTGAGTGATCACGCATACGATGATGACTGGGTTTCGGTTAACTTTAACTCGCGTGGTGCCGCGACTTGAAGCTATATATTGGTTTTATGTTTTAACCCCGTTCACACACACATTTGGTTTTGAAATAGGTCCTTTATGTGAAACAATAGCTTGTGAATCAATATTTCCTCTTTGTTCAACAAAAAGGTATGACAGCACATGTCCAGTCAAATAATCAATCATTGAAAAAAATCGTTGATTATGACCTCAATCGACGGTTGATCGATTTTTTCGATCATTGTTGACAGCCTTATTCCTGACCTCACATTATTGCACACATCTGATGTCAGATGACAGATTTTATCGGAAACAGAAAGTGAGCCATTGAATGGTAAATTACTAATTTAGTTCACACCCAGTAACCCACCCATTTGAATTCGTATTTCCAATGAAATATTTATGTGCAGAAAAATGGGATCGACCTAAAATGTTTTGCTGTGTAACAGTGTTGACCGGTCTTTACTTTTCGTACCTTTTCCCATTGGTTTCCGGGTTCACCCGCACTTGGCTTTTAATAAAGATCCATTTACCATAGAAGCGGGGCAAGCCTGAGGGTCAAAATCAGCCCACCCATCCACCTGTTTTTATCAATTTGTCCAAGAAATTCGCCTTCATGAAATTATTCATTTTTGTGACGTAATTCGAAAATAATCCTTCTAAAAAATCGTGGAGTGAAAATCTTTCCCCCAGTATAATAACAAGAGCACCGCGTAGCGGGACAATATACGCCTGTTTTGTATTTTTGAAGGGCTGGGGTAAGGATGGGGGTGAGGGTGAAAATTGTTTGGACCAACCCCATATTCGAACTTGACCTGTATTTTGTTGTGATTAAACAACATACCAAGTTTGGAACCAATCGGGAAACAAATAATAAAAGTTATCATCCGGAAACCAAATATTTGATGCATTCTATGTCCAACAAGGTCCATAATTCAGGGGAACTTCGAAGTTCGAACTGACCCCATATTCGAACTTGACCTGTCTTTTGTTTTGATTAAACCACATACCAAGTTTAGGAGTCAACTGAAAAAAAAAATACTAAAGTTATCATCTGGAAACCAAATGTTGACGAACGGAAAGACCAACGGATGAACAAATGGATGGACAAATGGACAGACAGACAGACTGATTCCATAATTCGACGGTTTTTCAACAGGCGTATAAAAAATCAGTTAGGCCATACTAAAGTTATAATCCGGAAAACACAAAATGCACAAATTCAAGGGGAATAACTCTGGAAAGGTACATGCGATTTTGGCAGAAAGTGAACTTGAGCTGTGCTTTGTGGTCATAAACAAAATCTGAGAATTTGAAACAAATTAGTCAAGGCAAACTAAAGTTATCATCCGGAAACCACATAATTCAAATTTGCAATCATTCAAGGGGAATAACTATGGAACGGTACATGCGATTATGGCCAAAGGTGAACTTGAGCTGTGCTTTGTGGTCAAAAACAAAAGCTGAGAATTTGAAAAAAATCGGTTAAGGCTAACTAAAGTTCTCATCCGGAAACAACAAAATTCACAAATTTGCAATCATTCAAGGGGAATAATTCTGGAAAGGTATATGCGATTGTGGTCAAAAGTGAACTTGAGCTGTATTTTGTGGTCAAAAACAAAAAAAACTGAAAATCTGAAATAAATCGGTCAAGGCAAACTAAAGTTATTGTCCGGAAATGAAAAGTTGGGCTAAATTCCCATAAATAAAGGGCCATAACTCTACTGCAAATGGGCCGCTAGAAATGGAAATCGAACCCATCCTGTATTTTAACTCAGCTCAAACCATTACAACTAAAGTTATCGTCCTGAAACGAAATGTGTCCATGGACGGACAGACAGACAGACGGGTGGAGAGACCATTCACATAATACGACGTCCCGTTTTTCAAACAAGTGTATAAAATCAACATCTGAAAAATTTGGTGTCAATTCGTCAAGGCATTCGGCTTTAAATGAATGAAAACCATTTTTTTTTTAAAAATTGTGTTTTCAAAGGGCCATAACTCTGCAGCGGATGGACTGAGAAACACCAATATCAAACTTGACCTGAATTTTATTGTTACAAACAACATCTGAAAGTTTGATGTCGATCCGTCAAGGCGTTCGACTTTAAATGAAGGGAAACCAATTTTTTTCAAAAGATTGTGTTTTCAAAGAGCCATAACTCTGCAGTGGATGGACTGAGAAACACCAATATCGAACTTGACCTGTATTTCATTGCTAAAAACAACATCTGAAAAATTTGGTGTCAATCTATCAAGGCGTTCAGCTTTAAATGAACGGAAACCAATTTTTTTTAGAAAAATTGTGTTTTCAAAGGGCCATAACTCTGCAGCAGATGGACTGAGAAACACCAATATTGAACTTGACCTTATTTTAATACTAAAAACAACTTCTGAAAGTTTGATGTCGATCCGTTACGGCGTTTGACTTTAAATGAACGGAAACCAAATTGTTTACGGACAGACAGACTGATAACATAATGCGACTGTTTTTTAAACGGGCGTATAAAAACTGATACAAACTAGAGAAACAGAATTTACTGCACCCAGTAAATTCAAGTCTGTGTGAAAAGGGTTAAAGTATCAGGAATAAACTATACAGAAAGAGAATTTATGGAGACTTATTTTTAGGAGTAAAATATTTTTAAACAAATCAGAAATGGGTTTTCGTTAACAGTATTTACAGATATTCATACTGGAATCAGAACAATTATTTATAAGAAAACAGAAAAGGCATACATGTGACCAGCATTCAAAGGGTTCGATACTCGAATCAGAAATGGACATTTTTGGCTCTGCCCACTAATTTGAGTGATGAAATACGTTCAAAAACTTTAGAAATTTATTAAGGTGTAGTAATAAAATTCATTTCCCAGTATTTCTGAATAATACGCACTTGATGACTTTGGTGACCTCTTTCAGGCAGACCCCTTTGTGACCTCCGTGACCATGACCCATATTTTGAATTTCCATCAAGTGTCGACTCATTTGGTGTTAGTTCCAGGTCCATTCATCATACCACGATTGAGATATGAGCATGACCCACTTTCAAAAATGTTGGCTACACCCACTTTTTAACATAAAAATGCATGTATGGACCTCAGGAATGCTTTGGGGGGGGGGGGGGGGGGGGGGCAAAAAATGTGATTTCCAGCAATTATGAAAAATGCACTTAATGATCCCTACGTGATCTCCTTGACCCTGACGCATATTTTCAATCTCCATCAAGTGTCGCCTCATTTGGTGCTAGTCCCAGGTCCATTCATCATACCATGCTTGAGATATGAGCGTGACCCACTTTCAATTTTTTTGGCCACGCCCACTTTTTTAACGTAAAAATGCATGTATGAATCCCAGGAATGCTTTGGGGGCAAAAAATGTGATTTCCAGCAATTATGAAAAATGCACTCAATGACCCCTAGTTGACCTCCGTGACCTTGACCCATATTTTGAACCTGCATCGAGTGTCGACTCATTTGGTGTTGGTCCCAGGTCAGTAGGTCATACCACTCTTGAGATATGGGCGTGACCCACTTTCAAAAATGTTGGCCACGCCCACTTTTTTTTACGTCAAAATGCATGTGTGTACGTCAGGAATACTTTAGGGGATCAAAAAATGTGATTTCCAGCAATTCTGAAAAAATGCACTCAATGACCCCTAGGTACCCTCCCTGACATTGACCCATATTTTGAGTCTCCCTCAAGTGTCGACTGATTTGATGTTGGTCCCAGGTCCATATGTCATACCATGCCTGAGATATGGGCATGACCCACTTTCAAACATTTTGGCCACGCCCACTTTTTTTTACCTCAATATGCATGTATGTACGTCAGGAATACCTTAGAGGATCAAAAATGTGATTTCCAGCAATTCTGAAAAATACACTCAATGACCCCTAGTTGACCCCCGTGACCTTGACCCATATTTTGAACCTCCATCGAGTATTGACTCATTTGGTGTTGGTCCCAGGTCTATACACATACCACACCCGAGATATGGGTGCGGCCCAGTTTAAAAAATTTTGGCCACGCCCACGTTTTTTTTTACGTCAAAATGCATGTGTGTACATCAGGTATACTTTAGGAGGTCGACTGATTTGATGTTGGTCCCAGGTCTGTAGGTCATACCACGCCTGAGATATGGGCATGACCCACTTTCAAAAATTTTGGCCACGCCCACTTTTTTTATGTCAAAATGCATGTGTGAACGTCAGGAATACTTTAGGGGGTCAAAAAATGTGATTTCCAGCAATTCTGAAAAATGCACTCAATGACCCCTAGGTGACCTCTGTGACCTTGACCCATATTTTGAACCTCCATCAAGTGTCGACTCATTTGGTGTTGGTCCCAGGTCTATACACATACCACACCCGAGATATGGGTGCGACCCAGTTTAAAAAATTTTGGCCACGCCCACTTTTCTTACGTCAAAATGCATGTGTGTACGTCAGGTATACTTTAGGAGGTAAAAAAATGTGATTTCCAGCAATTCTGAAAAATGCACTCAATGACCCCTAGGTGACCTCCGTGACCTTGACCCATAATTTGAATCTCCATCAAGTGTCGACACATTTGGTGTTGGTCCCAGGCCCATACGTCATACCACGAGTGAGGTATGGGCGTGACCCACTTTCAAACATTTTTGGCCACGCCCACTTTTTTATGTCAAAATGCATGTGTGTATGTCAGGAATACTTTAGGGGGTCAAAATATGTGATTTTTAGCAATTCTGAAAAAATGCACTCAATGAACCCTAGGTGACCTCTGTGACCTTGACCCATATTTTGAATCTCCATCAAGTGTCGACTCATTTGGTGTTGGTCCCAGGTCCATACGTCATTCCACGTCTGAGATATGGGCGTGACCCACTTTCAAAAATTTTGGCCATGCCCACTTTTTTTTTACGTGAAAATGCATGTGTGTACGTCAGATATAGTTTAGGGGGTCAAAAAATGTGATTTCCAGCAATTCTGAAAAATGCACTCAATGACCCCTAGTTGACCTCCGTGACCTTGACCCATATTCTGAATCTCCATCGGGTGTCGACTCATTTGGTGTTGGTCCCAGGTCAGTAGGTCATACCATGTTTGAGATATGGGCGTGACCCACTTTCAAAACAATGTGGCTACGCCCACTTTTTTACATCAAAATGCATGTATGTATGTCAGGAATACTTTAGGGGATCAAAAAATGTGATTTCCAGCAATTCTGAAAAATGCACTCAATGACCCCTAGGTGACCTCTGTGACCTTGACCCATATTTTGAATCTCCATCAAGTGTCGACTCATTTCGTGTTGGTCCCAGGTCCATACGTCATATCACGCCTGAGATATGGGTGTGACCCACTTTCAAAAATTTTGGCCACGCCCACTTTTAATACGTCAAAATGCATGTGTGTACGTCAGGAATACTTTAGGGGGTCAAAAAATGTGATTTCCAGAAAGTCTGAAAAATGCACTCAATGACCCCTAGATGACCTCCATGACCTTGACCCATATTTTGAACCCCCATCGAGTGTCGACTCATGTGGTGTTGGTCCCAGGTCTGTAGATCATACCACGCCTGAGATATGGGCGTGACCCACTTTCAAAACACCCCTACAGACACCCCTGGTACTCCAGGAATCTGAAAAACATAGGTGGCCGAGAACTTGTGGCTGTCTATCAGAATGCCAAAAATCAACGAGATAGGGCAATTCGTTTTCGAGTTATCTTGCGGACAAAAAAGTGATGAGAAGACAGGAGAAAACGAAGAAGAAGAAGAAGAAGAAGAAGAAGAAGAAGAAGAAGAAGAAAAAAAAGAAAAAAAAGAAGAAAAAAAAAAGAAAAAGAATCCGTGCAAAAACAATAGTCTGTGTGTTTCAGGTGAGGCTTGCCACTGAGTGGAAGATTCAAGAATAAGACTTTTTTTTCTCTCGCCTCATCCTCAACTGTAAGAATTAGATTGGATGAGCTTGCACATTTGAGAAAATGTTGGTAAAAAAACATATTTTGTAAGCCAAAAAATAAAGTGGATTTTCACTCTCAAAAGCCACCAGAATGCTCCGTGTGATAGCAGATTTAAAAATTTACCCCCCCCCCCCCTCTTAGATGCTCACGCCTTAGGAGCTTGTGTCAGATGACTTCGGCATCTAACCCTTTAATATTTGAACCGTAACCCATAGGTTACGGTTTCATAAATTAGCGTAACCTATTTATGGGTTACGTCTCAACGTATATTATATCGGACACTGCGTGTGCAAACACCTGTTGTTATTCATCTCAGTATGTAATTTCTCAAATTCACTGTAATATTACCCTAAATTTAGTAACAGTGAACTACACATGTCAAGAATAATAAGTAAACCTCCTGGACTACTCAGAATGCTAATCCAAAATGACAAGCGGTTACAAAAACAACCAGATTCATAATCTATGTTGTTTGCACATGCCCGGAATGTCATTAGTAATCTCTAGTATTATAGCATGCCCTTAGTTATGTGTCCTCATCGCAATGAGGTTGGTACTACTGGGGCATAAATGGGGTTATGCAAATTTCAAATTTTGCAACTCCTGACTGACCACCAGAACTGGAATGAATCACATTCTATGACAAAAACAGAAATGAACATCTGACTATCGTGTCCATGTTACGAGACAACTTGCCCCTGGTCAAATCACTCCCAAAAGAGATAGAAGGTATAGTCAAATAAACAGCTGCGCCATGAGCGCAAGATACGCCCGTTATTAATTACAAGAGGGAAGCACACAATATGAGTATACATGTGTACTTGTCAGGTTTTTTTTATATTCTTGTACAATAATCATAACCAACAACATACTGTGTTCAATTCAATAATTTGGAAATAAAATTATTTGAATTTCATGTATATATCTTATGTCTATAGAGATCATAACTTCAAGAAAAAATCAACGATTTTTTAAGTAATAAAGTCCCATAACTCTGGAATGACTAATCGAACGGCAACACCAACCGAAAGGGAGCTTCCTTCCATCAACATAAACCATCAACCAAAAATCACGAAAATCTCTCAAAGCGTTCTCGAGTTATTGTACGACGAGTAAAAAATCAACAATTTTCCAAGTAATAAAGTCCCATAACTCTGGAATGACTAATCGAACGGCGACACTAAACGAAAGGGAGCTTCTCTCCATCGATATACACCACCTACCCAAAAATCACGGAAAATCTCTCAAAGCGTTCTTGAGTTATCGTACAACGTGTGACCGGACGGACAGCGGTATACCATAATACGACCCGTTTTTTTCAAAACGGGCATATAAAAATGGTTCGGTTTTAATTTATAAATTTTTTTTTGAAAAACTCACCTGCCCCATTTCAAATAAACGGCATGGTGGTTTTCTCTAAATTTTTTCTATATGTGCCTGCCGTTTTAGAAGTAGTGCTTAAATGTTCAGCTAAATAGTCCCCTTTTACATTTAACTGTTGTATAAGACGCAGTGTCATTCAGCCAGTGTTTATTAAAAGACTGTCAGCTACGTATACAGTAAGGATACCTGCACCAGCGATTTGTAATGGAAGTAGAAAATTATGGAATGTGTTGAATTCTGGGAATAAATACTTTGATAAATTTGTGTGTTTCTTTGATAAATTTGTGTTTAGTCCCCACAAAGTAGATCTTTTGTTTCTCGGGTATTTTGTCCTTTTTTGGGGGTGGGGGGGAGGGGGGGTGTTGGAGGCAGCCCTGGAAATTAGCAATCGGCAATGCCATGGGCTTTTTTCCTTAAAATTTGAAGTACCAACCTGCGAGTTCGCCCACTTCCGTGGATAAGCCCAGTCCCCAACTTTCAGAAAAACGTATTTAATTGGAAGACACCCCAAAATAAGCGCACCACAGATTTTCCTACGTTATTTTTCAGGTACATGTAGCATGTAATTACACCAACAACAAGGATTTCCCAAGTTTCCAATCAAAATAAAATGTTACTTGTTTTGTTGATGTTTTGATTTTTTTTTATTCATTATTGTAAAAACATTGCACCTAAAATAAAATTAGAATTATTCTGATGTGCTTTTTTATTTCACTTTATTATTCCATTGCAACTGAATTAAAATTCAAAAAGTGTCTTTTGTGTTGTCTATTCTTTTTCTCCACTGTGTGCTGAGGCTTTATATTTAGAAATGAACGGGAAATTCCCACATCATAATTAATTATTCCAGGCAGTATGGTCACCCCAGGTGTCAGTTTTTATTAGTTGGAAAAATGAGTTGTTTGATTATGAAAAGCAGTCATGTTTAAAAAGGAACTTCAAAAAAGAAATATAACTTTGTACCTTCATTTTAATATCCACTTTGACAAATATGACATGAAAAGCTGTTTGAAAACAACACACATGTGAAGCCATTTTGGTATTAACATTGGGGAGTCTCTATGCACACCACGGCAGTCCAATGAAATATAGTTTTTTTTTTTTATGAGCACGCCCATGTAGTTTAATTTACGTTTTATGTTGCGTGTGTTTGTTCAACAGTGCGACTTGAAATAATAAAGTATCCCTTTGTTATATTCAATGGATTCTGTATTATCATTAAGCAATCACTTATTTGGGGGGGTTTTAATGACTGAGACGTCGGTCGAAATTACCATTGGTATTTAATGTTTTCATTCCCCTCACCACTCATGTTTACAATTTTAAAAATGCCAATAGGATCACCGATCCAATGTCGAATTGTGACAGCACAAAAGTGGGTTTAATCATTATCAACTTATCGTCCGGAAACCAGTTTTTACAATTTACTATGTGAAGGGTCACTGTGACCTTGACCTTTGACCTAGTGATTCCAAAATAAATAGGGCTCTTTCTAGCACCAATGCCAACCTACCTATGAAGTTTCATGAATGTGGGTGGAACCATTGTCAAATTATCATCTGGAAACCGGTTGTTTATGATTTATTATGTTCAAGATCACTGTGACCTTGACCTTTGACCTAGTGAGTCCAAAATAAATAGGGGTCTTCCACTCATCTAGGCCAGACTACCTATGGAGTTTCATGAATGTGGGTCAAACCATTATCAAGTTATCATCCGGAAACCAACTGTTTACGATTTACTATGTTGAAAGTCACTGTGACCTTGACCTTTCGCCTAGCGAGTCCAAAATAAATAGGGTTCTTACTCTCACTGATGCTAACCTACCTATGAAGTTTCATGAAAGTGGGTCGAACCATTATAAAGTTATCATCCAGAAACCAATTGTTTGGATTTACTATGTTCAGGGTCACTGTGACCTTGAACTTTGACCTAGCGAGTCCAAAATAAACAGGGTTCTTCCTCTCAAGAAGACCAAGCTACATCAGGACTTATATTTCGTCTAAATTTGTGAGAATCCATTTGGATTCTCGTGAAAATGGTTGCGAGAATCCATACCTACTATGAGTGTCTCAGGATCCCATGACGCCACCATGGTTCAACCACTGTTATATACTGATAACTCATGTTAACCTTTTACCCAACACACCTTTTTAATTTTTAAAACTAAATTTGATAATTTTTAAACAATAAATAATAAATAAATGATAAAATAATTAAATGAACAATATTTACCAAAAAAATCTTACAAATATGGCTGTCGTTGGAACCGGCTCAATGAGCCGGTTCCAATGACAGCCATATTTGTAAGATTTTATTGACAAAGTGTCAGGATATTTCAGGTCATGTTAGCCTTTTATTTGTTAATTTGTTGCCGCTGTGTTAGATAAAGGGTTAAATTGACTCAATTCTTTTCACGCAAATCCTAGCAGAGGTGCAGCGAGAATCTACATGGATTCTCGTCGGTTTTATTGCGCGAATCTTTGTGCGAATCGATTCTCGGATTCTCGTCGAAATATAAGCCCTGTACATATGAAGTTTCATGAATGTGGGTTGAACCATAGTCAAGTTATCATCCGGAAATAATTGTTTACAATTTACTATGTTCAAGTTAACAGTGACCTTGACCTTTGACCTAGCGAGTCTAAAATAAATAGGGTTCTTCCTCTCACTGATGCCAACCTACCTGTGAAGTTTCATAAACATGGGTCGAACTGTTATCAAGTTATCATCCGGAAACCAATTGTTTACAGATTTACTACGTTGAAGGCCCCTGTTACCTTGACCTTTCACCTAGCGAGTCCAAAATAAATAGGGATGCTCCTCTCACTGATGCCAACCTACCTATGAAGTTTCAGGAACATGGGTCGAACCATTCTCAACTTATCATCCGGAAACCAATTGTTTTGATTATGTTCAGGGTCACTTTGAACTTGCGAGTCCAAAATACATAGGGTTCTTCCTCTTACAAAGGCCAACCTACATATGAAGTTTTATGAAGCTGGCAGCTGCTCATCGTTGTTCGGTGGTTCTCTCTGGGTACTCTGGGTTCCTCCACCCGTAAAACTGCCACGGTCATGATTAGCCATTGTGCATAAGTATGTGACCTTAAACACCAATAAATAAATAAATAACCAGTCAAGTTATCATCTGGAAACCAATTGTTTATGATTTAGTATGTTCAAGGTCACTGTGACCTTCACCATTGACCTAGTGAGTCAAAAAAAAACAGAGTTCTTCCTCTTACCGAGACCAACCTACCTACGAAGTTTCATGAACGTGGGTCGCACCATTATCAAGTTATCGTCCGAAAACCAATTGTTTACGCCCGCCCACCCAACCGCCATTCACCAAACTATAAGTCGAGTTTGACTTCGTCACAACTCGACTAAAAATAGAAATGCCATGTGATTTTCGGATCTGTGATGACTTGCCAGGCCTCAAAATAAGAGGTGAACGCTCGTACCGTTCGCCTATCGGTTACGCAGATTTGTTTTCAGGCGAACGCTCGATCAGTTAGCCAAAAATCGCGCCGATGGCCGACGAAGTTAGTTGTTACGAGATGAGAAAAGTTTTCAACGTTTTTCCTCCCACTGATTTAAAAGAAGCACTGCAGTGAACAAAACGAGAACAAAATGCTCATATGGTTATCATACAGCGTGTTTCAATCATTACTTTACTTGTGGGGGTATAAATCTATGGTATTAACTTGCGGCGCCCTCTGGCTCTCGAAACAATTAATTTGTTTCGATTCTGAGAAAGACAATTGTCTGTTACAGCTAAAGGGAGTTAACTGCTTTGTTAATACATTTACAACATGTGAGGTATTAACTCTCGCACTGCACGAAACTGAAAATAAGTCTTTGATACAATAAAAAGGGGACATATTGAAAATCAAATGAGCTGTTGTTAATTATTTGCATTCCGCCCCTTTTTGCCCTACCAATCCATGAGAAAAATTTTCAAACACATTATGGAAACGTATTTTATTCACCAATGCTGACTTCTTATTTACATGCTTATTCCATTTGAATAAACAGCCAGCATGGTTGTAAACATAGGTTTTTCCAAACGATTTCAAACATTGTGGCACAAATGAAGTTTTAGTTTGGAACTTTGGATTACAATTCTTTAATTTTTATTAGACACAAAAATCATGTAAAGCAAAGAACAACAAATGTTAATACGTGCATACGTGAATGTGGGTGGGGGTGGGGACGTGTGTTTGTACCTGTTTTTGTACTGCGCCTGCCTTGGGTTCCTTGTGTCTAAACATCAAACTAATTTGGGAGGAAGTGTAGTTGGGTATGTCAGAAGCTTTGTCAGTATTAATACTTTTAATGCAATGTTTAACCAATAGGTTTATGAAAAAAATCTAGGTAACCGATCAACAGGTTGACCATTGTCAAATGAGGCAACCTGCTGGAAGGTTTATCAAAATCTTGTTATTTCGAGGCCTGACTTGCCCCAAAGACAACTTTCCCCAGGTGCTATTTTGGGGCGAGTTGTTCTGTTTTTTAGGGGAAGGGTTGTCTCTGGTCAGAGGGAAATTAATTGACTTAATTTCTTATAATTACCGGTAAGCGGACTATAAATTTTATCAACATTCATTGTACATACAACAAACCCTTCCAGAGACATCAGCCACAACAGCCAGCCACATCCACATTATAAATAATTTATATGTATATTATATCTATTATTTTATTATTTTATGTGAATTTCCTGATGTACAGTTAAAACTAGAAGTCCTTTCATGAAATGCGCACAAATAGCACGTCGATCTGCATGTTAATCTATGCGTTATGACCATAATAAGGCTATCAAATTCTGTACATATGGCCAGTGCACAGGCAATGTTTCAGCCAATGGACCTCCGGGTAACCCGGAGGTCCATTGGCAGAAACATCGCCTGTGTTTGCTATCAGTAACCAAGAGAACATGCCTTGCTTTGGATGCCATTCGATATGGCAATTGCGCGCAATTCCAACGTGCAATTAAGCCTAGATAAGCGCGCAGTTCATGACAGGACTTCTAGTTTTAACTGTATTTCTATATCTATTTCCATATGTATACTCTCCCAAAAAAGAAAGTGTGCATGCTAAAAAATAACACTAAAAAAGGATATATATCATTTTCATTCATGGAAATTTTATTCAATCACAGATGAATCAATTTGTGATCAACACGAGAAATTTCATTATGCTACGACGAATACTCTTGGTGCCATGGAGAGTCAATGACACTAAGGGTCAAACACAAAAGTCACACACTCAATATCTGGTATGACCTCCGTCTGCATCAACTACTGCTGTGCATCTACGCCTCATGGAAGTGAACAAGTTAGCATGGAAATGTTGTTCCATATTCTGATAAGCTGTCTTTGGAGTTTGGAGTTCCACAAACGTTGACGGTGCATGGGGAAGCCGGCTTAGCTGACGTTTCATTTCGTCCCATACGTGCTCAATGGGTGAGATATCGGGCGAATTTGCGGGCCACGGAAGAACATCCACTTGTTGTTGCTGCCGATACTGTTGAACAACACGAGCTGCGTGGGGTCGGGCGTTGTCCTGCTGTAGAATGGCGCCAGGGCCGTGACGTAACGTCAAAATCGGACGAATTGCAGGTCTTCGAGGACGTAAGCCGTATTCTCTCAGCCGGTTGATTACTGTTTGAGGATGTATCCGTCCCAGGTTAAGGATGTTCCTGGCTGTCGTCGTGGCCGTTTGTTGCCTGTTCCGGAGATGGACAACACGGATATACCGATCTTGTGCAGGGGTGGTAACTCGGGGTCTCCCGGGGCGGGGTCGGTCTCGAACGGCATCATGTCGTGCATGTTGATGGACTAGCCTGTCTGCAGTGTTACGGTGTCAGTTCAAATGCTGGGCAACCTCTCTGTGTGTTCTGCCAGCTCTAATCATACCCAGGGTCAGGAGACGTTGATTCATTGTCAATCTTGGCATGCTAATGTGGAGTCGTTTTAACAGCAGCGCAAGTTTGAATGTGAACGATAGGAAGGCCTTACTTTAGTGTTTAAATACCCAAGAATTCACACTGCTGCATGAATTTTCAGACTCTCCACGTGCAAAACTGAAAACATGCCTTTTCACAAACGTGCAGCATGTCATTTAACGTTAATGCAATTTTAACGGGGAAAGCTGTTTTTGGGTTCAATATAACTTATTCATGAACAGGTTAAAACTCTTTACACCTACAAAATTATTTTTTTTGAGTTTGATCAATTTCTGCAATGCACACTTTCTTTTTTGGGCGAGTATATGTATATTTGTCTGTTTCTAATGTCTGTATAATAAACATTGAAATGTAAGACAATTGAGAACTATGTATTCTTTTTGATTTAAATCTTTTCATTACTAATCCCTTCACCCAGTCCTGGTAATTCATCCTTGTTTCCTCGGCAAAAAAATTGCTATGGAAAACTGGTGCTTCTGTGGCAATTGCTGTGAAGCCTGTTCGATTGTGTAAAAATCATCAGGAGGCAGGGCATTGTCTCAACTGCCATGTATATGTAGTATGGGGTGAAGTGAAAACTTTTAAGTAACTTGAACATGTGAAAGTAGTTCAAGATACATACCAGTATCATGAATCATGTGAATGCTGAGAAAAAATCTTGGAATTAAGCAGGCGACTTGCTCAATATGTAAAGTATGAGTTAAAATAAGATGCAGCATAATCACAAACTAAGTATCTCACTGCTTCTATGTTGATAACACCAGAATCTGACATCAGTTTCTGGATAGCTCTGTAAGAGCTTTCCAGAAACTAAGGTCAGATTCAGGTGTTATCAACATAGAAGAAGCAGAACACATAAGTTTTAGTGGCTATGCTGCAACTTGTACTGTAAATTATAAGATTAGCAATACAGTGTAGTGCAACCCACAAGGTTTGATTCCTTGTGTAACCTGTAAGTTGTGCAATTTCTGCCACCACAAGGCTTTCTGAAGAAACCATCCTTGGCAGTATTTTTGCTGTAGATATTTTTCCTTTCCTCGGCATTTTCCTCGACACTGCTGATTGCTGAGGGTGAATTACCAGGGCTGCTTCACTTCCGGCTTATTGACACCAATCACCCCTTTGCATAACCAGCTTAATCAACACCAATTACCTCCATCAGTAGCAAATATTTGCTAGGGCGAGTTCAAGTTGTCTTCAGGGCGAGTCGTCCCGTTCCCTGATTTTCGACCTTGCAGTTAACTGTATTCATGGTTACGCATCAAGTTGTCAGAATTTTCAAACATAGTCAGGGTTTCCGCTAGACCGGCTGCGGGTCCGTCGACCGGACCCATTCCCCCGCCAATCATACTATGATCAGTCAGAAAAACTGGTGGTTAAAATGTTGAATACAATGCTGTATCGTAACAACACTCAGGATCCTTTGTTTCCATGTAATATAGGCATAATTATGTTGTATACTATGCCTACTATTACTGGCGGCAACCTGATACTTTATAACCCCCAGACGAGCGGGGGAAACAAAGTTCAAATCCTAAACGTCGCCTATAAAATTTGGGACTCAAATTGTCGTGTTTGGTCCGAAATCACTGGCTTTTATTTCGAGTGATAAATTATGTAATTACATGTGCATGACGTCACATGTCCGCATCATGGTTCTTTTCGAATATTACTGCGAGCGGTTGTAAACAAAGCTCAGTCACTGTCAGGATTTGTGGATTTTGTGTTGTTTTGGGTTTGTATTTTTATGAAACCTCCGACCAGATGTAGTATTGTGTGTCCCGTGGGAATTTAAAGAATTGTAGGAGGAAAAAATACATATTTTCCACTTCAATTATTCAGCATTTTAGCGACCAGAATGCCCCCAGAGAGCACCTAAAAATCAAAATTTTCCTGGGGGGAGAACTCCCCCCTCTATACGCACGTACACGTGTGGCAGACACCTTCGGCTCTCTGAGTTTCACTTTCTTTAAACTACCGGACCCACAAATTTTCCCCTAGCGGAAACCCTGACACAGTCCATGAAATAAGATACATTTTATATTACTTGCACTTATAAACACGAGTTTTCCAACATATAAATATAAAATGTTAAATGTATTTTATTATATGTTCAACATTTGAAAAGTCTCACAATATCATGTACTGACACCGAGTCAGTCTTAAAAATAGTTCCAAATCAACCACGTGTGTTTCGTCAGTTTCAACTTTTGTCTCGATTTCTAAATATTACTCAATGTTTGTCCTTTTTGAACAATTATAGTGGATCAGAAACAAATAAATAAACTCATAAATGTACAGGTATGTGCATTTTTATTTTATTTCTTTCACATTAAGCAAAACAAACATGGAGCGATCAGTCAATCAAATTTTACTTACACAGTTGTTCATCATAATCTGAGCCGACAAGTAGTTGGGACTCTTGGTCCACTTTACACTTGGTCTCCCTGTAAGTAAGCATACCCTCCAATCTCCCCCCCCCCCCCCCCCCTCCCCCATTTTTTTAAATTGCAGTGAAGTTTGCTGTGGGCTGTAACCTTGTCCACAGAAATTTGTTGCCGTGGAGAAAGTCTCTTAATTTCAAGGACTGTGGAGGTGAGGGAGCGAAACATGCTAGGTCTCTAAGAGTATTGCCCACACCCCATACTGTATTAATATTTCATGAACAATTGAAACTAAAAACAGAAGTGACAAATTATAGGATTCTGTTTTTTTGTTTTCAAAGAAAAGGGCATGAATGGTACTTTAGTGTAATCTCCATCGTGTGCAACATGTTTTTTTCTTGATCTTGTGATTATAAATCAAAAAAATACAATAACACAGTTACACTGTACCTATTTACAAGAAAAATGCTTTCTCAAAAATACAGCTGTACATGCATTGGTTTCAAGTGAAAGTGACTAAATTGTATTCGATTGTTAACCAAAATGCAAACAGACTGTCAACAGTTTAGGAAGTGAATTGTGCAGTACATCAGGCCAAGAAAAAAAAGTTGTGGTTGGGGTTTCCCGATCGACCCTAATTTTACCTTGCGACCCTAAACATTTTTTGAACCCAAAATCTCAAAAACTTAATCACTGTACGTATTTCCATTCCAATCAGTACACATGTCTTCATTATTCATACATTAGTATGAAAATGAAAGTAAGTTTTGAAAGCCCTTACCGTGAGAGGTGAACAATAAACTGTTGTTCATATGCATCACGTTCTTGCCTAGGATATTTTTTAATGACGAGCTCCTCATTGTTTGTCTTCAAATGATTTGGTAATACATGCAAAATGCAGTTTAAAGGATTTTTTGTAGCTTTTTGCTGTTAAACAAAACATTTTAAACAACAGTCTGGTGAGGGGGGGGGGGGGGGGGGGGTGTACTCGATTTGTTGGACAAAGTGAATGCAATCATATATATTAACCAATAATCCAGTTGCACCATGCGTAGGTATAGACACCTACTGTAAATCCACTGTAGCATTGCGGGCGGAGTAACTAGTGCAAACACTCACAAATGTGATTCGAACTTCTGTACGTGCACTTGATATTACGGGAAGGTGTCAGAACGGAATCATCTCCAAGAACTATTGAATCACACTTAAGGATATGCTTCTGCGCCATAGAGTGTCTACTAAATATCAATGGGTTTTTGAAGCTTGCAAATATGTCAGGGAAGCACGGACAGAGCATGGAATAGTTTCACTTTGAATTTCACACGCTTCAAAAACTCAAACAAAAACTTAAAATAATATGCAAATCATTATTAAAAACAATCCTGTTCATATTTTGAAGTCAAAGGAAGAGGTGTGATAATTGTTCTTTAGTAAAAAAACGTGATTCAAACATTTGAATTTTGACATAATTCACTGAAATACAAAATCAAGCAATGTGATTGCCATGAAACAAAAAATCTGATCGGTTTTGTGTCGTTTCGCCCCTACTCTCATACATATCCGTTTTTTTCGGCCTTGGCCATTTCGCCCCAAATTTATATAATATCAATAAATTGCTATCTACAATATTTGAAATCCTATTTTTTCAGATTATTATTTCTGGTGTTACCAACATGTCTCCTTCATTTTAATATGTTGTATAAAAAAAAAAAAAAAAAAAAAAAACCTACCTACCAACCCTAATTTTTTTGAGCATGTAACCCCAACCACACTATTAATTTTTTTTGGCCTCACCGAAATGTCTCACATTTTAGGGACAAAGGTGTAAGTTATACTCTGGCTGGGACTTCACACTTCTGTTGCTGGAGAACCTGCACAGGCAGGCTTGGCAATTTCAGGAGAGCGATTTTTTAGCTCTCCTTACTGCCCTCCTGAAAAAATTAAGGAGAGCGAAAAATTGCCCTCCTAAATATTTTGGTCTGGGATGATTGAGATTACATGTATTATGCTCATATTAAATTTTTGTTGTAAAGCAAAAATGTAATTTAACTTCGAAGTCACATACCATCACGTAATTTCATTTTGAAAGTGGTTTAGTGGTAAAAAGTAATGGCTGCAACCATACCCAAACACAGTTGCAATCATTTGAAGCAAAATGGGTCACAGCAATATATTTTTTCTGTCAGTTTCAAGTTCAACAACTGACATCACAGTTTGAGGGGTAATTATTCAAGGAATATTGACACTATAATATTCTACCATTACTACTATCCTGTCACTTGAAGCACTTGCACCAGGATGTGACTGTAGATTCAAACAGACCTGTTGTCCAAGAAAGTCATACGCCTACCACTACCACCTTCAACCCCCTTTGGGGGTTGAAGGTGGTAGTGGTAGGCATATGACTTTCTTGGACAACAGGTCTGGGTACACACACAGGTCTTGTCAAGTGTGTGTTCGGTTGTTGAGTGAGACATCTAGATGTCTAAGAGATTTCGCTTTACCTTAGTAAAGTTAATAAAATCACTGATGTAGTCTTCAGTGATATTGGTTTCAGTTTCAGTGATATTGGTTTCAGTTTCAATGAGTTCGTTCAACTGGATACTTAAAATGCTGTGTAAAGCTAATTGCTCTCCTAAGCTGATTGAGGAGAGCGATTTTTTGCCCTCCTGCATTTTTAAGAATGCCAGGCCTGCACAGGGAAGCAAAACTGGAGTTTAGGAAAAATTGCAACTGAACCGTAACCCATGTTTTTTTTCTCCAAAAACCTCTCCCAAAACTTGAACTGCAAATTTCATAACTGATCATCTCTAACTCCCACATAGTTTCCTGTGTCAACTCACTCCTAGCCTAGTGTCATATGTATTTGGAGTGAGATGACCCACATTTAGAAGGTGACTTGACTTGGAGAATCAATGTTTATTTATCTTTTCTTTTTTTTCTGTATTAGAAAATATCTTTTTCTCAGTTTGTTTCAAACGTTAAATATGTTGTAAATCACCATTATATCCATTTGAGATGGGGAATGGTCAATATCAGAAAAATATAGTTCTGTATTTCACTTCTATTGTATCATAAATATATTAACCCTTTATTCAACACAGACAATATAACAATTCAGAATTTTAAATATTATTTTTTCAAATTTAAAAAAGAATTTCAACAAAATCATACCATGACTCCTCATTGGAATGAGTTCATATGGTTTGGTTGGAATTTTTGTTAAATAATTTTTTTCAACTGCTGAATTTGTATATTACGCAGACAGATGTGGTCAATTCGTTAGGTAAATGGTTAACTATAAAATAAAACCTACCATCCCTCACTTATTTGAAAAAAAAAAAAATGTCTGAGAATCAATTAACAAGCTTAAGGTTTATTTCACAGCTTTCGTTGTCGTCTGTTCACGACTCTTGAACTGATATGACAGTTGTGAGTAATCTAGAACAGGTGTTTAGACTATTGAAGTCAGTTACAGCAACAAGGGTGAGTATATGGTTGCCAGCTATCTATTGCGGTGTCCAAACAAGTTTCTGGTATCATTAATGCAAGGTTTCTGCTACCATAGCTGAGGGTCTGTCAACCAGTCACATTCCTCCGGTCGATTATTTACTGAAAAAGCATAAAATCGGGTAAAAAAAACAAACAACATGACACAGTAAAATTCTAGTCAAGACGCGGTCATTCTCCCAAGAAAGTTGACACATTTTATGAGCACCTTTTCTGGAATTGGCTTTCTGCAACTTAAGATTGTTGAGTGCCATTCAGAAACTATCGCTATTTTCTGCAGTTTGCCGATTAGGTAAGATGTCACATGCCGATTGTTGTGAAGAAACGGCAATAGCTTTGGGTGTTTCCCCAAAGATTCAACATAATTATTCTCACAAAATCATTCACACTAAAACATGAATCGCCATCTCACATGCAAGGAAATGGCCTTCCTGCTGTGTTCAATTCTAAAATTTTCTTTGCCTGGCACAAACCATTGTCACGCCAGATGATTTGTGAATTTCCCCTCCCACCAGACCCACTAATTTGTTCCTAGCGGAAACCCTGCCTAACGCAACAGTTAATTTCATTTTCTAGGGTGTATCATTCATGTCCTTTCAAGCACTTTATACAACAAGCCAAGACCAATACCGGGTCTGGACCTGCGTCGCTGCATGCAATTGAATCGGCAAACAGGAAGTGGCTGCATGGCAGATCTGAAAATTGCATACACGATACAACTGATCATTATCAGGCTCCAGATGAAATATAAAATCAATCCCTTGCATAGAAGCCGAGAAAAGTTTGACGAAAAATTTCAATGTTAAGTGGGTACAGTAAAATTTCAAAGTTTTGGCAAACAGGAAGTGACTGCACGGCAGATCTGAAAATTGCTTACACGATACAACTGATCATTATGAAGCAGCAGACCAAATATAAAATCAATCCCTTTCATAGAAGCCAAGAAAGCTTTAACGGAAAAAGTGTTTAGGACGGACGGACTGACGGACGGAGTCGAGCGGTTACTAGACCTGCTCTGCCGCTGGCGATGCAGGTAAAAATCCTATTTGCTAGTTTTAATGTTTTAACCCTTTCACCCAAGAGACTGCTTTACCGGGCCAGGAACACAATATTTCATAATTTCATTAAGAAGGATGGCTATTGAATGTGTGGGGTAGACCAATGAAATAAAATATAAATATGGACTCTTCGAACTGCTTCCAATGAACTGCCCTGGAAGATACTACCAGGGTTCAACGGGTTAAAAATTGGATGTAAAATTCAAACACTTTCATATACTTCAAGGACCTATGTAGACCTTAACCCTTTACCCAACGTAATGGCCAAACCGGCCATCGCTGTTCTTAAAAATCGTAAATTAACTTTCATCATATTTTCATTTTTAATTTGTCTCAAAAACATAGGGTATGACTAGGGCTGTCACGATTTTTTAATTTAGGAATCGATTAATCGTCGCAAATAATCAATCATAATCGATTAATCGTACCTAGATGACCCCTCTCCCTCTCTCTGACGTCGATAAAAAATAAAGTTCAAGTCAGTTGACCTACCTCCGGTAAACAACGAAGACAATCCTCTTTTAGGAACATTCAAAGCTTTGATGTTCTGAACTTCTGAACCGCCAGTGTTATAATCAAGACCGGTAGGCAGTTGCGAACTTCGCAACTACTGACCGGTCTTGATTATTACACTGATGGTTCAAAAGTTCAGAACATCAAAGCTTTGATGAATGTACCTGACAGACAAATGCTTCCAATGGCTTCTTGGGGTTTAACATAGATGTTCTTAACTCTTTACCTTTAGAAACAATAGTTTTTTCATAAAATTTTCTTTTAATTATTAAACATCTAAAGTGGGATACACTTTACCGATTATTCGACAACGAAAGATACTAATCGATTTCGCTGTGACCGATCAACAGTCGACTAATCGATTAATCGTGACAGTCCTAGGTATGATCCCTCTTTGGAAGGAGCTCGACAAAAAATAAAAAAAAATTGAGTTATTCCAGAATTTTGTTTGCAAGTGTCGTCTGCATTTCATGTTAGGTAAAGGGTTAAACCATGGAAAGACCTTACCTGTTGCTTCATTGTAGTAAACATTTATTCTCTCCAGCTGAAGATCTGAATCACCATGATATGTACCAGTTGGATCAATTCCATGTTCATCGGATATTACTTCCCAAAACTGAAATTATAAATAGTACAGTACTGTGGTCACAAAAGCAGTCCTTCTCTCACTCAAATCGCAACACACTTACACTTGTGGGAGAGATTTCCTAAATAAAAATAAAATTCTGCTAAATCAAGATACCAACAAGAAAACAAACGAGAAGAGCACCTCAGATTTGAGAGTTAGTATTTCTGCATTTCAGTCCTTTCGACAGGGGAGGTTTTACATTTGCAGGGAGGAAAGAGAACAGAGGTTTTGGACCAGATCGTGACCCAGCCACGATCTGGTTGAAATACTCTCTCCACTTTTGTGATCACAGTATGTATGAAAAAGGACTGAAGTTAAAAAAAATTAATCCTAAATCAAAGTTCAATTTAGACAAGCAAATTGATGAATTTATGTGAGCAAAACACCCCCCCAAACTTGACTTTTTCCAATTTGTTGATTGAAAATTTCAAAGAAAATAGGTAGGAATTTACTTATTTTATTTATTTTATTATTCAAGATAAACACTTTAACCCTTTACCTAACACAGCTTTTTAAAAAAATAAAATTAAATTTCACGTATTTCGAACAAAATTGTGAGAATTTATCAATATAACGTTACAAATATGGATATCATTAGAACCGGCTCCGGTTCTAATGATATCCATATTTGTTTGGCTTTATCGAGACATTTGAGAGGTATTTTAGGCTTTGGTTGGTGTATTTTGGTCAATTTCCTGGCAGTTTTTTGGCCACTGAGTTAGGTAAAGGGTTGTGGCTCAGTAGGTAAACTTGTAAAGGTGCAGGCTGCAAGCCGAGAGGACCTCGGTTCGAATCCCACCTGCGGCAACCGCGTTGTGTCCTTGGACTTCATCTCCATTGTCCGTGTGGGGGCACGATGACGCTGTGTACTAAGGCATACTGCACGTCGATGGTACACATGTCTTCAACCAATCTAACCCTGCCAGTGCTGCAGTGCGGAGTTACGATGTTGGGGAGCTGGCAGCTGTTCCTCATTGCTCGGTGGTTCTCTCCGGGTACTCCGGCTTCCTCCACCCGTAAAACTGTCCCGATCATGATTAGCCATTGTGCATAAATAAGTGAACTTAAACATCAATAAATCAATAAATAAATAGGTAAAGGGTTAACTGGTTGAGTGTTAAATTATTTTAAAAGGTGATTTGAAACGTGTATTATTTTTTTTCAAAGATACCTTTCTACCTGCAAGAGTGGCCTCAGTTTTGCAATATTTTGTTCATAATTGTTTGGTTACAATTTATTGGAGACTGTCAATAGCACGTTCCAATAAATTGCAACCAAACAATTTTACTTACTAGTAAGAATTTTATCTTCTGCTGAGCGAACATCAAGCTGAGGCATATAGTGAGAAGCCACTACTAGCAGGAAATGTTCACAAATTTCTACTGTCCCAGGAGACACGACAGGTAGTTTTTATTTCTACCGGCCTCCACCTGAACATGTTGAAGTGCAAACATGATGTGCCATAGGCACAGCCCAAAGGCCAAAGACTTGAGTTGGGGAAAGTATGGGAGGGTTTGTCTCCATTTCCGTCAAATGGAGGTTTGGGGCACTCCTGAAGAAAATTATAATTCCATGCTTTAAAATTAATTCTGGTGCCTATTGGTAGTCATATTGGAGGTTCAGTAATGCCATGTATTATGGCACAAATATAGGTTGGTACAAATCCTATGTGTCACAAGAGACAGGTGAAAAAAATTCTAGCCAGACACGGAGAAATTTTACCTGACTGAGACAGGTAGACAGGTGTACATTTTGAGCCCTGTACTAGTAGTCCATGGCCAGGAACATTGTTTGAACACATGGACAAATGTTCAAAAAGTTTGTAGCATCAGTCAAAAACAGCTTCAAAATGCATGCTAAAAATAATTCTTCTGTCAGCTGACCAGATGTGGATGAATACAATCAATACAGTGCGCTTGTCCTTTCGGAAAGGGATATTTTTGTTTCACTTCCAGATGCATTAAGGTTAGTTTCATATTTCACAATTTTGCCATTATTATAAATCATAAAAGTGTATAGAAAAAAATAAAATGAAAATTTAAAGAAAAAACTTTTTTTTCCCGGGAAGATTCAGCCTCAATGGAGGCTGATTCTTCCTGGAAAAAGTATCAGGGGCTGAATCTATATGGACCAATTTTTAGCATTTCTCTTTCAGAATTTTGTAAACATATCAAAATACACATCAGATTTGGCCACAAAAACGATGCTGGTCAAATAATGGTATTGTCTGGGCTTCGTTGATTAAATGACTTCTAGAAATCTGCATCGCGATTTCAAAACCATCCAGTAGTAGTATAGAGTTTTAAATATTCAACTCAGAATGCTAGTATACCGTATTTACTCTATGTATTGGGACACTCTATGATTTGGGACACACATTTTTTCCAGAAAACTATTTTTTTTTTAATCTCCAAAGTTTGGGACATTCAGGAGATTTGTTTCCAGTTGGCCCGTCCCTAGTAGCAGACGACACTCAAAAAAAATTCTTGAGTAACTAAAAATTTTCATTTTTTGCTTCTAAAACGTAGCTTATGATCCCTCACTGGAACGAGCGCAATGCGCTCGTTCCAATGAGGGATCATAAGCTATGTTTTGGAAGCAAAAAATGAAAATATAAAAAAAAATTGGACAGTGATTTTCGTATATAGTGATGGAAAACGAATCACACACAATTTTATTCAGCATCAAATCAAGACCAGGCTGTGTTCTTTCCCCATTTTCTAAGAATTGGGACACCTGTGAAAATAATTATTTTTAGCTGTTAGGTATATAGGAACGTGACAAAACTGACATTGTGATGTTCTCGAATTCTTACCACTAAAGTGATCCCATTTTTGTCCATCAATTTTGCGATCGGAAAGGCACTATCTAAATTATAAGTAGGTGGAAATCCCATGTTTCTATTTTTAGATTGCATAAAAAAACTAGAGCCTCTTTTTCGAATTTTCTGCCGAGGTCAAGTCATTCTGAAGTTTAAAATCTAAGAAGTAATTGTTTGATTTCATCGATCTAGTTGACCATGAAGGATTGTTTCAGCATCTCTGGAACCCTTTTTATCCTATTTTAAATTTATTTCTCTATAAGACTGCCAAGTTTAAAAAAATTCTATTGAGGCAAACATAATTAATTTACATGCGGGTTTTTGTAGGGCAAACACATTATTTCCAGATTTAACATGGAAGTAAGTTTACGTTAAGTGCATGCGTCATTTACTCCACATTTTAAAACTTGAATTGTTCTTTTCTGCAAGAATTTTCCGGGTCCCCAAACCAGAATATCTAAATAATTTATCATTTTAACCCTTTAATTAATTAGCAATTTTTGAGAATAGCGCTGGCCGGTTTTGGCCGTTACGTTGGGTAAAGGGTTAACTGATTAGCCTGATTTTTCAAAAGAAATACCAGTCCCCCAAAAAGAAGCAGAAGCTTGTCAAATTCACACAATTTGAATCTCAGCCAGGGAAAGCTCATCAGTTTCTAAAAGGTAGGTTCTGTGAGCTTCCAAACACAATTGATAGTAGTACTAAAATGGTTAACCGACTAACCGGTTATCCAAAATCTCGGTAGTGATCGTCATTTCGTGATTAAAACGTAGTAAATATGCCACTTTTCCTTTGGTATAGATTACACCTCAAATCCATGTTGAGAATTAATTGACTTTGACATTCAAGGCTTTGTTAATGATCAGAAATTTCTGTTGAGTACTGAGTAATCACAGAAACCATTCCATAGTATGTATACAAACGAACGCCGCCAAATACTCAACAACGTTAATTTGTATACACCCTACGGAATAGTTTCTGTGGATACTGCTTTCTAATCCTTAATGTTTTGATCTCATATTCGGTAAAATAATGGCCACAGATAACCAGATATTATCTGGTTACAGCTCTTAATTAGTCAGTTGTGGAAATGAGCCAACCGTTTCAGTGCTATTTGATAGTCTCAAAAATGGCTATACAGGGATGTAGAAATTGCACAAACGACCGTTTCGTTCGTGCATCGTTCGTGCAAACTGCAATTGGCAAAACCGTTTTTCCATTCTTCTTCAAATTTGGCCTACCCACTTTGATGTGTCCGGAAATAAATCGTGCATGTTGTTATTTGCATTCAATAAAAAGTGTCTGCATTTACATGATTTTAATGAAATAAAAATTCTCCAAGTTCGGGTGTTTCGTTATTATTTATCAGTTAAAAGCAATGTGCATTGACCACAGTCAGATTGAGTCGACAAGCTGAGACTGGGTTTCATTTTTTTCGAAGTGGCTGGGTTGTCATGACAAATAAACAAGTGATCTAATTTCACACAATATGCATCGCCGATTGGTCAATAGACTATTTGTACAATCGTGTTTTGCGATCCACATAAAAGTGGTTATCAGTGAAAACATGATTGTATTAACAGAATATACCCGGCTTTTATAGTAAATAAAAAAACACGTGTACCGCGAATTTTCAAAATGGCAAATAAGCAAGAGTCTGTGAACGAAAATACTTTTAAAAAGTGGTCAAGTTCCGAACTATTTTTATATGATCTCAATGAGAACGGGAAAATCGAAAACTTACGTTGTACAATATGCAGCGAAATGTGGGATTATATACAGAAGGAAGCGAAATTGATAGGGTTGAAAGGCAGTGCCCTGAACAATGTGAAAACGTACATTGACGGTGTGAATTATGTGCATCGTGCAAATGTTTCAAGGCACTACAAACCTGGTTCATCGTACATGTAACAATCATGAAAATTTGAAACATGCTGTTTAAAAAAAGGTGATTTTAGTGACCAAAAATAAAGTGAATTTTCAGCTCCAAAGCCACCAGAAGGCTTCATTTGAGAGCACATTTCAAAATTTTTCTGGGGGGAGAAGCCCCCCCCCCCCCCCCCCCCCCCAATCAGCTCGTGCCTTCGGCACTCGCTGTAGATACCTTCGGCATCCACAATGGGTTATGCAAAAACAATTTGGTTATGCAAAAAAGAATTTAGCATAACCAGTTTTCAGGTTATGCTAAATTTGAATTTCTGCACCCCAGGTATATTGTTTTTATTATGTCAAAATAACAGAAAACATTCAAAGGTTCACGTCGATCATATTTATTCTTCACCACAAATGATTTATGCAGTTCGAAAGGCGTGCAACAATTTCCACAGCAAATTTAGAAAATTGTCATATCAGAATGAGATACAACAGTTTGAAATTTTCCGCAAGGATAAGTTTACTTTGTCCAAAGAACCTGGTCATTATACTTCAAATTCAACTGTGTCAAGTACCCAACCTACGTGTAGTAGTAACACCAACATACCAACATCTCACTATCAAACCTCACTGACATCTGATGAAACAGAAAATTCTAATGACAAAATCAAGAAAGTAAAACTTAAGCTGAAAGATGTGCTGAAAGAGAAAGCAGCAATGAGGATGCCATTTTGAGGTGGGCGATCGCCCCAGACCGCAGTCGCCCACCTGCAGGAGTCAGCCAAGTGGGCGACTGGGGCGAAGAAGATGCCTTGTCATTCCTCAAATCGCCTTAGCTTACATTGGGGGCGAAATTCAAGTCGCCCTCCAAAACTTCCTTGGGAGACATGGCAGTTTACTGTATTTTCTTATGTTTTATTTCCAAAAAAAAAAACGCTTCCGCATTCACAAAAAAAGTAAAGACGGCTGCTGTTAAAATCTGTCATACGGCTCTGAAAATAGCCTAAACTAGCCCAATTTTATATTTCTGAAAAGAGTTGTAATAGCGAAGTTGTTCGAACAATACGCCCTAACTGATAGCAACCAGCACAAAATGCTATTTAAATACAAAAGTGCCAGCAAAAACAATGAATCGCACATGACACGCATCGTGTTAATTAGAATTTATTAAAGTTAACCACCGTTTCAAAACCAAAAAAATGTGTAGGAGACAGTTCATCCATAAAAATGTCGAAATTGCTTACGGTTACGCTCTGTTCCACTGAAAAATTGGTTGCATTGAAATTCGCCCCGCAATTTTGCATTGAAAGTTTTTCTTCGAAAACTTGTGTTGGAAAGGGGTTAAATGCAATAAGGCTACGATAGAAATCACACATATTAGGATGGATAAAAATGGCAGGCCTTATAGCACCAATTGTACGTGCTAATGTAAGATGGCTGGCAGAAACTGTCATTTTTCTGAACAGTGCATCATCACACAGCGCAGCAGGTAAGGGAGACAACTGAAATATTTTGTCATTTACCTTAGAAATAAATTAACTCAAATTGTTAATGACGCTTAATTTACGAAGGATATCAAAAAAGCTGAAAAGCGATGTGTGGAGGACCAACCATCCCTTGACACGTAGCCCAGTAACCCACGCCCCCATTTATTCGCGAAGATGGTGAGATGGGTTGCGAATATCTGCACTCTGCAATTCTGTGCAAGGAAATCGCATCTTTTTGGATTGATGTTAAATTGGATCGGCACTACAGTACACAGTGTAAAGTATGCCAGGGCTACAATCGGCACAATCAACACTTGCAAAATTTGCAGATTAATGCAGAAAGTCAAAGAAACAAAAAAAAAATTTCCAACTTTGCAATGCAATATTTTGATAATGCTTCAGAAAAACTGTGTACTGGTTCCGACTGGTGCTGCCGCCACAGTAACCAAACGAAATCATCTTCAAATCATGTGATATCATACGTGACACTGTCACATGAGCCGCATTGGCACGTGCTTATCTTTGGTGTTTCCTTGGAAACATGTGTGGGATGTTTTAGTTTATTCAGATTTACATGTATATTCCCAAAGTGATACACAATTGTTCTCGATGATTTCGTTCACCTGACATGGATTATTAATTTATTATTCACACATGGGATGATCTTAGGATCGATTTATGGAGTTTGACAGACAGACTGGCACTTGCGGTGTTTGAAAATTTGGATTCCCCTGCATGGTTTGTAGACTTGGTTTATTTTTGCGACATTGCATTCCACTCTCAAGTCCGGTATTGTCACTATTGTGTGCCATGGCAACTTGCTCCAACATTACTGTTTGAAAAAACAAGGAATTTCACCCCGAACCCACCAGAATGAGCTCAGAGACCCCCAAAAATTTCAAAATTTACCTGGGGGAGAATCCCCGCCCCCCCCCCCCCATAGACCGAGCGACTTTGCCTTCGGCATCTGCATGCTGTGATCGTTCGTCTACGGCGTTTTTGGACGAACTGTAAATCGGCTGCCTCAATAACATAAATTGTATGCCCTGTACGCAAAGATATGATGAACTTACTGTGTATTATTAATATTACACACTTCTATCAAATATTGACTACTTGCATTGTTAGTACGTGTAAATGTTTCTGTTTCGTTTACAGACAGTCGTTTAAACGTTTACAATTTTGTCTAAACGTGGAAGCCTTAGACCTAGGGACATGGCTTGAACAAACTTGAATCTCACCCCCAAAGGATGCTGCATACCAAATATCAAAACATTCCGACTGCTGGATCTGAAGAAGATTTTTAAAGAAAATTCCTCATTTTGAACTAAGTAATCATTCGGGCTCCCACAGTGAGCCCAAATATGGACCTAGGGAGATGGCTTGCACAAACTTGAATCTCACCCCCTAAGGATGCTGCATACCAAATATCAAAGCATTCCGGCTGCTGGATCTGAAGAAGAAGATTTTTAAAGAAAATTCCTCATTTTGAACTAAGTTATAATTCAGGCTACCACAGTGAGCCCAAATATGAACCCAGGGACTTGGCTTGAACAAACTTGAATCTAACTCCCCTAAGCATGCTGCATACCCAGTATCAAAAGATTCTGCCTGCTGGATCTTGAGAAGATTTTTAAAGAAATTTGCCTGAAATGCACTAAGTTCAAATTGGGCTCCTATACTGAGCCCAAATATGAACCCAGTGGGCCAATTTGAACAAATTTGAATCAGATTCACCCCACAATGCTGCATACCAAATATTCTGCCTGCTGGGTCTGGAGAAGAAGATTTTTTAAGAAATTTGCCTGATATGCACTAATTTCGAATTCGAGCCTTTAAAGTGAGCCCAAATATGAATCCAGGGGGCCAATTTGAACAAACTTGAATCATCTCCACCCCAAAATGTTGCATACCAAATATCAAAAGATTCTGCCTGCTGGATCTGGAGAAGAAGATTTTTTAAAGAAATTTGCCTGAAATGCACTAAGTTCGAATTTGGGCTTCTATAGTGAGCCCAAATATGAATCCAGGGGGCCGATTTGAACAAACTTGAATCAGTCCTATACCAAGATGCTGCATACCAAGTATCAAAAGATTCTGCCCACTGGTTCTGGAGAAGTTTTTTTAATAATTTTTCTATAATTCATACGGTGCTATCAGAGTTATGCCCCATACAGAGCCCCCAAGGGACGTGGCCATTTCATTTGAACAAACATGAATTGCCATAGTAATGAACATCCACATGAAGTTTTGTGAAAATCAGACCAGTGGTTTCAGAGGAGAAGTCGTTTGAAAAATGTTCACGATGACGGACGCCAAGTGATAAGTTGAGCTCCCTTCGGTGAGCTAAAAAGGACCAGAGAAATATGCAAATTAGGCTTATTAAATTATTTATCTTCATTAATCTTGGTTATTGAAATAATATATGATTTCATATTCTAAAAAATAAAAAGAAAATTGAGGAAAACCTCCAATCTCTTCAACACACAGCAAGTGCATGTTGATAAATTATCTAATTTATTTATTTATTTATTGATGTTTAAGGTCACATATTTATGCACAATGGCTAATCATGACCGTGACAGTTTGACGGGTGGAGGAAGCCAGAGTACCTGGAGAGAACCACCGAGCAACGACGAGCAGCTGCCAGCTCCCCAACATCGTAACTCCGCACTGCAGCCAGGCAGGGTTAGATTGGTTGAAGACATGCACACCATCGACGTGCAGTACGCCTTAGTACACGGCGTCATCGTGCCCCCACGCGGGCAATGGAGAATTATCTAATCAGTATGCAAATTAGATGCTAATTCAGGGTATTTAATGACTGGATTCGCATCGCAAAATGCTAGTCAAAAATGTCTAAATGCTAATCATTTTTCTTTCATATTGGCCTTATTTTCACTATTTATCATCACTTTTTGAAACCAAGATGGAAACTGCTAATCAAATTTTTTAAAACAAAAAATACCCTGTAATTATATGCAAAAAGGACCAAAAGAAATATGTAAATTAGGTTTGTTCATTAATCATGATTACTGAAACAATTAAATACATGGGGTACAAAGTTTGTCACATCACAATAATATACATGTACGATTTGGTATTTTGAAAAATAAAAAAATTGAAAAAAAACCCTCCATTTTTGGTAACATCTCCCATAATATAAGTATATGGAGAACAGGTCAGAAATATTGGCATATAAGTAGTAGGGATTTTACAGGATTTTTTTTAAAGCGCACATACCTCTTTAATTTTGAGTTAAATCTTTCTACAATCGTTTAAGAAACAATAAACTTTTTACAGAATTAAAAAATTCTCAATACTTTTCGAGATATGGCCATTTAAAGGTTGGTGATTGACCATTTTTTTTGGACACTGGAGCTTAGTGCTTTACTACCATTTTCCCAGAACTATTGGCAAAAAAAAACCTGAGAAAAGAACAGCACCTTATTTGAGAATCATGAAGTTTTCGAAAAAAGAAGAGACACTGAGATCGCTCGGCCCAATGATTATCAGATTAATGACTGGTTGTGCCTGGGCACAGATATTTGTTTTTTAATTCAGGCACCAATAGCATTCCCTAACACCATAGCATTTCTGTGTTTCTTCACACAAACTAGTAGTAGTACCCCAGATGCATGTGGGTGAGCCAAGGAAGGGGCACAAAATTTTATTTAGAATTAAATTTAAATTTAATTTGTTAATGTTTAAACGTTACTACAAAGAGCCTTCTTCTAAATTTGTTTTTTATTGTTCAACACATTTGTTATAATTTTTTTCATTTTTAAACAAATATTTGAAATAAGGTAAGTTTTATTTTCTTAAATGACCACAATGGCAACAATGGAAGCAGTTTATACACACAGCCAGTCAGGCCCCATCTATAGGGTTGGTGGATGTTTTTTATTTTCAGTTTTATAGCACTTTGAATGCCAAAAAATAAACTGTTTACGTTCTGACAACAGATAAAGTCATGTGACTAAAATCCCTACCATTAGCTGGAACTTTGCTTGTATTTGTTATGCTTTGCAACAAATTTGCAATTATTGCTTGGATGGAATCTCCACTGCACGGCCACAGGTGATTTAGTGATAATATTGTACACATATTGCATCATTTTGATTGGTTTTCTTAGCTCTTTCTCAAATTTCTGATAAGATCATATTCAATTAACTTTTTTCAATTTGAAATTTTTGTCACGTCCCTAGACTGTCGAAGAAAGTCTATAGGCATTCTTCAATAATTTGTAATAAAACAAATTTCAATGAACAAATTCTGACCACCAAAAAAATAAAAATAAATAAATGTAGCCCTCAACTTCAACCAGTTTAGAAATATTTGATATCTCTAATAGTAATACATGTCATTTGTATTCCTCACTGGGAGCGCGGTGGCTCAGTTGGTAGAGCCTAGAGGCGCACGCTGCAAGCCGAGAGGTCCTCGGTTTGAATCCCACCTGCATCCTTGGGCAAGACACTTCATCTCCATTGCCTGCATGGGGGCACGGCGGCGTTGTGTACTAAGGCATACTGCATGTCGATGGTGCACTTGTCTTCAACCAATGCTAACCCTGCTTGTGACAAGTTGTGTGGAGTTAGTAATAGTATGTTAGGGAGCTGACACTGACAGTTGCTTGCCATTGCTTGGTGGTTCTCTCTGGCTCCCCCCCCCCCCCCCTGTAAAACCGTCACGGTCATGATTAGCCATTGGCATTGTGCATAAATATGTTAAATATGTGACCTTTTGTATTCCTCACTGTATTTCTTAATGTTATTCTAATATTTTTGGTTACAAACATACATTCAAAGTGTTGCCTGTTGGATTAATCCGATTATAAATTATTTTATATACCAAAATCCAAATAAACAATTTGAATTTGGGAAAATCACAACAGATCTATGCCAATCAAACTGATTAACTGTCTTTGTGGTGTGGAGTCAATATTGTGTATAAAACATCTTAATTTCTCACATCAAATTCGATTGACATTTGACAACTCCTCTCACAATTAAATGTAATAAAAACACGAAATTGCGAAATTGAAATCGGTGACCTTGAAATCTAATAGGACACAACTCAGTTTCTTGGTTCAAATCATTACGGTAATATCATTATTTAAATGTTAACATCACATCAGTTTGTATATTACTAACTTTTGCACCAATCTGATTACCACACTGTCCAGCCTGAATATGTACAATTTCTCTCATTGTCGTTTATTCTTCTGATTTGTTGTTTCACTTTCAATACGTCCCGAGCTGATATTCAGTTTGAATTTGTACCAGTTTGTACTTTGCTGTATACGTCCGCGCTCTCAAGTTTGATTGGCTGAAATTAGAAGTAAATCTCCGTAGGATCTTCGTAGCGTTCTGTTTTCTCCGTGAAAAAATGTGTTCGCGGACCTATTTTTCTTTCTTCCGAGACTGCAAAATGGGTTTATCAAATCCAGATTCGAAGAGTGATGCTCATGTCTACTAGTAAAATTGGCATAAAAACACAATTTTCTTATTGCCAGATACACGAGCAGTCAGAAAATGAGAAAAATAACTTTTGAGCGACCGTAAGGAAACGCGTTCATTGGTTGAAATAAGTTCCAAAAGAACCGCGAAAATATTTCACGGCACAAGCTGGTGACGGTAAAAATCGTTTGCCAGACAACCAGGCCTGTAACTAACAATTTGTTTCGTGGGTGGGGGGGGGGGGGGGGGGGGGGGGGTGTAGGACGTCGGTGCCCGACGACTCGGTCATATTACCCAAATATTTGGAACATGCCTAATTGTTTTTTTTATCGAAGACTCACTCATACGGTACAAATATACTCTCCATTGATAAAATACTTACAAGGCAGGAAATTTATTAAATCTTTAAATAGGCTATGTCAGTGCTGCGATACATGCAGGCCAACACAGCTAATTAGAGGTGCCCGACCATCTGGGTGCATTCAACAGGTCACGGCCATAAAAAAAAATCATTTGTTATTAGTTACTACCTCCCTGGATGTGGAATTCTACCGATATGCTGAGTACTTTCTAATCTGTTTAGGCCTATATTTTTGTCTGGTAAGCAAGAGATTTTGCCTAAAATTATGTGTGAAGTCCTGGGTAGGTCTACTGAAAGCGTGTGTATATTGGGCAAGCAAGAACCCGTCAATTTGGTATTTTATAATTCTTGCCCAACCTCTGCCCGACGAAACGTGATCGGGAGATTTTTTTTTCTTTTGGAGGAGGGAGGGGCGGGGTGTGTTCCACCCCACCCCAGAGGTTAGGGGAGACCCGGACAAAGCGGATCGCCAGGGAAAAGTGGATCATCGGCATATCTTTTCAAGAACAGCGATTGGTTAAACGTTTTTACGTCACATTCATAGCAGACGTCACGCGCATGCTATTTTTTCCAGCAAGAGGTATGAAAAGAAATGTTCATCGACGCCATTAACGTCAAGAAATATTTTTTTGAAAGGAAATTCTAATTTTTGAAAAGGTATGCATTCATTATTTACTTTCTTATGTTTGCGACATTTAGGATGAATACCTATCGAATAATACTAGTAGGGACTTTGCTTCAATTGCACAATTTATGATTAAATGGAAATGCTAACGTTTCATGACACCCCTACCGTTCTTCGCGATGAGCATTTCGGGCAAAGCGGATCGGTGATCCGCTTTGCCCTGTTGGTGATCCTCGTTGCCCAATATGCTCCCAGCGTAGCATGGAGTGTGCACTCGGTGTTTACGTGTATTTGAGGGTGTGAGCGTGGGTGTGTTGGCCTGGGTTCAGAATATAAGGCACAGTGTCGGTTTGCATGTCTGCGTGTGCAGGCCTATGCTTTCCTGTAACTCTGCGGCGATTTTTTAATGTTTGTCAATCTCATGCTGGTGTTCAAATATGTGAGCGCTCATTCTCTACCCTATGTTTAAACATTGGGTAGGCTGGAACGAAGGAAATATTTTATATATGTTTGTAAAACGTTCCGGAAAGGCTAGAGGCCTTGAACCCTCCAAAAATTTTACTTTGTGATCATTTGAACTGCGAAAGAACAAGATGCTGAACCAGATTACTTAAGATTGGGAATGTGGCCTATTTTTGCTCTTGTTGTCACCTTAAAAATCACTGCGCTGGACAGTAGGCCTATAGGTCTATTATCTTTCCAGGAAGCTTTTTTTCTTCCAAAGTATGGCTACCTATAGAATAGGCGTAAGCCTACGGATCGGGAGGACACCCCCCCCCCCCCCCCCCCGCCCAAACACATAGAAAGTCAGAAAGAATCTTTCTTTTTTTTCGCGCAGTTGCACTTCTGTTTTCGGGCAAGTTTGGTTTGACCGAAAAGAAAAATGATAACTGCATGATCGAAAAAAAAATCGATTTTACAATGCAAATTTGGACCTTTGTCTGCCCGAATTTTCTTTTTTAAAACAACTCTAAAAATTGTCTTTTTCATGAATCTTGTGTGCGTGGGTGTGTGTGTTTGTTGGGGGGGGGGGGGGGCTGAAATTGCACCGAAATATATTTAGATCCAGAAAGTGAGCGATTCCCTCCTCAGTTACAAGTTCAGAAAGACAGCTGATGGGTGGGGCTCTAAAATCGCTTTTAGGTCATCATTATTTTATATTTTTAAAAATTTCTCTGGAGAGATCTCTCGAACTCCAACCGTGTGTGTGTGTGGGGGGGGGGGGGGGGGGGGCACATTTTCCTACACGCACATCCACATTGCACGCCTCGACGATGCTTGCGAAATTACATTTTAAGCAAAATCGTCTAACCCACACCCTTTCCCAATCCCAACATACATGTCTTTACCAGCATCCCGAAGCACATTTATACTCGTTATAGGTATATCACGACTAATTTCTCCACATTAAGCATTGTCCTTGTCTCTTTTTCAGATGGTCTGACCGAAAACAAATATAGCCAGTTGGTCGGAAACAAGTCTGCGTCTAGCTATGGCTGCATGCGCAACAGGTTCATCGTCAATTCACAAAGCATCGAGCCAATTTGGGATACCTCTGACAACATTAAATCGGCACGTCAGAAACGGCATTTCTGAAAAAAGGCCAGGGCGTTTTCTCCCCGTCTTCAACGATTACAACGACATAGAGTGCGAAATAGTTTCTTATGCAATAAAACTGCAGGATTCAGTATTTACGGTCTCACTCGAGATGATTTGAAGTCCATAGCATTTCAGATCGCGACCCGCAATAAAATTTCACATCCCTTCAAGAATGACGAAGCTGGAGACTCCTGGGTGAAGGGATTTTTAAATACACACCCACAGCTTCCATGCGTACACCAGAGCCAACAAATATCGCCAGGGCGGTGGGATTCAACAGACCACAAGTTGAACGCTTCTACTCTCTTTTATGGGAATTGCTCACAAAGGAGATGTTTAGACCTGAAGATATCAATAATGTAGACGAAACTGGAATGCAAACCTCTTCTAATCACCCACCCAGGGTGTTGTCGGTCAAAGGGAAGAAGCAAGTCGGTGTTATTGCAAGTGCAGAGAGGGGTGAATTGGTAACCGCTGTGTGCTGTTGTTCGGCAACGGGGAGTTTTATCCCATCCGCTCTAATTTTTCCCCGAAAACGTGCAAATGATAGGCTACTTGACAACACATCACCCGGAACTAAAGGCGCCATTCCAACTCGTTATGTAAAACACCCACCGATTCAAACACACATCGTGTTCTGTCTATATATGGCCACGAAACGTGCTCTCCTATTTTATCATATTTAGTGTCCTATTAGTCCAACCCATTACATACACAGTCGGCGCGTGTCCACGGATCCAAAGATCGTAGAAAGGGTGTGGTCATCGCCCGTCCGTATGTAAGTATCAGTAACATGAAAAATGTTGATGAAGGTGAGGGTTCCCAGACATTGGTTCAGGTGGACCATTTGGTCCGGGTCTCATACTCGAGGGAGCCCTCATACTTGTCCAAATGTGGTAGGTCTACCTGATATTTTGGGATTTTGTTTCGAACTGCAGGTCCAGAGAATTGTCGAATAAAGTGGATTCTTGGGGAAATATAGAATGGGGTTCGGAAAGGACGCAGAGTCATTTACTCGTTCCAAACTGAATAAGAGAAAAGTATTATGGCTTTCCAAGACGCGAAAAAACATATACGAGTATCAAGGAAGGAATGTGGCAGAAACTCAAATGCATTGGAATTGGAGGTAGCTTTGTTTGAGAGTCGTGAAGGCACTGTACAGGGATATGCAGAGTGAATTCAGCTGGGAAATATCACAACAGATAGACTCCCTATAGAGACCTCATGCAAGGATACATATTATCACTGATAATCTTTGCATTGTGTATCAAATTTTAGGAGAAGAGTTGATGGAAGGCGCAGAGGAGGCCAAAGTTGGAGAGACATTGAAAGTCCCAGGGCTATTGTTTGCTGATGACATGGTTTTACTAGCGTAAAGGGGAACTACAGAAACTGTTAGCCAGCGCACGGAAGTACGCGGATAAATGGCGACTAGAAGTGAACGAAAACAAAAGTAAAGTAATACCCGTGGGCCCTAAGGTAGGTGAGTCTCAAAGGTGGATCCTGGGTAAGTTTTCTCTTGGTGAAGAGGAAAGAAAGTATCTAACAGTGGCGGAAACGGGAGAATATGAATAATTAGAGGTGAAGTTATGTGTTACTTGTAGCGGCACAATAATTATTATGCAGAAACCACACCAATAAACGTAATACAAAGAGTGGAAAGAATACCGAATAAAAATTCTGGGAAGGAATAGCTATAAGGGGGTTTTCGTTGTCAAACTGTTTGGGAGAGGGTGGGATTACCGAAAAATAACATATGGAAAGAATGTAATCCCTTTGAAACCAAACGGTAGTGAAGAACTTGGGAGATTCTGCAAACCAGTGCAGGTCAGTACATAACCGGGTCAAGTAACGCAAGTAGTAGCATGTAATGTGGTTTTGAGGACTCATTTGGGGGATCTCATCGGGGGATCTTATGTGACGTCATAGTCAAGTGACCTAGTGGCGCCATGTTGTGTTATCATTCTTTCAACAGGGAAGGGGAATACTTTCGAGTGTTTATGTTAAATCACAGAATCCCATGTCACGGAATCAAATAAGAATCCCACTTACGGAATCTCTTTTTGAGAATCCATGTTTGGAAAACGTCTGTGCCAATGGAATCCCTTTTTTCTGAAATGAGTCGAAGAGTCGTATGTGGACTCACTCGATCGAGCAATTGCTCTATAGCACATTTGTTCGATGGGATTCGAGTCGTTCCATCAGTATGTGTCGTCACTCGATCGAGCAATTGCTCTATAGCACATTTGCTCGATGGGATTCGAGTCGTTCAAGCAATAACTTTTCAGTAATTGCTCGATAGCTTATTAGGAGAATTTGGGATAAGCATATCTTGGGGTAGCATAGAAGACTGGGCCAAACAGGTAATAGTATCTTCAGATAAGTATCCTATCGTAAAAGGTATCCTCAAATAATATATTGCCGTATCCTCAAATACTGAAATAAGGCCAAGAGTTGTATGTGAGAGTCACTCATTCGCCAAAATGCTCGATAGCACATTTGCTCGATGGACTTCGAGTCGTTCGAGCAGTATGTGCGTGTCACTCGAGGTAAGACGGAACCCCACGTATGGAATCCCACTTGTGGAGTCCCTTTTGTGGAATCCCATTTTTGGAAAGTACCAGGTCATTGGTATCATCAAATACCGAAATGAGGCCAAGAATCGTACGTGCGAGCCACTCGATCGAGCAAATGTGCTTTAGATCAGTTGATTCGAGTCGTTTGAGCAATATGTGCGAGTCACTCGAGGCAAGATAGAATCCCACTTATGAAATCCCACTTGTGGAATCCCCTTTTCTGGAAAATACCAGGCCATAGGTATCCTCAAATACCGAAATGAGGCTAAGAGTCGTATGTGGTTCGATATATTGTCGGCTTTATGAATCACATAGGCTTTCGTTATACACAAGGGAGATAACTCTGCATACAGGCTACGGAACATCAAGCACTGATGATCATAAGACTTGGACGAGGGAACCAGAGATAGTTTGAATTAGATGAACATCTAGGGTTAGAGTAGCATCTGTAAAAGGCAGAAAAATGGGATTCTGGGAAATTCAGGACCAGTACCCCTATTAAATAGAACATACCCCAGGAGATATCTCGGTCCTATATCATTACATACTAGGCTATTCTTATATGCCCAAAATGGGTTTTATATCAAATAAAAGTGGATTTTGGTGATTTGGAGGGATTGTCGGGTCTATTTGGGTAATTGTATGTACCCTAGTTCAATCGAACTTAACCCTGGGAACCTTCTCGGTACCTGGGGGCTTCACGGTACCATGGCATGGCGGTCCTAGAAAGGATTCTGGGGGGAAATCCGTACTAAATAAAGTCAATTTCCGTAGTTTGGGGTGTATTTTGGTGATTTGGAGCGATTGTCGGGTTGTTTATAATCGGGAAATTACTCCTGTACAAAAGAACATACCCTCCGGACATACCCCTATCCTATAAGGAGCCTTTGGGTAACATGGCAACCACGTGCTACAATAGAAACCAAGATGGCGGCCTCCATACAAAGTGGACGACGGAAACACGTATCACCATAACAACACGCGCTGCGCATGCGCACTAACACCACATATCACTATAGTAATGACGTCACAACATGGCCGCTCACGCGGGTTACCATGACAACACAACATGGCGCCACTAGGTCACGTGACCATGACGTCACATGAGATCCCCCGATGAGATCCCCAAATGAGTCCTCAAAACCACACTACATACTACTAACGCAGCCGCACTGGAAGGGTTGGAGAGAAACTTGGGAGGATGCCTGTTAAAGATAGAATAGATATGGAGAAAGTATGTTGTACCTAAATTACCTAATAAGCCTTCCAAGCATCAAATAGTGTAGAGTGATGTTTCACTATGTATGGGGTTCCAACATTCAGGCGGGGTACACGGGCAAAGCAGGTTGGAGTGCCAATGGAGATCGAACTCACTGGAGTTTTTTTATTGGGGGGGGGGGGGGGGTGGTGAGGAGAGAAGGTGCCACATGTGCAGCTGAGAAAAATGCTTGCCTTGTGAAATAAGACTTCTGGGGAAACTAACGGGAAAATGGGATGAAAACATGAGAGATAAGTGGATGAGAGATGACATCGTGAAAGGGCCAATATTATAGTTGGGGAAATTGAGATAGCAACACTGGGGTAGGTGCATTATAAAACAGTTTGTTTTCTGAATTCTGATAGATTGGGAGAGAGAGCGAGGGAAGAAGTACCCGGGATTGATGTAGGCCTTCTCGTTAAAGGACCATGGCAAATCAGCAGATAGCGCAAGTATTATTATCTACCCGCCCGAAGGGGGTATACAGTAAAGAGCTGCATACGTCTATATCCATGTTCGTACTTTTCAGACAGGGTATTACTGAAAACATGTCCGTTCTACATGTTCAGTACTTCAGTAGTGTCACTGTTTGATAGATTGACGTGAACTTTCACACCATTCAACCTAGGCATGAGGAAACATATGTTTGTTACTCGAGTTTCACTACAAGTGGTTAGATTAAAATAATTTTGACGTGCTTCTACCAAATCGAGTGCATTAATACCTCCAGGATCGGGGAATAGGTCCTATAGTGGAACTAATATCCTCGCTTTATGCCTGGTTCCACGTTGGGCATTATTAAAAATATTTCCAACATGTTTGCTACTCTATTTCCATCACTAGTGGTTGGATTAAAATAACATTGGCGTATTTCTACCTAATCAGTAGGTGGGGGGGGGGGGGGGGGGGAGGAGGGGGCAGATCCTACGTAACATATGGTGGAATTTATGCCTTCACTGAAATACGAACAGAGTTATATGTCTTTGATTCAAGCATGGTATTACTAAACATATTTAAGTCTAACATGTTCGCATCTCTAGCCCCACCACTAGTGGTTGGGGTAACTGATCGTATTGTTTTCACGTAGGGTGTTACTGAAAATACGTCCGTCCAACATGTTCAGTACTTCAGTAGAGTCACTGTTCGATGAATTGACGTGAACTGTCATGCCATTCTACCTTGGCATGGGGGAACATATTTCTGTCAAGATGGGACGCCTCGCTGGAATATTTTTCAGAGTTACTTCCCTTCGACCAATTTGAGCGTTTATAAAAAAAGAATCTTCTCCGCTCAACATATTTGCTGCTCTTGTTCTGCCATTGTTTTTGGGATTCAAATATGTTTTGGCATTGCTGAACCCGACGATAGGGGAACACATCCAATGGCAGAACAAATATCCTCACTTTAATAATAACAGAGTTAATTCCCTTTAACGGATTCATACTCCAATTTGAGAGCAGTGTTTGCTCCTCATATTGTTTTACATCTTCTCTCACGTGGGTGGTCCGATCTTCGCCAAACTTGGAACATGGGTTTATGTGGACCTCATAATTTTCTCAGAGGGCCTGGATTTCATATCCTTGCAGTAAATAAAACAACGTATACGGAAATCCCTAATCTATGGAATTGTGTATTTGTTCTTTTCTCCTCCAACCTGGATGATCCTCTCGTCACTTGTCTTTTGACCACGCTGTTCGTGGCTCGTACAATTGCCATGGGAGGGGAGGGGGTATAGACGCTTGAATTTCTCTACTGTAAAACAAAAACAATAATTCCACATCTCTCATGTGGGTGGTCCTCGTCACCAACCTTCGCTAACAGGTGGTATGCATGGATCCCACGATTATTAAAAATAGGTCTTCAAGATCCATACTATGATTATGATAGGCTCTATAATTTGACAAAAGGAAATATTTTGACTCTCAGGCACCGGCGCATTCATTTTTTCGGCCCGCGTTCGTTATTTTTATTTCGGAGGCCAAATTCAAAATGTACAAAACTATCACAGGATTTTAGCGTTAGCGTTATCACATCGCGATTTGCGATACATTATGTCGTGTCAATTGATACAGTATTGTTATTCTCTTCGCGAAATGCGACACGATTCTCATATGTATACAAAATAAATACTTATTTAACCATTTACCCAACGCAGACCATATCAAAATTTATTATTTTAAATATCATTTTTTTTAATTTTTCAAAACATTTCAATAAAACCATATCATGTGACCCCCTCATTGGAACGAGCTCAATGAGCTCGTTCCAATGAGGGGTCACATGATATGGTTTTGTTGAAAAATATTTTGAAAAATTTAATTTTTTCAACTGCTCACTTTGCATATTATACGCGGGCGGATGCGGGCGATTCGTTAGGTAAAGGGTTAACAGGTTGTGGACTAGATTATTTTTGGTGGTCTGAATTTGTTCATCAAAAATTGTTCTATTACAAAATATTGGAGAGTGCCCACAGGCACCACGCCCACAGGCACCACGCCAACAGGCACTCTCCAATAATTTGTAATAGAACAAATGTGTATAAACAAACTATTATTTACGTTTAACTGAATACGCAACTTAAAAAATAATCTAGTCCTCAACCAGTTAGGCCCAAATAAATATTTATTTTGTAAAAACATATGATAATCGTGTCGCATTTCGCGAAGAGAATAATAATACTGTATGAATGTTTACAACATAATGCATCGCAAATCGGTATAATAATAATAATAATAATAATAATAATAATAATAATAATGATAATAATAATAATAATAATAATAATAATAATAATAACACTTTGGCCAGCCGCTGATTTGTCGCGGTTCTCGGACGAGAAGGCTTTGGTTACCCCTGTACTCCCAACTGCCTCCCTATTCCTACGCTTCTCCTCTCCTCCCAGTACTCGGAGAGAACTACCTGATGCCATCCCTTGCCCCATTCTTCCCAATCTCTCCGGCTAGCATACTAACCCTCTCCTTTGAGTCTCCCCCTATACCACATGTCCTTCATTCTCCCATCCCACTTCCCCATTATACTCCCAGTGAATCTTATTCTGTTAGACTGGTACTTTGTGCATTCTAGAAGAAAGTGTCCCAGGGTCTCCACCATGCCCAAATTACACATCTGGCACTTTTTTTCACTGTTTTCCCAATTTTCCCCCTCAGCTCCAGGAATCGCGACCTCAGCTCAACAACAGTGACACCCCCCCCCCCCCCCCCCAAGGTGCCATCAAGGTACTCTTTAAAAGCTGGCTTCTCTTTATCACGCAGGCCACCCAAAGACCTCTTTGATTTGACCCCCCTCTAGCCAATTACGGTTACAATCCTCCATGACCCTTTCTCTGACGATTTTTTTACCCTGGTTTGCCCCAACGTCCAGGTCCGAGATCTCCAATGAGTAGTTCTCTACTAGCTCCCTCACTTGGACCATCCACCCGTCTCGACATTTGAGTTGAAAATTCTCAGGAACATTACTTTACACCATTGGCTGTCGGGGAGATTTACCAAATTTTACCAAATAATTAAGATAACCGAGTTTCAGCAGGTCTATCCTGTCCTTGATCCTGATCCACCCAAGCTCACAATAAAAATGACGAACGCGGGTCGAAAAAACGAATGCGCCTGTGCCTGAGAATCAAAAGATTAATTTTCATTAGCCTTATACGTGTTGGTTACATACGTAGCACCAGGGAGTAACTAAAACTATACAGCCGCCTCGAACTGAATGCAAATTAGCTGCATAAACAGCATAATAACACGCTAATAAGGTACTATCCTTTGAATGGGAGAAAAGCATGCTGTTCGTGACGTAATTTGCTAATTTTAGCAATGACTAACAGGTTCAAGACGAAGAAAATCCAGTACTGCCGAATCGAATATTGATTATACAACAAGAAAATTAAAACGAAGAGGGAGGGTCCGGACCGATGAACAGTGGCAAAGATACGGGTAGGGGTGAGTGGGTCGAGGACGCCGATGTTCCCCGCACCCGACAAAAAAAAATATTATCTGAAAATTTTCGGCTCGTCCAGCTGGCTCGTCGGGAAAATCTTGAAGCATTTGCTCCGGTTTTATTTGGTAAAATTTCGCAAAATAGAGGGAAAACGTATTGGTATTTTGGTAAAGGCATAGGATTTTACACTGAATGTCGACCACATCCCGGTTTTGATGCCGAAAGGTACAAAGACATTTTTTTGCCTGATCTGAAGTCGATAGAAATATTAAATCTGGACTCCCCCTCCACTCCCCTGCCCCCATATTCACACACACATATACCGGCAAAAAACTATCTACACCCCTGTCGACGAATTCTCCAAACGTTTTACAGCGCTTCTTATATTTAAATGCAGAGCTTTTTAATATTATCGTAAGTTTGTGCCTGTTGCATGAAATTGTCTTCAATTTCTGTTCAGGCTTTGAGTGCTGTAATACAGAACAGTCAACTACAGTCCAAGCACAGACTCCTCGCATCTCTCAAAAATTTGAATAATAGGCCATGAACAGGGGGAGGGGCGGAAAAAAATGCGTGAACATTAATATTTACGTTTGTCATTCGGAATTAGTATTGTTTTATGTTTCTATTTATGTTGATTTTGTATATACAAAGCAATCTGCCTTTGTTCTGGTGTATTTGTTTAATAAATCTTATCTTATCTTATCTTATCTAAAGGCCCTATAGGTGGAAATTTTTGTTTTATAGATTTTTCAAATATCAATGCCTCGAGCCAGGAGCCTGGAATTTCTGAGTGCAATTACGACGCAGGGGTGTAGATTTTTTTACCCACCCGCTCTTTCCTGCATATTTTGTTCATAACATTTTTGGGAACCCACCCCCTTTTCACGCTAGAAACTAAAGTGTTAAAAACTACATTTGAAGTGCTGTATTTAACACTTACTAAGTGCTGAACTAGCACTTTGTTCAAGTGTAGATATTCCAGAACTTGACAGGTGTTGACAATAATACCACTTGACAAGTGTAACGTCGCGACACTTAAAAAGGAAACAACGCAGATGACGCGGATCAGGCTCGAACTTTCGAGCCTGACCCGCGTCATCTACGTTGTGTCCTTTTAATTATGTACCCACCAAGCGCAAATCAAATTGTGGACGATTCTGGAAGAACCAGCAATGCTAGATACATGGGAAGTGCCATCCATTCAAGTTTCAGATGTCTGACGATTGTAATGTCTAAGTGCTTAAAGCATTGCACTTTGAGTGTTAAAATCAAACCCTAAGAGTTTGAATGGGTTTAACACCTTGAAAGTGTCAGTTTTATCACTTTAGTTTTTAGTGTGTTCATACATTTTATATTCAAAACTTCGGCATTCCAATAAGGGGTCATAAGCTATGTTTTTGTGACAAAAAAAAAAAATGAAAAAGCAATGAAAATTGAATGGTGACTTTTGTGAATATTTCTGCTGGTTTTGGTCATTACATTGGGTAGAGGGTTAACCTTTTACCTAAGGTAACGGCCAAAACCGGCCAGCACTATTCTTAAAAGTCGCCAATAAATTTTCATTATTTTTTTCATTTTTTGTCTCAAAAACATAGGTTATGACCCCTTGTTGGAACGAGCTCGTCGAGCTCGTTCCAACAAGGGGTCATAACCTATGTTTTTGAGACAAAAAATGAAAAAAATTAGTTATTAAAGAATTATTTTTGCAAGTGTCGTCTGCTTTTCAGGTTAGGTAAAGGGTTAAATAATCAACAAACATACTCAATTTGCTTCTATTTTGGTTCTCCAATTTACCAATTTTCACTCATTTTCCTTCGGTTGGGAGATCAAATGTTATAGCCCCCCCCCCCCCCCCCCCCCCCTGTCGGAGAGGTCAGCCCCCCTGTCGAGAAATCCCTGGCGCCACCCCTGATTTTTGGGACCCACCCCCTCTCATATCTTTTATAAACAAAACTTCGGCACTCGAACTCCAAGTCGAAACGCGTAATGTGCACTGATTCAATGAATTTTTTTTTTCCTTTGAATATGTTTCCATTTACTTTATCAGATGCATTTTTCAAGACTTATCAGATTCACATCAGTTCATAAAGACACATTACTGTATAACTTGAACCCGGGTATAATAGGTCCACATTTGTTAGCCAGGTTGTGAATGCACAGCAGCAATGGCGTGGCTGTTCACATTGATATTTTACGATATTGATGTAGCAAACTCTAAGGAATTTGTTTTATCCTTATATTGAGGTTTCTTTGTGGATGAGCTTGTCAGTTCCTCCCCAGTGGTTTATGGATTCCTTTGGCCATCCAGTGGCTCTGTTTTTTTGTAATTATACCTTCATTTTGAGAACTAACAATGCTGTGATATAGGCGCCATATAGGCATAGTTGTTGAAAGCGATGTAAAACCCCAATCAAACCAGATCCGAGTCAGTCAAACTAAATGTATAGCTCGATATTCTTACAAATCTATAAAGTTTCTCGGTGTTTACCTTTCTACGAAGCGTTGAGGCACCAGCTGAGTATTATTTCTATCTTGCACGTGCAAGTTAGCTATCTTGCACCTGCAAATTACTATCTTTCACGTGCAAGTTAGCTATCTTGCATCTGCAAGTTACCATCTTGCAATTGCAGGTTAGCTATCTTAATCGGAACGCTCGGTGTAGGGTCCCTGGCACAGGTTGTGGGGGCCTGGGCTCGTGGAATAAGGTCGACAAGTCTCTGATGTGATGAGGGTATTTGGTCGAGAAGGTAGGGTTAGGGAATCGGGGCGTGGAGGGCTTCTGGAAGAAGGGGAAGGGCGACTGTGTCGCTCTTAGTCAAAGGGCAGAGGTAAGGTCACCGTGTCAAATACGGGAATGTAAGCCACTGGGGCGAGTATGGGGAGCCGAGGCTTCTGAGATAGGGAGGCTGTCAATAACGGGGATGTAAGCCACTGGGGCAAGTATGGGGAGCCGGGGCTTCTGAGATAGCTGGCTGGGGTGGCTGTCGCAAGATAACTAACTTGCACGTGCAAGATAACTAACGTGCACGTGCAAGATAGTGAATTGCACGTGCAAGATAACTAACTTGCAGGTGCAAGATAGTAACTTGCACGTGCAAGATAGCTAACCTGAACGTGCAAGATAGTAACTTGCAGGTGCAAGATAGTATCTTGCACGTGCAAGATAGCTAACGTGCACGTGCATGATAACTAACCTGCACACGAAGATAGTAACTTGCAGGTGCAGGATAGAACCTTGCAGGTGCAAGATAGCTAACCTGCACGTGCCAGATAATAACTTGCAGGTGCAAGGTAGCTAACCTTCACGTGCAAGATAGTAACTTGCAGGTGCAAGATAGCTAACCTGCACGTGCAAGATAGTAACTTGCAGGTGCAAGATAGCTAACCTGCACGTGCAAGATAGTAACTTGCAGGTGCAAGATAGCTATCCAACACGTGCAAGATAGTAACTTGCAGGTGCAAGACAGCCAACTTGCACGTGCAAGATAGAAATAATACTCAGCTGGCGCATCAACGCTTCCGTACATAGGTGAGCACTGTGCCCATAATTAATTCACTGCTGCTTTTTTGTAACCGTATACACGTTGGAAATATTGGGTGCGTAAAAGGGAACTTGTTTTGGTTCTGACTCAAGAAGAGCAAATCTTGTCTTTTTGTTTTTGTTATAGCATCTGTTTAGCAGGATAGCTATAAAAAATACTTTTTTTCTATTTTTGTTAAATCAGTCTTTTTTTGTTCTTTGTTGAAATAAAAATATTTTTATTTTGAAAAACCAATTCCACCTAGCTATTATGACTCATTATACAGTATTATATATACTATGCTTCATTTTAAAGGCTATTCCATAAAAAACAAAACTCGAATATGAATGAATTATGTTGTGAATGGATATTTTAGCTGACTTTAGGAGAAAATTGTGGGACAGTTTTTTTTCGTTCATATCGGACACCACCCCCATCCTCAAGTCGGTTTTTGATGAAATTCTCCAATATTTTTCACATTAAGGGGGTTACTTTTGCTAATAATGCTTCTAAATAGGCTTTATGGTCAATTGGTGACATTTCGTTACTGTTTGGAACACAAAAGATGCCACAATAGTGTAAAAGGAAAAAATTTACCTTAACTGTTTACACACTTTTTTGGCACTTGACCGCCCACCTATGTTCACGCAATTTTTTTTATGCCCCCCCCCCCCCCCCTTCTGCATGAATCCTCAAAATATACAACGTGCTAATTTCGGTAAGTAGTGCATTTATCCCGGTTGCCTACATGGGGACACAATGACGCCGTGTACTAAGGCGCACTGCACGTCGATGGTACATATGTCTTCAACCGCTGTAACCCTGCTTGATCGGAGCTTGAACAGAGTTGGAATGTTGAGAAGCTGGTAGTTACTCGTCGATGCTCGGTGGTTCTCTCCGGGTACTCCGGCTTCCTCCACCCGTAAAACTGTCACGGCCACGATTAGCCAATGTGCATAAGTATGTGACCTTAAACACCAATAAATAAATAAATAAATAATAATAACGACAACCTTCATAGAAAGTTTTAAATGGGTTCTAAAAAGTGGAGATGTCCCACTTCAACTTTATACAAGAAATTATTTCAAGAATCAGAGAAACAACACAGAAGGTCGTGAAAAATAACGAAGTATAGGCACATAATCGGATAATAAAGGCGTATTTCAGAGAGATGGGTTGGGTGGTGGTGTTTTCCACGTTTTGCTCTCGGAAAAATTATCATTCAGTCAGTAAAACAATAGAATAAATAAATAAATGAATGAATAGATAAATAAATAAAATAAAGGGAATTTAAAAAAAACAACAACTCGCATTTCTGGAAAGAGTTTGAAGAGGTCGTCGCATTATTCATCATTCCTCTTGTATGAGTTTTGTGATGAATGAAATAATTTCCGCGCATGAAAAACTTCGTCAGGTCGTAACATGAAGAGTATTTTGAAGTACCCTATACCCTTGATCGGACATCCAGTAAGTCCACGAATTGTGAAGTAAACTCTTTTCTAATTGGAATTGAATTCGACGCGACGGTGGTATGACATCTGTGCCGGGCCTAAGTCTGGTAAAGAGGAGTCTTACAGACACTAGTAGTATAGCATGTACCCGGAGGGCCCCCTTTGGCAGGACCCTGGTCAGAACCCCGGAAGTGACGTCATGTCACATGACCCAGTTACGTCATGTTGTGTTGTCACGGTAACCCACGTGAGCGGCCATCTTGTGACGTCATCCCCATAGTGATGCGTGGTGTTAGTGCGCATGCGTAGCGCGTGTTGTTAGAGTGATACGTGTTTCCGTCGTCCATTTTGTATACTGGAGGCAGCCATCTTGGTTTCTATGGTAGCAGGTGGTTGCTATGTGACCCAATGGCTTATACTAGGATAGAGGTATGTTCGGATTCAGATTCTTCATTCACGGTATACATATATGTGAGAAAATAAATATTATACATGAGTAACAAATAGCATATACCGTGGGAAGTGGCATAGCCAGATTGGCTGTCTACCTGCCACCCCCTAAAGGAAACAGAACTCGCCAACAGACTGTGACTAGTTGGGTAAACATGGAGCGATCCATCCGGTCTATGATAGGGATGCCGGTTTTTCCGTTCCTTGGGTCGAAACTATGTTCAAGTGTGAGAAGCTAGGATAAAGAGCCAGCAGGAGGGTGGTGAGCAACCTGCTTGCTAAATGACCATCATTGCTCCGCGTAAAGTTCAAGAGCCACAATCAGTCAAATCGAGTGGATAATATCGTTCCAACTAGAGAAGATCATGATCTTTATAATTGAACGAGGGGTCTATATCGGATCGGCGCACCAGGGGGGGGGGGGGGGGGGGGGGGGCGAATGCGGTAAACTAGCTGACAGCATTTAGGTGTCGGTCAGTTCACCGCATGCGACTACCCATGATTAGCCGACCGTCTTGAACAAGCACTTGCTTAAATACGTGTTTCCGAACGCAAATTTGTTCCTCAAGAGTATTGTTTACAGCTTCTTAACTGTGTGTGTCTCTACGCGAGGTTAGTGGGGCAACGAGAGAAAAAACTCAGCAGGTTGCATTGGACGAGGATGCAAGATTAGGACATATCGCACGACTAGTATGTTTCTATTGCGAATTTGTTTCATTTGCCACTATGATCAATATTTACTAAGTACAGTCTGGGCAGTAGGAATTATCGCAACGGACATAAGTCGAATATGACGAAAGCAATGTTGAGGTCAATGTTTTCTTAAATGTAGCCCTGTTACTGATATTTCGAACTGTGTCGTCTAAAGCGCCCCATAGTTTCGGGATGGCATATAGATGAAGTTTATCTAGGGTTCGTGTACGTGTTTTTTCTATGTATAAATGTCCCGACTGCCGGGTTGTCCTACCGAGTGGGTTATTGTCAGTAACCTTGAATGTATCGTTAAAAGAAGCCGGTGATCTTCCATTTTGTCAGACATGCGCGAACAGTAATGCATGCAATTTGAACAAATCATCTGCTTTGAGTATTTTATTTTCCTTTAATAAGGGGTCTATATGGGAATTGTATTTTTTGTTATTTATTATTCTTAATGAGCACTTTTGCATGATAACTAGTTTATTAATAGCTCTTGAATTGTCCCATGCTAAAATCCCGTATACCAGATGGCTATGGACCAGGGCGTAGTGCACTGTTTTCAGGACTTTGCGCGGGAGAATATGTTTTACTTTGTTGAGGTTATAATTTGCGTGAGCTATTTTCGAGCATAGCCTAGATATATGAGCTTAATAGGTTAAGTGTTTATCAATGCTTATTCCAAGAAATTTTAGCGATTTTTCTGTCTCACTTCCCCCGACTTTGCTTACCTTTTGATTATTTATTTTTATCTCTTGACAGAAATTATTATTCTTACTTTTATTTGAGTTAAGTATAATATAAGTGTTTTTTTTTTTAGCATTCAACGGCAGTTGGTTCGCCGAGCACCATTCAAATAATTTTTGAACTTCGTTGTTGAAATAGTGTGTTATGGCATTCCCGTCAGAACCGGAGCAGTGCACCGTGGTATCATCCGCAAACGACAATAGTCATCCGCAAACGACAATAGATCGAGTGATGTTGATTTACTAATATCGTTGATATATAAAAGGAAGAGTACAGGGCCCAGAATTGGGCCCTGTGGGACACCACAGCTTTGTTTTGCTGAGTCCGATTTGTGTACTTCGTACATAACATACTGAAGCCCGTCAGACAGGCAACTTCTGAACCAATTATTTGCTTGGCCTCGGATACCATACTTTTCGAGTTTTTCGTGATTTTCGTGATTTATCGTGTCGAAGGCCTTTGGCAAATCCAAGAACAGTGCTAAAGTGCTGTTGTTTTCCTGTCTTTTGTTTTCTATTGCGGTGCTTTTTAGAAGTTGGAGGATTGGGTGAATGGTGCTATGGTGTTTTCTAAATTCGTACTGATGGGGGCATAAAATATTGAATCTATTTACAAAATTTGTAAGTCAATATGATGCCAATAATTTTGGAGTTATGTTTATCTTTTATTTCTATAAATAGGGATTCGAAAAACACGAGGAATGAAGAATGAGATGTCTCTTCCTGACTTTATATGTTATCCCTTCTTTAATGTATAGCCCAACTCCTCCTCGGCCATCATCCTCATCGGGTCTCATGCGTTTTATAATCGGGGCATAATCTTCAAGTGTAAACGAAGTGTCTGGAGGAATACGGAATATTTCGGTAAGTCCTATTATATCGAAAGAATTTTTTTTCTATTTGTAAATTGCATAACAAGTGTTGAAAGGAATCCCAGTGAGCCTTTAGACTTTGGCAGTTGATGTGAAATAGTGAGAATCCGGCGTCTAAACTGCTAGTCTTAGGCCGAAAGTAACTAGGCGAAAAGTATTTACAATCGTTTATGTGGTTTTTGAATGGGGATTCGTCATTTTCTGTTGGGAACATACTTTTTCATTGTGGAGTCAGATAAAAACAACCCAAATCGACTGGGTTGAGTGAATATGAACCCAATTGGGTTCATATTCACTCAACCCAGTCGATTTGGGTTGATTTTTAACCCAACTGATTTTAGAGTGCAGAAAGGAGGATTTTTAAGGAAAGTTAATCAACCTCATCATCAATGTTCTGTCCGATATCCTATAAAAGGACCGTGCTCGTAAGAAACTTGTTGTTTTGTAATCTGACCTTCGAAGAGAGCGGACACAATGCAATCCAGTTGTGCATCAAAAAATGGTCAAGAGATTCGGACACCGATGAGTCGTCGGAACTATCAGAAGATATGGAAGAAGAAGAAGAAGAAGAAGACGTTTCCTGTGATGGGAACTATCGTCCAAAGTGCCTATGACAAATACCAGACAATTTTGGACAACCTTACGAACAAATATATCGAAGATGGAATGGATAGAGAAGATGCAGTTGAAACAGCATATAGAGCACTTCAAAAGAGGGTCAAAGAAGCCCATCAGTGAGAAATACATTAATACCCTTGTGTACATTAGAAATATTTGCAATGACTCAGTTCACAAGAAAATTCAAGAAACTGCCAAGCGTCTTCGTGAAAAAGAGGATTTTGACTTTGAAGAATCCCAGAAATATGCCTTGGAAAAGCGAAGATTTTTGTTCGACAGCCTTATGACAAACTACTCATTCAGAGTATATGATGAAGAAGATGAAGACAATTAGAAAAAAAGTATTAAAGGAGTGTTAGTATAAAAATAAACTCCGTTTTGAACGTCGAAGAGTGAAGAGTAAAGATGTCCGTGTCAACAACAGTGCTCAGATTCAAAGATGACTCACATATACAGATCTTCAAGAATGATGCTGGATTAAAGCTGACTTTCCAAGAAACTGGCTCAAGTGAATGGTGTGGTTAATGCAGCCAAGAGAAAAAATCTAGACATGGATGCTGGTGGAAAGAAACAAATATGCGTGGATACTGCCGATCATTAACCACCGAAGTTGCCACTGCAACCAAAAGAATAAAGACAGAAGAACTGACTGATGCTTCCAACACAAACAAGATGAAGTTACCACTAAGAACGAAGTTTCTACTGAAACAAAGAAAGATGTTTCCACTAAGAACGAAGTTTCTACTGAAACTAAGAAAGAAGTTACCACTACGAAGAAGCCTGAAGTTTCTACTACGAACGATGTTAGCACTACGAATGGAAGATTTAAAGAGGAACCAAACCAAGAATGAATTTCTACTCAAACCACAATGAAGTTTCTGCTGAAACTAAGAATGAAGTTACCACTGAAGCTAAGAATGATGTTCAGAAGACTGAAGTGATTACTACAAAAACAGCTAAAAGACAAGAAAGAGGAACCCAAAGATGCCAGACAGGAAATTTAAGTAACCAACAAAGCCAAGTTACCAGCTATCAATGAGAGAACGTGTTTTATCAAGAACCTTGCTAGACACTGGGAAGAAGCTCCCAACCCAAAAGAAGATGAAATGGCTAGCCCATGCGAGAAGAACTACAGAGACAAAAATGATGCCCTTGAGAAACTGATTGTATACTTGAATAAAAATGAATGAGATGTTATATATATTGTTGTTTGTTTTTTTTTTATCTACTATCCCAACAGAAGTACCCGGATGTAGCATGAAGTACCCCGGAAGTAAAGTTTCTACAACAAGTAGCCCCCAATAACACAATGTCAGGTATTCTCGAATACCGTGATGAGGCTAAGAGGAATGGTAAATTAGACCTCATTGAGGGATTTTTTCATGGCCCTCATGACCTCAAAAGAAAATGAGGCTAAGAGGGATAGTAAGTGAGGCCTCATTGTGGGCTTTTACATAGCCCTCATGGCCTCATACGACGAAAAAGGGATTCCATAGCCACAGGTGTTTTCCAAACAAATGGGATATGGCTGTTAAATACCGAGATGAGGGTAAGAGGGATAGTAAGTGAGGCCTCATTGAGGGATTTTTTCATGGTCTTCGTGCCCTCAAAAGAAAATGAGACTATGAGGGATAGTAAATGAGGCCTCATTGAGGGCTTTTACATAGCCCTCATGGCCTCATACGACTAAAAAGGGATTCCATAGCCCCATATATGAGGGCAAGAGGGATAGTAAATGAGGCCTCATTGGGGGATTTTTTCATGGCCCTCATGGCCTCAAAAGAAAATGAGGTTATGAGGGATAATAAATGAGGCCTCATTGAGGGCTTTGTCATAGCCCTCATGGCCTCATGCGACTAAAACTGGATTCTCCAGAAAGTATCCTCGATAGGCATCCTCAAATAATACAATACCAGGCCATAGGTATCCTCAAATACCGAAATGAGGCTAAGGGGGATAGTAAAAGAGTACTCGGAATAGGGTCCGAACTAACAAGAACCGACCAGAAAAGCTAAATATAGTAATAATAAGCTAAACTGTTCCAACTGAAAGGCTCTTCTACTCTACTGGAGTATACACCAGAACAAAGGAACATGGTCAGGTAGACGAAAACTATAGCATATATAGATAGAAGCAGATAATTCTGAAAGAATTCGAAATAGTACAACTTGTCGGATTGTTTATGGTAATTCTACGAATCGGGAAATTACTCCTGTACAAAGGAACATACCCCTATCCTAGAATAAACCATTGTGTCACATTGCAACCACGTGCTATCATAGAAACCAAGATGGCGGCCTCCAGTATACAAAATGGACGACGGAAACACGTATCACCCTAACAACACGAGCTGCGCATGCGCATTAACACCACGTATCGATATGGGGATGGCGTCACAAGATGGCCGCTCACGCGGGTTACCATGACAACACAACAGGACGTAACTGGGTCACGTGACATGACGTCACTTCCGGGGTCCTGCCAACCAGGGCCCTCAGGGTACATGCTATACTACTGACACCACTACAGAGACGGCGGAGGCACGGGGGCACGTGCCACTCCACTTCAGTTTCCGCAAATATTTTCGCAGTTACACAATAAGTTAAAATGGGCGCACGCAAACTTGTCAATATGCAGGCATTCCTGTTACATTATTTGCAAATTCAAACAGTATTTAGCCAAAGAATCACACTTTCGGTCACCCCAGTCCGTTTCTGCTACTTCAACCATCTTCCAATTCGAAGGCATATTCATCTAAACGAAAGACTATAGTGAGTTTGCCGATATAGGATTGCAACCTTTCTAATACTGTGACGAACTATGGTGGCATTGCAAATTTCTGCCCCTTCACTTCTATCTAGCTTACGCCGCCCTGGACCACTACCCCCCCCCCCCACCCCCATCCCCGTGCTCATCCTCCAGCGAGCCGGAAGCTCATATGGCCTTGACCCCGTACATGCAAGTGTAACCTAGATGACGGGCTATAAAGCCAGATTCGTCCATCGAACAAAAAGCCGGTGCATGGTGAAGTAAATTTTAATAATGGGAATGTAAAATGTTATAGGGGTGAAGGGGTTAACCATTTTTTCCTGGTATATATGTTAGTGTTAACACACAAATAAACTTGCTAGCCTATAATTATAGGCCAATAGACGCGTAAGATGAAAATTTGAGGAAGAGGCTGGCGGTATGCAGCTGGACACTATGCTGTAAGGTTCCACCGGGGTCCAGAGACGACATCCGTGTTGGTTACACATTTGGTCGTTTAAGAAAACTGAGTACTCGAAAGTCAGCGAGTGTTTGTGTCGTTCTATGGAACACAGTGTAGGGCAAAGGTCTGTGACTTATTTTGAAAACCAAAAACCCCATTGGGTACACGTCGAGACTTGAGATTCCATTACCTTTGGCGACGTGGAAAACGCCTAATTAAGCCTACGTTAACTCATCGCGTGCTGCTGGATCTTCCTGCCCAGCACAGGATTTCTCTTCGCAATGAAATCAGTATAATTTATGCACATTTAATAAAATTTCTTACCTGTAAATTGCACGAATGTTTTCACTAATGATTTCTTGAGTTAAAGCCATGGCTGCTTCAAAATATCATCATATTGAAAATACTCAACGGGTGTCGGGTAAGAGTTAAGCCTATGGTCTCGGTCATCTCTTATTCGAGTTGGTTGCACGAGATGTCACGTTCTTTTATATGGGTCTAAAACATGCTTCAGACATTGCCACGGGGCTGTTGTACGCATGTTCACCAATAAATAAATTCGAAACTGAAATGCTATTTCAGTGTAGGCCTACAGTTTGTTGGTTTGCTTATTGAGTTTTACGATATTTTGAACTGGCAAGGTCACCTCGTGTCGGGCAGATTTACGGGTGGGTGAAGCCTGAGTACCCGGAGAGAACCACCGAGCAGCAGCCAGCAACTGTCTCTCCGACTTATTTACTCTTTAAAAGCGGGCTGAACCTTTACCCAACGCAACGGCCAAAACCGGTCAGCGCTATTCACTAAAATCACCATTCAGTCTTCAATATATTTCTCAAAAACATAGCTTATGACCCCTCATTGGAACGAGCTCATTGAGCTCGTTCCAGTGAGGCGTCATAGGCTATGTTTTGGACGCAAAAAAAATATTTAAGAATTTTATTTCCAGGTGTCGTCTGCATTTCGTGTTAGGTAAAGGATTAAGGCAAGTACACCATCAACATGCAGTAACCCCGAATACCCATACAGCGCGTGCCCCCATCTGGGCAATCGGGTTTAAGTGTCTTGCCCAAGGTCACAACGCAGATACCACTAGTCAGGATAACGCCGATACCACTTGTCAGGATCAAACCGTCGATCTCTCGGATTAAAGTCCAATGCTCTAACCACTACACGAGCCACCTTGATGTCTGTTTATATACGATAATGACGCCAGGTAACAAAACGCCATTTGAGATTGACTGGTAACCAGTCTATCTTTCAGTTCCATTCTTCAGTTCGCTGAACTCGGACATCCATGGGTGCAGTCGGGGTGACGTGGAGTGGGGCACACAGACAGAAAGATACAGGAACGCCTTGGCCTTCTCGCATGCTAGGCGAAAGGTGAAAACATATCTGACGTTAACTTGGGGGGTGGGGTGGTGGTGGGAGGTGGGTGAGGAAGCTTCTGACACCCCTGGAGTTTTTTTCTGATAATAACCAATGGTTCTCGTTATTTCTCTTTTTGGGAAAAAGATTCTTTCAATTCAGTGTCTTGCATTGTCTACTAAATTAGTCAAATATATGGCTTTGTGTTGTGTTATCTTTTCATCAATGGCGATGGAAATGGATCGGGTGGGGAAGAGGCCTCCCCGTTTGATGAATAAGAAATTACTCATGGGAGTTTTTAAATCCACATTTCATTATATAACCCTTTGCGAAAGGCAAATAGAAGATGGTGCACTTGACCAGCAAAGCAAAGCAGGAATAAATAAAATTTTCATTTTATTACAAAATACATAGCTTATGGTCCTTATTGAAACGTATCCAATGCACCGGTTCCAGGAGGAGCTATAAGCAATGTTTTTGAAGTAACATTTGAAAAATAACTATAGTGCCTCCCTCGCACCCTCAACTTTCTGCTTTCCGTATATTCGCCAGTGAGGTATCTAACCCACCACAGTGACCACACATCCCCACCTCTTCACAAATCATGAGGACATTCCGGCTCAGAACTTTTTTAGTGGGTTGAGTGCAAGAAGCCACTATCAGGGCTTTCAAAAATGAGGATACCATTTCAAAAGCCAACATTTCCTTGCTCATGTTTCATTTTCAGTCGAACGCATATAATATCTTATTTACATAAAATTGTTCTATTACAAATTACTGGAGAGTGCCTGTTGGCACTCTCCAATAATTTGTAATAGAAGAAATTTTGAATAACATATTCTGACGACCAAAATAATTTAGCCATCAACCAGTTAGGAGCGTTTCGGAGAGAGACAGAGACAGAGAGTGAAAGGGGGAGAAAGAAAGTGGCAGCTTATAATAAACCCAGTAACGCTTTGGTTTCTTTGGCATGAAATTCAGCAGAATTATGAGATAAGTCCGCGTTTCATTTCACCTTCACAGAAGAAAATAGAAGTTTGACTGTGATTTTGTTGTTATTTTTGTGGAGAGTCTAAATAAAAAAAAGAAGCTATGTTGAATTATAAAACAAAATTAAAATGAATCATTTTTCAAGAAAATGGATCGATCTTTCAGCCAACCACGAGATGTGACGGCGTAAGCTTATGCAGTGAAAGGGATGAATAAACAGTATATATAAGAGTCATATTTCAATAGGAAAATTTCCAGACGCATATTTTATCCCGAAGCAGAGGAGAAAAGCGTGTTGTGTAAAAAAGACGCAAGAAAATGAGAGAAATTGTTCATGTTCAAGCCGGACAGTGCGGCAACCAAATCGGTGCTAAGGTAAAAAAATTTAATTTTATAGTTTTCCCAAATAATTTTTCCAACTTTTATCTTAATGCCACGCCTCTTTGATTTCATTCATTCAATATTTTACAACCAATAGTACAACGTGCCACCAAGTGCCACTGTACTCATTTCCCGATTTTCTTCTCTTTATTTGTCTTTCTATTTTTGCCTTTGAACCTCACACCTTTAACCCTTTACCCAACGAATCGCCCGCATCCGCCCGCGTAATATGTAAATTCAGCATTTGAAAAAAATATTATTTTTCAAAACATTTCAACAAAACCATATCATTTGAACCCTCGTTGGAACGAGCTCGCCGAGCTCGTTCCAACGAGGGGGTCACATGATATGGTTTTGTTGAAATCTTTCGAAAAATTAAAAAAAAAATGATATTTAAAATAATAAACAGAGATCATTACCATTATGTGGATGTACAAAATATGTATCCGAGTCGAGCTCCGGGTTCTAAGGGCAGATCACGACGAGTCGTGATCTAACCTTAGAACCCGGAGCGAGACTCTGACACATATTTTGTACATCCACATAATGGTAATAATCATTTTATCTTACAATATATTGGGGATAAGTCAAGAATGTAGACGAATATATAACGAACTATTTATTCGTACAGATGAACAAAAAGAAAAAAAAATGGAACTCACGCGAAAGGAACGTGCTTGTATCCGACCCCCTGATACAAACATCTGTGTCAGGGGGTCGGATACACGACAGTTGCGGAGCTAATACAGACGAAATACATGTTGATTGTAAGATAAATTTTGATATCGTCTGCGTTGGGTCAAAGGTTAAATCACTCATTAAGGCCTCTGCCGATCGAAATATAGTTGTTAAACGGTAAACTGATCATGGACTTTGAACTCAAGAAAAGAGTGACGAGGGTAATTTTATTTCACTACTTTTGGCCTAATGAATTTGAAAATGGTTTGTGTGTACTGTTCTTATGGTAGCACGTGCTGTGCGTCTTCCAGTTGAATTAAGTTTGGGGCTAAAAGCACCGAAAATATCGGTCTTAATTCCTTCTTCAAGGAGAAGACCGACTTTTGATAGCTATTCTCAGAAGCCCACACCCACGCGGATTTTCTCCTCGAAACTGTGTATGTTGGGGGTTGGTACGAAATGCACTTCAAAATTAAGTCGATCCAGTGGCGATGGCGCCAGGATTTCGATTTGGGGGGCCTGTAGACGTAAGATGTGGGGGTTCAAGGTCGAGACGCAGAAGGCATCTCCCGGAGGCCTGAGCTGGGGAGGGTTTGGGAGGGCTGTCCCCCTCCCGTTGGTGGTGATCTGAGGAAAATTCATATTTGGACGCCCCGGAGCGATATCTGTGCGTTTCTACAACACCCGGTGTGGTCTTCAAAGGCCCCCAGATTGTGTCTAAAATTGGGCTCACATCATTATTTGTAAACGTTTCCTCGATGTATTAGGCCTATCATGTAAATACAGTTTTTATTCGTATTGCTGCAATATCTGCGAACTATTTTCACGAAAAGCACATTAAACTTTATCGGTAAATAATAATTCTGCCAAAACAAAATAGTAAAAAAAAATGCCATCATCGTCCGTATAATGTTGTCGGGCGGTCGGTACATATATTACAGGTCGTTTTGGGGACATCAATACAGGCATTTCCTTTATATATAAAGAAAATGCCCGTTAGACATTGTAATAACGATTTATTATTTATTTATTTATTGGTGTTTAAGGTCATATACTTATGTACAATGGCCAATCATGACCGTGACAGTTTTATGAGTGGAGGAAGCCGGAGTACCCGGAGAATCCAGTAATCCAGTGATCAAGAAACTTTCCAGCTGATATTATAATGTCAAAGAATATTGCTGCAGAAACAATATCCAATAAATTATAATGAAATGTTCACTCAGAATTCAGCAGTTTCCAATAAATTCTGATAAAGCATTCAGCAAAATTCAAATGAAATTAATATCCAACAAATATTTGCTCCTCGGGTAGTTTGAATATTATCCAGTTGAATCCTTTTCCACCAAAAAAGATGCTCAAATCACAAAACAATATTCCGTAGAATATATATTAAACTCAGCTGCTATCCAGAATAATGCATTGCCCTGTAATACTTATCTCCAATGCTGAATTAATAAACAATAGCCAGTCACTGCTTAATGCTGTGTGAGATGAAAGAATGTCAGAAGTCTATTGACAGACTTATATAGTCTTCAAATAGAAAGTTCCAGATTGAAAATGTCTCCAATGTTTTATTGTTCCATTAGTTATGATTGACTGAATAAAGTCACCACATTAAATTTCTAGATGATTCTGTCTCATGTTAAGTAAACAAGTGTGATCTGAGCATCTTTTGCATTGAAAAGTGTCTCCAAAATGTGAAGAGAATTTATATCTTCTTCTGTGAACCACGATTTATTCTTGTGGAAACACAGGATTCAAATGGATAATTTTTAACCTACCTATGGAGCAAATACTTGTTGGATTCCATTTGTATTTCACTGAGTGCTTTATTAGAATTAATTGGAGACTGCAACTTTACCTTGGACTAACTTATAAGTATTTCTGTTTTATTCTTTCTGTAAAACATAGAGTGTAAAAGATATTGTATCCTTTTCATATTATTTTTTTTTTATTATATTTTAGAATAGTTAATTTGGAGTTACTGTTGTTGATTCTCAGATTTCTTTCTGTTACCATTATGGTTATTACACGCCATAACAAACAACCATCATTTAAAACTCAAAAGTCTCAAGTACTCCCCCAAAAGACCACAAATCACTTCTAAATTCAGTCCCCAAAAGTCCTCAATAAACACAAAATGACTACCCCCAGTCCCAATAGTCCTTAAACTAATGTCATCTGTCCCCAATAGTCGCCATAGCACTATCCTCTAATACCACTCCTCCATATTTCTCAACAGTCTGAAAGCTCCCAAACCATATTCCTTTGAGACTGGCAGTCTAACAACATACACAAAAGTCTAGGCTAGTCCTCACGCACCATAAAAGCTATATTCTAAAAGTGAGGTGTATAAAAGATCTTGTACTCCACAATCCACTAGAGAGTACACTCCACTCAAACTGAAATGGAAATAGTATGCCATTAATTAATTTGTAATGACAAGTTATTGAGTCATAATTACAAGTTAGCTATTTCGTAATTGCAAGTTATTAATTCATAATTAAAGGCTATTGACTAAAATCTACTGGGCACTTCCAGGTTGCCAAAGTTTAACCACCATTGTGTGTAGTTCCAATTTTGGTGAGTTTCTTCAGGGCTTATATTTCATCTAAATTTAGGAGAATCTATTTGGATTCTTGCGAAAATGGTTGATTGAATCCATACCTGCTATGAGTGTCCCAGGATGCCACCATGATTGAACCTCTGTTGTATACTGATAACACATGTTAACCCTTTACCTAACACAGCTTTTTAAATTTTAAAATATAAACTAAATTTGATATTTGAAAAAAGCAACAACAATGTTTAGCAATAAAACCTTACAAATATGGCTGTCATTGGAACCAGCTGATTGAGCCAGTTCCAATGACAGCCATATTTATACAACTTTACGACAAAGTGTCGGGATATTTCAGGTCATCCTACAAGAGGTGACCCTGGCTGTCGAAAGTATTATTAAACTCCAATAAATAAATAGATTTCAGGTCATTAGCCTTGTATTGGTTAATTTGTGCTTGATGTATTTGGTAAAAGGGTTAAATTGACTTATTTTTTTTCAAGTGAATCCTAGCAGAGGTGCAACGCGAATCTACATAGATTCTCGCTGGTTTTATTGCACGAATCTTTGTGTGAATTGATTCTTGGATTCTCATAGAAATATAAGCCCTGTTCTTGTCTGACATGTAGATGTACAGTACGTGGAGAGTGTATTATCACTAAATCACCGCAGAGAGGAGATTCCACCCAAGTAATAATTGCAAATTTGTTGCAAAGCACAACAAGCACAAGCTAAGTTCCAGCCAATGGACCTCCGGGTAATACCCGGAGGTCCATTGGCTGAAACTTTGCACATGTTTTTTGTCTACATGTACAGAATTTGACAGTGATGCTTTGGGTGATAACTCCACTTCCCAGGTGATTTAGTTACAATCCACTCTCCACGTACTGTAGAACACATTTTTCAACATGCAGGCTTTTTGGTGGCCTTGTTGATGGAAGTTGTAGTACATTAGCAGTGGTTTCTAATGAAGTCTTATCTACCTGTGCAGGCAGCAAAGACTTCACTAGACACAGCCACAGAAAATAAGTAGAACTCTTAACCCTCTGAGTATTTTCAGAATATTTTTCACCAAATTGAGTCATGGCTGCTGTGAAGCAGCCACGACTAGATCTGATGAAAAATTCATGTAAATTTAACCCTTTACCCAACGTAGATGATTTCAAAATTTATTATTTTAAATATCATTTTTAAAAATGTTTAAAAAAAATTTCAACAAAACCATATCATGTGACCCCTCTTTTGAACAAGCTTGATGAGCTCGTTCCAAAGAGGGGTCACATGATATGGCTTTGTTGAAATGTTTCAAAAAATAATATTTTTTCATCTGCTTAATTTGCATATTACGTGGACAGATGCGGACGATTCGTTGGGTAAAGGGTTAATTCAAGAAATTATTGGCCAAAAAGGTCCATTCAGTTTAGGGGTGAAGGGGTGAGGAGGAGTGTGGTTAAATGTGTCCAAATTATACTTAGTTCAGTGGCAAGAGATTGTATGGCCTTGGAAGGAATATCTGTCAGTAGATGCAAGGAGTTAAGGACACTTTCATAAACTAATGACAAGAAGCAAATGAGCAGTTTGTGAGAATCAAAGATGATTCTCATTGTTTTCCTAGCGAGAATCAATTGTGCAAATCAATTCTTTCGTGGAGGGTGGGGGGGGGGGGGGTGGGGGGGTGGGGGGTCATCAGGCCTCACAATCACTATGGATAATGGAGAAAACATTGGATAGAACTTTTCACTTTGTAACCTACTGGCCCAAATGCTTTCATGTTTGACGGCGGCGCCAGGATTTCAATTTAAGTAAGATATGGGGGGGGGGGGGGGGGGGGGGGAGGAAGGGTCAAGGTCGAGATCCAGGCTTGAGCTAGAGGAAGATAGGGGAGGAGGTAGTTCAGCTATCTGAAAGTAGTGACTACCTCCTTTAAGGGGGATAGCCACTACATTCAGATTGCTGAACTAGGGAGAAGGGTGTCCCCCTCCTATTTGTGTGGGGCAGGGGGAGGGATATCTGAGCATTTCTACAACACCTGACATGATGTGTGTTGTGTGCCATTCTCGGGTTTGATATTGGGTTGGAAAGCCAGTGTCAGATAGTAATTTGAAGTTTGATTTGGGGGGGCCCAACGGAAAGTGTGGGGGGGGGGGGCAGGCCCCCAAGGCCCCCCTGTGGCATGCCACTGGATATAGTACAAATAAATCTTTGCCATCATAATACTCAAATTTCATTGTAACCTGTTGTGTGCTCATGGCTCAATTTATTGAAAAGCTCTGAAAGCCACTTTAGTGGCATTGCATTGTATGCATTCAATTGTTGTTTCCTCGGCATGGAAAAAAAAAATTATAAAAATTGTTTTGCTACTATTTATTGGAGAGTGCCAATATGTACCAATACAAGTATTTTGAAATTATTGGGCTTTCTATGAGGGCCGAATTTCAGCTTAGTGCAATATGGGGAACAATCTTTAAAAATCTTCTTCAGATCCACCATACAGAATTTTTTGATATTTGGTATACAACATCTTTCGGGGGTCAGATTCAAGTTTGTTCAAATCAAGTTCATGGATTAGTATTTAGGCTCCCGAATTTGAACTAGTGCAATATGAGGAAATTTCTTTAAAAATCTTCTTCAGATCCGCCAGTCAGAATTCTTTCATATTTGGTGTATTACATATCAAGATGGGTCAGATTCAAGTTTGTTCAAATTGGGTCCCTGAGTTAATATTTGGGCTTTATATTGAAGCCAAAGTTTAACTTAGTGCAGTCCTTTTTGGGGGGGGGGGGAGGGGATTCAAGTTTGTTCAAATAGTGTCCCTGGGTTAACAACACTTTTGACAGCCGGGGTCACCTTATGTAAGACAGTTTTATAGGTGAGGAACCGGAGTAGCCTGAGAGAAACAAGGAGCAGTTACAAGCAACTGTCAGACTCCCCAACATACAAACTCTGTACATTCAGGGTTAACATTGGTTGAAGACAAAACATTGACTGAAGACAGTATGCCTAAGTACATAGCATCACCGTGCCCCCACCGTGCCCCCACATTGCAATCAGGATTAAGTGCCTTACCCAAGCATACAATGCAGTTGCCCCTGGTGGCCTGTGGTGGGAATTGAACTGTGAATCTTTCAGTTTGAAGTCCAATGCCATAACCAGCACTTTTTATTGTATTGTTCAATTGTGATTTGGCTGAATTAGCCATGTATTTAAAACTCGGGAAGAGCTGTGGCTCAGTAGGTAGAGATGCAGGCTGCAAGCCGAGAGGTCCTCGGTTAGAATTCCACCTGTGGCAACCACATTGTATCCTTGGGCAAGACACTTAACCCTTTACCTTACATGAAATGCAGACAACACTTGCAAACAGAATTCTTGAATAATTAATTTTTAAAATTGTTTGTCTCAAAAATATAGGTTATGACCCCTCATTGGAACAAGCTCAAGGAGGTCATGACCTATGTTTTTGAGACATAAAATGAAAAAATAATGAAAATTAATTGGCGATTTTTGTGAATAGTGCTGGCCGGTTTTGGCTGTTACATTAGGTAAAGGGTTATTCCCAGTTGCCCATGTGGGCACGGTGGTGTTGTGTACTAAAGCATACTGCATGTTAATTTTGCACTTGTCTTCAAGCAATGCTAACCATGCTTGTGTGGAGTTTGTGTGGTGGGGAGTCTGACAGTTGCTCGCCATTGCTCGGTGGTTCCCTCTGAATACTCTGGCTTCCTCCACCCATAAAACTTTCCAATGCGAGGTGATCTGGCTGTCAAAAGTGTCATCAAACCCCAATAAATAAATAAATAAATTTAAAACTCGCCTCAATGTTCAGTGTTCATCACCACAACCTGCCATTCTTAGTTGAATCAGATTTTATATAATTATGTTTTATTCAAACCATTCTGAGGATAACAATTGATATTATTATATTTTTAGTTTTGGGAAGTAATATCTGATGAACATGGAATTGATCCAACTGGCACATACCACGGTGATTCAGATGTTCAGCTTGAGAGGATCAATGTTTACTTCAATGAAGCAACAGGTAATGTGTGTGAATTTATTTTGTGTGTGTGTTTGCCAGTTTATTGCCTTGGAATTCTATATATTCTAGTCATATAAATTATGCAATGTGTTAAATTCATTATTGATTACATGATCACAGACATGTGTTTTTAACTGAAGTCTGCCAAGACTTTTTCAATATGTTTTATCTTAGTACGCGAGTAATAGCATTCCAAAAAGGAGGTTCCTGTACTCCTTTTCAAATATTACAAATAGCAGGAAGCAAACTGAAAATTTTCATTCTTTGTTTCAAATATGTAATGATCAGCTATGTGTGTGTGTGGTGGGGAGCTCATTTCACCGAGGGGTCACAAAGAGGCAGCGCCAGGATTTCGATTTTGAGGGGGAGGGTGGCCTGGGTGGGGGTGGGGGCTAAGAAAGATATGGGGGTCCAAGGTCAAGAAGCCAAAGGCATCTCCTGAAAGCCACAGGCCTGATGGGGGGGGGGGGGGATGGGGGGGCTGTGAGGGGGTGTGCCCCTCCCATTGGTGGGGGTCTGGGAAATCTCCCCCAGGAAAAGTTTTCATATTTGGATGCCCTGGAAGCGGTATCTGAGCGTTTCTACAATTCCTAAGGTGGTATTCAAAGGCCCCCCCCCCCCCCCCCCGATTGGTTCTAGGCCGTTTTGGGGACACTGCAATATAGGCATAAACTGTATATACAAAAAAAGCATGTTAGACATTGTAATAACAATTAATGGGACATGTTGTGTATTGTTGTGTGCAGTTTATGGGTGTGATATTGGCTGAGAAAACCATGGTCAGATAGTAATTTGAACATTGCGGGTGGGTGGGGGGATGGGGAGAAAGTGGGGAGCCCAGCCCCCCCCCCCCCCCCCCCCCCCCCCCCTACAACACTGCCACTGGGGTCATATGATATGGTTTTGTTGAAGATTTTAGCAAAAAAATTGAAAAAGATATTTAACCCAACATAATGGCCAAAACCTGCCAGTGCTATTCACAAAATTATTCACCATTCACTTTTTATTACCTTTTCATTTTTTGTCACAAAAAACATAGCTTATGACACCTCTTTGAGCTTGTTCCAATGAGGGATCCTAAGTTATGTTTTTGATGCATAAAATCAAGAACATTAGTGATTCAAGAATTTTTATTTGCAAGCGTGGTCTGCTTTTTGTTGTCTGATAGATCAACCTCATCATGCTTGTTCCAGGGAGTGGTTAAAGCTATTTTCTGGCAGAAAATATTTTTTAAAATAATAAAAGCAGAATGTGAACTATTTTCTGGTTATTACGAAAACATATTTAAAGTGTTGTTGTGAGGTCATATTAGGTAGTTTTAAACCCTAATATAGTAAATAACCGGTATTTACTCTAAGTATTGATACACTCTATATATTGATACACCCTGGTTTTGCTAAAAAATTACTTTTCAAAACTGCGCTAATAATTGAGACGGGTCAAAAACTATTTTTCTAAGTATTGATACAAACCAGGACAAGGACGTCTGCTATGTGATCGTACATTTGGTTGAGATATTCTTTTGAATGAAACTATACTTCATTTCCTTGTATATTGTTTGTATTTATTAAAATATTTTGACTGTGTCAAAAGTACTTGTATCTGTACTCTGTTGTGATGAAAACAAACTTTTGTTGTGTACATTTGATTGAAACTTTGTTTCTTTTTTTTTGATTAATTAAAATATAAGAATTCCTTTATTTTAATTGTTCAGAGAGAGAGCTGATGATTCATTTTAGATCGTTTGGGACAAATGGCCTCATTTTTAATAAACCCACCACATTTCCGGCTAGTGAGAATTTTTTGCTCACCTGACTAGAATTTAAGGTAGGCTGTTAATGTCACATGACATCCATGACATCATATTACATCCTGTGTTATACTTCTTACTTCCTGCATCTATGAATATTTTATATTTCTGAATTCCAGAGAATCAATAGATCAGATCCCACTGATCATTGGATGTTACCTTCAATTTTGGTAAATAAATTAATGTACCCTAATGGGAACTATGACCTGAGAAATAGTTCTAATTTAAACTGGTTGAGTGCTTGAAGCCACTATCATGGCTTTATACTGAAAAGTGCTGAAACCCACTTTAGTGGCTTTACATCATATATGGCAATCATTTGTTGTTTGCTAAGCAGTAGCACGAAAATTTTTAAATATAAAACAGATTTGTCACATTTCATTTGGAGAGGTTCGGCAGGCATTCTCCAATAAATTGTAACAAAAATAATTATTTATTAACAAAATCTAGCTAAACTAAGGCTCCCCTGTAGGTGGAATGGTATCATTTAACCCTTTGCCTAACGAATCGCCGCATCCGCCTGCAAATTTTGCAAATTCAGCAGTTGAAAGAAATATATTTTTCAAAATATTTCAACAAAACCACATCATGTGACCTCACATTGGAACGAGCTCATTGAGCTCGTTCCAATGAGGGGTCACGTGATATGGTTTTGTTGAAATTTTTTTTTTAATTTTATAAAATAGTAATTAAAATATTAAATTTTGATATCATCTGTGTTGGGTAAAGGGTTTAACAAAATATACACATTAGAAATCACCTTTGAGAAACAATTTAGCACTCAACCAATTAAAAACAAATAATTTCCTTTTGCGGTGAGCTGATGTTTGGTATCATGCTGCCTTGAAGAATGTACAGTACTGGAGAGTGGATTGTAACAAAATCACCCACAGAGTGGAGTTATCACCCAAAGCATCACTTTCAAATTCTGTAGATATGGACAAAAAACCTGGAGGTCCATCGGCTGAAACTTTGCTTGTGCTTGTTATGCTTTGCAACAAATTTGCAATTATTGCTTGGGTGGAATCTCCATCCAGGGTGATTTAGTGATAATACACTCTACAGGTACTGTAGATTTAATTAAAGTAACCACAGAGAGGCAGCATGTAATATCTTTGTATCAGTTCACTATTTTTACAAATGCTGTATAAATGTATAACTAAATTGATATGCAACATTACAATGAAATCCTGTTAATCCTTTAGCCAATGTAACAGCCAAAACCGGCCAGAGCTATTTACAAAATTCACCATTCAATTTTCATTATTTTTTTTTACTTTTTGTCTTAAAAACATAGCTTATGACCCCTCATTGAAACGAGCTGAATGAGGGGGTCATAAGCTATGTTTTTGAGACAAAAAATGAAAATATTCTTTTTTCAAGAATTTTGTTTGCAAGTGTCGTCTGCTTTTCGTGTTAGGTAAAGGGTTAATTAATTAGCCATATTACTATTGAAAAATATTTGAATAATAGGAGAATTCAATTAACCCTTTACCTGATATTGTAGCACTATAAACTAGAGATAGAATTTTGTTGAAAATTGGTTTGCAGGCAATAACTTTATTTATTTTCTCCAGTCAGTCAAATTTATAGATATGTCATTTGGTAAGGTGTCTCTTTGAAAAGGGAAAGACTCTTGATTTTGAAGTCTGCAGTCAGAAGGTTGGAGGTCATGGGATTGTTACAGTAAATAGGACTTGATCAAAATTGGTTTTGAAACAGAAACTTAAACTTGAGTTTTATTTGACATAATGCACACCAATCATACATAGAAGGAAAATAGTCCTATCGATTTTCAGGCTTATCAACAAAAGGTCAAGTGTATTATTTATTAAAAATAACAATTTTGGGTCATAAAACACTATTTCTTTTTCCACCACCGAACCAAACTTGCAGAATGAATTAAATTTATTATATATGCAAGATTCACTTCTATGAAAGAAGAACTCAACCGATCTTCAGGCATTTTTTTGAAGATCAAGGTGACGTTTCCTAAAAATGTCACTTCTTAGTTTCTGGGCCATACCATTAATTTATAGCTGAACCAAACTTACAGAATGTATTCGCATAAATTTGGAAAAAAGGAGAACCTTGTCAATTTGACTTGAGCCAGAGGGTTAGAGGTCATAGGATTGTTAATGTCAGAACTTTGTCAGATATTGGTATAATTTTGGATAACAACTTTACTTTTTTGAAACACACATCAAACAAATTTACTGGTAAAGAACCCCCATCAGTTTTGGAGTATGCATTGTTATTAATCCTTTGAAACACGAGAGGCTGCTTTACTGGCCTAGGGACCTGGTATGTCATACTTTCATTAACCCTTTACCTAACATAGTGGTAAAAAACGGTCAGGAAATTGACCAAAATAAGCCTACCACATCCTAAATATCTTACAAATGCCTCGATAAAACCATACAAATATGGATATCATTAGTACTCATCGAGCTGGTTCTAATGATATCCATATTTGTATGATTTTAATGAAAAATTGTGAGAATTTTTTTCGAAAAATGTGAAATTTAAGGCTTTAATAAAATTAAAAAATCTGTTTCTCAGGCCTTCCCCGCATGGTCCCTTTGGCTGCCGCATGCTCTTTTTTTATGACCAATGCAAACTTGAAAAAATAAAAATTAAATGTTTTGTGTCTGATATTTTACACAAGTTAATAAAATTGATAAATTTGTCCCTTGAGTACAACAAGGCTTTGCAATGCTTTAGCATTGAAAAGCCTTGTTGCACCCAAGGAACGAAATACACCACCACCCTTGCTATTCTGTAGATTATGAGGCCTGAAACATGAAATAAACCAAGAATATGAACTTCTGATGGCAAAGAAATAATTACAAAAATAAATATAAAATATAAAATGCCCGCCTGCATGCACTTTTACAAAACTTGACCTGAGAAACAGAACATCTACTTTGTGTGGCCTAATTTTTTTTTTTAAAAAGCTGTTTTAGGTGAAGGGTTAAATAGGATGCCTGCTAAGTCAAGGGTGGGGTAGACCAATCAATATTTTCAACATGCAGCTCTAAGGCTGCACATTGAAAATATTGATTGGTCTACCCCCAAATAATGAATATGGACTCTTCTAATTGCTGCATTTGAACTAACATGGAAGATACTACCAGTGTTCAAAGAGTAAAAAGATTATGGAGTAATTAAAGTAATTCAACCAGTGGATATGTGATCCTCTCTGACATTGGATTTTCTATTGTTACAGGTGGAAAATATGTTCCTCGTGCTGTTCTTGTTGATTTGGAACCTGGCAACTATGGACTCTGTCAGGTCGGGACCATTGGACAAATCTTTAGACCTGATAACTTTGTATTTGGACAGAGTGGTGCTGGGAACAATTGGGCCAAAGGTCATTACACAGAAGGTGCTGAATTGGTGGACTCAGTATTAGATGTAGTCAGGAAAGAGGCTGAGAACTGTGATTGTTTACAGGGCTTCCAGTTTACACACTCGCTTGGTGGTGGAACTGGTTCAGGAATGGGAACACTTCTGATCAGCAAGGTCAGAGAAGAATATCCAGACAGAATAATGAACACATTCTCTGTTGTACCATCTCCAAAGGTTTGTTTGTACTTATATGATTTTATTACTTTCCAAAGTGTGATTTACTGGGATTTCCGGGTTTGATTATAAACGATAATTTCACATTATGCAATCTAACAATTGTGTCATGTATCCGTGCATGCAAACGAAGACGCTTTGCCAGGGGTGTAATGTGGACTTCATTGTTTTTTGAACCCTTTACCTAACATGAAAAGCAGACAATACTTGTAAAAAAATTCTTGAATAACTATTATTTTCATTTTTTGTCTCAAAAACATAGGTTATGACCCTCGTTGGAACAAGCTCAACGAGCTTGTTCCAATGAGGGGTCATAACCTATGTTTTAGAGACAAATAATGAAAATTAATGGCGAGTTTTGAGAATAGCGCTGGCCATTTTTGGCCGTTATGTTAGGTAAAGGGTTAAATAATATAACTATCGATAATAATGAAAAGTAATAAACAGAGTAATCGCTGGACTGGTTACGTGAAATAATTCATTTGAGGCGAGGAACTATACTGTAAAACGCGCATGCGCATTCGCGCTCTTGTGATTGTACAACGTCCCTCACCTCTCATGAATTATTTCACGTAACCAGTCCAGTCAAACGATTACTCTCTATTAAATTACATGTTCACATGTGATAATGGAGAGTTTTAACAGGATGAGTGCTGGAAACAAAATTTGGACTTTACTCGGAGAACACAAAAAAAAAAACCCACATAAAAACCCGTAAAAACTTCATATTCTGTGGATGTGCTTCATATCATTGAAGTGCAATTATTATACCCCCAACAAGCAAAGTTTAGGGGGGTATATAGGAATCACTTGGTATTAATGTTGCCCACCACCAGAGGGTGTGTTACAAATAAGGTTGAAATGCCTGTCTACAAGGTAAAGGTCACAGATTTAGTTCAAGTTTACATACCCCCATATCCAAATCCAACTGTAACAAGTCGTATCCGGCTGAGAACTTTGATGGACCTGAAGGATATTAATGATACTTGGTATTATTGTTGCCCACTATCAGAGAGTGTGTTGCATGGGTGGGGGGAGGGGGGGGGGGGTATTCTTGGTCCCAAGTTGGGACAGGCCTCATCCAGTTTAATCTGATTGTAATTGTCTTGTTACAATTTATGTAGGCACTCTTCCATACAATTGTAACCAGGCAAAGACATGTGAATAAATTTTGCTTACCACAAATAATTTAGCACTCTACCAGTTTATGGAATAGTTGATGCTTGCTGAAGACGTTACAACTAAAAGGTTGTTGAAGGTGTTACAATAAAAGGTGGTTAAAGAGGTTGTTTGTCAGGAGTGCAGATACAGACAGGGCAAGTAAGATACTAAGAATGTGTTTCTGGGTTTTTAGAACCCTAGCACCCTCACCTCACCTAGTTGTGATGTTTGAAGGATGGAGGTAGCATGTGCAGCAGGAAGCAACCAGAAGTATTTTTTAGTGACCTGACTAAACATAAGCAAAGCTTAAGTTCAGGTCCCATTGGTGCAAAGCCTTCTGCACTCCACTAAAGCAAGTGAGGTTAAGAGTCTAGTTCAGTAATGTAACACAAGTGCCTGACACAGGTCAGCAGGCCTGCCATTTTCAGGAGAGAAATTTATTGGCTCGCTACTGCTCGCCTTGAAAAATCTGAGGAGGGCGAAAAATAGCCCTCCTAGCCTCAGAAAATAATGATTACCCCAACAGCCTATTCCTAAAACCCACAGGTTTTCAGATCTCTGCTCTGTTAGTGATCTCTGCATATGGCCACACTGCCCCTCCCACACCTCCGAACCTTATCTGGGCCCGGAGGTGTGGGAGGGACAGTGTAGCCGTCTCAGAGACTACCTGTTTTGCAGCACCAATATAAAATGTATAAGCCCACTAGGCAGAATTCGTTAAAAGTACAACTTCATTTTTCCACTTTCAGCTTTTGTAAGCTTGAGGAGAGCTTATTACTCCCCTAGGCCCAAATGCGAGGCGAGCAATTTTTAGCCCTCCTGCATTTTTAAGAATGCCAGGCCTGGGTCAAAATGTGAATGCATTGATCACTTATTCACAAGTCCTATATGCTGAGACCCTAGAAACCACACTAACAGGCTTTAGTGTTACAATCATGTACAGTTAAAACTAGAAGTCCTGTCATGAAATGCGCACAAATAACACGTTGATATGCGCGTTAATATACGCGTTATGGCCCAAGTAAAGCTATCAAATTCTGTACATATGGCCTGTGCACAAGCAATGTTTCAGCCAATGGACCTCCGGGTAACCCGGAGGTCCATTGCAGAAACATTGCATGTGTTTGCTTTGAGTAACCAAGAGAAACTGCCGTGCTTTGGATGCCATTTGATATGGCAATTGCGCACAATCCCAACGTGCAATTAAGCCTAGATAAGCGCACTATTCGTGACAGGACTTCTAGTTTTAACTGTACCCTGGAATCAGACTTCCGAGACATTGACAGGTACCTACCTTGACTCCCCTTAAGACTTACCAGGTGGTGATGGAGTGGAGAAAGAAAAGTGAAACATCTTCGCTGGAATTTTACTTTGAACTGACAACTAAAGGTAAAATCTTGATATTATGTTCAGAATACAAAGGACCAACCTCCTAGACATTTCCTACATAGCAAAGCTGATGAACTCATGCCACACAGTGAATTTTGCCAAATACTACTTAATCAACCATTAATGAGACCATACAGTAAACAGGGAGAATTCATTAATAGGAACAATCAACCTACCGGTATGTGGCGGTTCAATGCATACAAATTGTATGCTCTAAATGATAGTGTAAGAATAAGATTTTATTTATTCTAACGAAACGTAATCTCACCCCTGGATAAAAACTAACTAATTATATTTCTTCTCAGTTTTGAACTTGGGCATGATGTAATACATCTAATTTGGACTCTGCCATCAAACGAAAATAACAAGCAATTAGAGAGCGCGGTCAGGCTCAATAGGCAGAGATGCAGGCTGCAAGCCGAGAGGTCCTTAGTTTGAATCCCTCCTACAAACAACTATGTTGTGTCCTTTCACAAAACACTTAATCCCAATTGCCCATGTGGGGGCACAGTAGCTTTGTGTACTAAGGTGTACTGCACATCGATGGTGCACTTGTCTTCAAACGAATGCTAACCCTGCTTATGTGGAGTTTGTATGTTGGGGAGTCTGACAGTTGCTCACCATTGCTTGGTGGTTCTCTCCAGGTACTCCAACTTCCACCCATAAAACTGTCTATAAAACATGAGGTGACCCTGGCTGTCAAAAGTGTCATTACACCCCAATAAATAAATAACAAGCAATTAACCTTCTGCACAATGAGGTTGAAACATAGAAATTTCAAGCTACAAATTTTTCACACAATACAACTTGGAATTTAATCAATTCACTCTTGTTTGAGAGAGCTTATATTCTTATTACTATAGCATATTACTATTATTATTTATTATCTTGTTTAAATTCCACCATATCAATGTTCAGAGGGTTACACTCAAGCCTGGAGGGGGTGCGGTGGCATTGCAGAAACGGTTCTTGTCAGATCACCGAAGTTAAGCAATGTTAGTCCTTGGATGAGTGGACCGTCTGAGCGATCAAATTGGACTTCCACGTTGATACCATGTACTAAGGCACACCTGCACGTCGATGGTGCGCATGTCTACAACCAATCTACCTCTGCCTGTGCTGCAGTGCAGAGGTACGATGTTGGGGAGCTGGTAGCCGCTTGTCGTTTCTCGGTGGTTCTTTCTGGGTACTCCGGCTTCCTCCACCCATAAAACTGTCACCGACACGATATGACCTTGGCTGTTAAAGTGTTGTTAAACCTTAATAAATAAATAAATAAATTAAATAAATAAATAAATAAATAAATAAATAAATAAATAAATAAATAAATAAATAAATAAAGCCTGGAAATAAACAGACTTATTTCCTGGCTTGGTTACACTGTGTCCCAAGGTCTAAAGGGATTAATATAATCACTAAATATAAGTTTAAATACTGCAGTTATTTGTTGTATCAAAAATATAATCAGTTATTCATTTGTTTCAATGTTTGTTTGTTTTACAGTAAGGCTCAAATCTGAGGTTTCTCATTGTGTCAGAATTGCAAATTGAGAAGAGAAATGGATAATTATTACTAATTTTCAGTGTGTGCAACACTCCTATCACAGAATATCTATATGTGCTCCAGTGGGGAGTTCTCGATTTGCGGCTTCTATTGTTTTCTAAGCTGGTGTCAGTGATGCATGTTGATTGGTTAGAACACATTTGTTGTGGAAGTTTAAGATGGATTACTGTTATAGTGTAGTTCTAATAAGTACAATACATTATTCAAAGAAACTTCATTGATAAAGGTTTCATTAAATATACAGACATAAGGCAATAAAAAATCAATACCTACGTTATCATCGGAATTTATTTTAAATTGGGACGGAAGGAAGGATTTTTTTATTATTATTTATTTGTTTTTGCCTGGTTTCAATGTATGGGAGAGTGCCTGTAACAAGTCAAATCCATATAGACAAAATACATAGACAATATGAAGCACATGGATAGAATGTGAAGGCTTTAACCCTTTACCTAACATGAAAAGCGGGGGCGCGGTGGCTCAGTTGGAAGAGGTGCAGGCTGCAAGCCGAGAGGTCCTCGGTTCGAATCCAACCTGCGGCAACCGCGTTGTGTCCTTGGGCAAGACACTTCACCCCGATTGCCTACATGGGGGCACGATGACGCTGTGCACTGAGGCGTACTGCACGTCGATGGTGCACATGTCTTCAACCAATCTAACCCTGCCTGTGCTGCGGTGCAGAGTTCAGAGTTACGATGTTGGAGAGCTGACAACTGCTCGTCGTTGCTCGGTGGTTCTCTCCGGGTACTCCGGCTTCCTCCACCCGTAAAACTGTCACGGTCACGATTAGCCATTGTGCATAAGTATGTGACCTTAAACACCAATAAATAATAAATAACATGAAAAGTAGACGACACTTGCAAAAAAATTCTTGAATAAGTATTTTTTTCATTTTTGTCTCAAAAACATAGGTTATGACCCCTCGTTGGAACGAGCTGAAGGAGCTCGTTCCAACGAGGGGTCATAACCTATGTTTTTGAGACAACAAAATGAAAAAATACTGAAAAACAATTGGTGATTTTTGAGAATAGCGCTGGCCAGTTTTGGCCGTTACGTTGGGTAAAGGGTTAAGTTGTGTTACCTGAACTACAGAATATAGCGCAAGCTAACTTCACATGTTAATGAAGTAATGACATTAATAAATAGTAATTATTTGTAGCAGAACACTGTTCACTTATTTAAAACAAAACTATAGTTACATTTTTCTATGTGCTGTGGGCAAACAGAGAAACTATTTTATTATCTAGCGGGCAGATCGAGAATTTTTAGAAGTCAGGGAGCCGACAAATCGAGACATAACCGGACCAACATTTACCTAAACTGTAAACTTGGATGTTAAAAATTGTTTTGTAATATTTACTCCTCTGTACTGTGAAGCAAAATATCAGAATATCAAGCTGTAACTTTTTCGATAATGTACAGTGTAATGCAACTAGAAGTTTATCTAAGCCACTCTTGTTTGACAGAGCTCATTGATTGGTGAATTTCTTAGCTACATTATAGAAAAAAAAAATTCTGCTTGGAATTTTAGTATTCTGACATCAATGCACAGGTGGTTAAAAATAGTGCTTTGACTGAGTATACAAACAACATGAATCTTGAAAAGTAACATTCTGGATCACAAAACAGGATATGTTTTTTATGCTCCCTGAAAAATTTTGGGGGAGCATATAGTCGTTGCTTTGTCTGTTCATCCTTCCATCCATCCATCTATCCCTCTGTTCTTCCATCCATCCATCCATCTGTCCATCTGTCCGCAGTGATATATAAGCAGTGAGTGGATGTACTTCAATGAATGA